>CM033640.1:3776042-3913757 GCA_019453435.1 Rhinogobius similis | reverse complement strand
GAAGTGAATTTGGGGGAGCTGAGAGAGAGCATCCCTCGTCTCCGTCTAAGATCCCGCAGCAGACTAATTAAACTTTGACTCCATTAGGAAGCTTAATTACATCAGCCAATTAGAAGCTATAGCCTTGAGCCTTCATCCAGCGCTCGTAATGAGAAGAAGAGGAGGCGTTACCTGGATTAGAACATGAAACAACGTGCAGAGGAGGGCTCGAGGGACGCTGGGAAAGTGTGGAGTGTGCCAGAGTATGAGTACATTTACACATGAAAAGTACTTATGGAAGTCAGAACTGTAGGGCGACTGGGAATAAGGACAAGGTGACTGCGTTTGCTTAAGACGGGCTGGGTAATTTATTCACTTTTTGGGAGGAGTTCGTGAGCCGTACTAGGATTACGACTGATTGTTGTATGACCGGGAGATACAAGATTGTTGATTTAAAGCAAGCAGTGTTTCCCATCGCCAGAGGTGCACGTGTGGAGCAACTACCAGGGAGGACTTAGAATGGTTTCAGGTGTTAAAAGAAGATGAAATGTACTTTTATCTGAAAAAAAGTGTTATTCGTTGTAAATTTTGCATCTTTTTGGAGTATCTTGGACCATAAATAATAATTAAAACTAAAAAATAATAGTAATAATTGACAATATGTGACTAGTAATTGCCTCGAGTTAAGGAGTACTCCGAGTGTGAGACAAAGTTTAGGGCAGGGGTGTCCAAACTTTTTCCATCGAGGGCCACATATTGAAATATAGACCAAGCGGAGGGCCACAAATCAATCGTGAAACGTTCAAAAAAGCTGCATTTATCTGATGTTTAAGGACCATCACATCTACATTCAGTCTCAGTGCCTTAATATTTAATATCAGGTCTGTATTGCACCAAAATGTTAGTTATTTAGGTTGGAATTGTAGAAAATCTGAAACGTGCTGTAAATAGTACTTATCAGGACAATGTGGGCCAGGTCACCAGGAAGCCTAAGGGCCAAGAAAAATTGGTCTGAGGGCCGCATTTGACCCCCGGGCCTGAGTTTGGACATGCCTGGTTTAGGGAGTAATCGAGACAAAAAATAGGCTTTATATAGGTAACAGTAATCTTCTGCTTCTTCTTCTGCTGACGATACTATCTTTGGCCTCATTAGGGAAAATGATGAATCATCTTATAGAGCGCAAGTACAAAAGGTTGTTGAGTGGATTAAAGACAACAACCTCCTTCTAAATACTTCTATAACATGAGCGTGTTTTTGTACAAATCGTGGAATAGTGTACATTACTTGGTCTGACTCGGTCAAACGGCTTGAGCTGGAACAAAAACACAAGTAACACTGTGAAGAAGCCCGTCAGCGTCTTTTCTTTTAGCACAAACTTAGAGAATTTACAAAAAAGTCTAAGCTCTTATTGAACTTTTATCGCTGCTCTGTTCAAAGTCTTGGTTGTATCACAGTGTGGTTCGGTAAAATAACATCCAAAGAGAAAAAAGCTTTGAACAAGGTGCAGAGGTCCGCGCTGCTAAAAAAAACTGTAAACTGCGATCTGCCTGTACTTCAGGCTCTTCACAAATGTAGACTTATGAACCGAGCCCTTCGAATCCTTCAGGAGCACTCTGACCATCAGAGAAAGGTTTGAACTTCTGCCTTGGGGATGACGGTATTGTTCTATCAGATGTAAATCATCTGGACACGCTAACAGCTTCTTTGCACGAGCCGTCACCATCTTGAACAATGCACTTTAACTATAAGCATCCTGCACTTTTAGTTCTGTTTGATTGGAATTAAATAAAGTTTTCTTCAGTTGTTTCGTGGTACTTTTGGTACTTTTACTTTTTTATTTATTTAACCTTTATTTAACCAGGAAAGTTGAGATTAAAAACCTCTTTTACAAGGGTGTCCTGGCCAAGAGGCAGCAAAAAGTTCCAGACATAGACAACAAATAAAATTACATACAATTATAAAAAACAGTTACAGTTAAACGAGTTGACCTCAAGTGCTCTCAGTCTGGCTTTAAAATCATTTAAAGAGATAAGTTCAGGGAGCTTCCAGCTTTTTTGCAGTGTGTTCCATGAAGTGGGAGCAGCGTGAGAAAAAGATCTTTTTCCCAGTTCTGTGCGGACATGTGTAACACAGAGCAACAGCAAAGAATAAGAATCAACACTTCTCCTCGTTAGTAAATCACTGATGTAGGAGGGAAGCAGACCCCTTTACTTGTCTGTAATACACATCCTTGTTTGCTTTTTTAGTTGTTTTTTGATGTTTTTCTTGTTGAGTTTGTTGCAAGTCTTTCCAAATGTGGTTTTTAACTGAAAATGGCAAATAAACTAATGTAATCTAATCTAATTACTATATTTAGTCACATTTAGTCACACTAGTTCTTGGTTGGGAAACACTGAAGAACAAATATTATGCTCAATGGGCCTCATGTGCAAAACAAAGCACTAAAAATGCAAAAAGTTGACGTAAACAACATTAGCATCTCTCAAAAAATAATTTAATTAATAGCACAGACGAAGCTAAATACAATTCCAATATGTTTTTGATGAGGGAACATGATTAACGTCTTAGGATGCTTGGAATGGGTTAGGAAAGTAAATCTGGACCAAACCGAACTTATCAACTAGTTCTGTTTCACATTTTAAGATAGCACACCAAAATTAGTTTTAGGACCAGTTGTATCTTAACTTTTTTCTCTGTGTATCTTTTAACAGTACACAGCCTTTATTAGATTCATTCATTCATTCATTCATTCATTTTCTACCGCTTATTCCCGTTAGGGGTCGCGGGTGACTGGAGCCTATCCCAGTGACTTTGGGCCTTAGGCGGGGTACACCCTGGACAGTGGCCAACTCGTCGCAGGGCTGACACAGAGAGACAGACAAGGACTGTCACTCTCACATTCATTCACTAGGGACAATTTAGAGTTCTCAATTTATTGAGAACACAGTCATGTCTTTGGACGGTGGGAGGAGCCGGAGAACCCGGAGAGAACCCACGGTAACACGGGGAGGACATGCAGACTCCACCCAGAGAGATCGTGTGATGTTAGGGTGGTTCGGAATTCGAGACCACGATGTTGGGGTGGTCTGGGATTCGAACCCACGATCTCCTTATTGAGAGGCAGAAGCTCTAGCCGCTCTGCCACCGTGCACCCCGCCTTTATCAGATATATACGTATATTCTGCCCCGCCCACCTTTGCCTCAGATCCACACTCCTGTAGTAAACGCACTTCCTGTTTGACAAAAACCTCACCTTCACCATTTGTGTGAAACATTATATAAAGTAGATTTGTGTAGAATGTTTAATGAACACGAGCAACATCAAGTCACACTGCACCGATTTCCCTTAAAACGTCTTTTTAACTAGAAGCACGTCTTTTTAGTCCGTGTAGAACTTATTTTCTGTTGAGCTCTATGTGAACTAACACACAAGTGGGATTAACCACAAAATATGACAAATCCAGGTGGTTCTGGTAAATAAAAACTGCTCAGACACACGTGAGTGACATCAGAGCTGCTTTAAACATGTGCACTATTGGACTTTGAGACATGTGTTTGTTTAATAGGAGCTTATAATAAACTCCTAGCATTTTTGATGAAGACAAAATCCTGATTCTTAGATTTTACTGGAGAAATACTCACAGAAATGTTGAGCCCACAATAGTTTTTCATTTTATCTACAGATATATAGATACAGATTCTACAGACTTTACCACAAATTATACTTTTCGTGAAGCTCAAATACAATTTTGAGGCCAGAAAAGTGTATATTCTCCATTCTTTGTAATAGAAAAGCAAACTAACTGACATTTCTAGCCTGGAAATTCAAAACTGTAGCTTCTTTTTTATTACAAAACTTACCATCATTACTTTTTAGATCTGATCTCAGTTAATCATTGAAAGTGTATTATTTACTTCATTTTTCCTCCAGTCGCCTCCATTACGGAATTTTGAACATTCTGACGACACAGTATTTTCAGGGGTGTGCAAAAAAACCTAAACCTAAAATATTTCAAGAAGTAAGATACTTTTCGATTCTTAAACATTTGGTATCAAACCTTTCCTCACTATGGCTTTCTATTATTACCACTATTGTTTATTGTTGCCTCTGGTATCTGACTGAAAAAGTAGTTCAGTCGGTCGAGCATGTACCCATTCACCAGAGGATTGGCAGTGTTATCCCTGCTCCCACAAAGGCAAGTCCACGCACCTTCTGCTAACAACAAAAACGTTCTGCTCAGAAAACAGGTTTGAATACTTCTACGCATTTTGCTTAGACTTTTTTTAAATCGTCAAAAACTTAAAACATTTCCATCCGCACAAGACAATACAGAAAACCTGAATCAACGCTGTGATCTCATAGTGTGTGGAATCCTCCGTGCGATTTCTCATTCTCGAGATGTACGCGAGATCAGAGCCGCCAGTGAGCTGCGAGTTCCTCAATAATTCATCACAGAGCCTTCTCCGCAGAGGCGACCTGTAAATGTTCTTTAGAGCCGGAGCGGGCGGAAGACGCGGGGCCCGCGGGTGACAGACGACCCGGCCCTCTGTTACAGCCGTTACAGCGGTTAGCTTTGGCGGGGTCAAGGTGGCTAGCGCTCTGCACGCTAAATGCTACACGCGCTGATTAACGATGAGGGGCAGGGGCGGACCCAGGAATTTGGAGGCCCAAGGTAAAATGAAGAAGTACAGGCCCCTCCTCATCAAGAGGGATTTTCTGTGACTTTTCTGTCGTGTCTCTTGGATTGTTCTTGTTTTTTTTAACACGTGGTGGACGAACAGGTTTAGACTAAGTTTAGACCTGGTTCAGACCTGGTTTAGTCCTGGTTTAGTCCTGGTTTAGAGTTGGTTTAGTCCTGGTTTAGACTAAGTTTAGACCTAGTTTAGACCTGGTTTAGTCCTGGTTTAGTCCTAGCTTAGACCTGGTTTAGTTCTGGTTTAGACTAAGTTTAGTTCTGGTTTAGTTCTGGTTTAGTCCTAGTTTAGACCTGGTTACCTGGTTTTAGTCCTGGTTTAGTCCTGGCTTAGTCCTGGTTTAGTTCCTGGTTTAGACTAAGTTTAGTTCTGGTTTAGTCCTAGTTTAGACCTGGTTTAGTCCTGGTTTAGTTCTGGTTTAGACTGAGTTTAGACCTGGTTTAGTTCTGGTTTAGACCTAAGTTTAGTTCTGGTTTAGTTCTGGTTTTAGTCCTGGTTTAGACTTAGTTTAGACCTGGTTTAGACCTGGTTTAGTCCTGGTTTAGTCCTAGCTTAGACCTGGTTTAGTTCTGGTTTAGACTAAGTTTAGTTCTGGTTTAGTTCTGGTTTAGTCCTAGTTTAGACCTGGTTTAGTCCGGGTTTAGTCCTGGTTTAGTTCTGGTTTAGACTAAGTTTAGACCTGGTTTAGTTCTGGTTTAGACTAAGTTTAGTTCTGGTTTAGTTCTGGTTTAGTCCTGATTTAGTCCTGGTTTAGTCCTGGTTTAGTCCTGGTTTAGTTCTGGTTTAGACTAAGTTTAGACCTGGTTGAGTTCTGGTTTAGACTAAGTTTAGTTCTGGTTTAGTTCTAGTTTAGTCCTAGTTTAGACCTGGTTTAGTCCTGGTTTAGTCCTGGTTTAGTTCTGGTTTAGACTAAGTTTAGACCTGGTTTAGTTCTGGTTTAGACTAAGTTTAGTTCTGGTTTAGTTCTGGTTTAGTCCTAGTTTAGACCTGGTTTAGTCCTGGTTTCCTGGTTTAGTCCTGGTTTAGTTCTGGTTTAGACTAAGTTTAGTCCTGGTTTAGTTCTGGTTTAGACTAAGTTTAGACCTCATTTTTTTAACACGTGGTGGACAAACAGGTTCCTAAATTTGGGGTGGTAAATGAACTATTGGAAAGTTCTGCTTCATATTTGTAAAATCTCTCATGTGCTGTCCTTCCCCAGAAGAATATTCAAGAAATCAGAGCATGTTTCCTGTTTGTTGATGTATTTTAACACATGTTCCAGCAAATTTAAGGCGATACACTACAGGCAAAACTCTTTTTTTTTTTCTTTTTTGGACAGTTTGCTCTCTCAACATATCAGCTTTCATGTGGAAACAACTAATTTGTCCAATCTGCTCCAAAAGATGTTTTATTGTTACATTTAATACCCATTCACCCATAGTGTATTAAATGTAACAATGTAATAACCCATAGTGTATTAAATGTAACTATGGGACATTGTAACTTCAAAGGCCGTTTTCTTAAAATGCATTTTTCTCCCACAAAGACATAAAGATCAGCCTTAAAGTAGATCTCACTCCAAACTGTACAATCTGGACTCAACAGGATTTAGATGAAACGTACAGAAGGATTTTTTGATATCTAATTCTAAAACTGATTTATTGAATTTTTAAGACAATTTTGAGTCAGATCCAGTCAATAACATCAAAAACTAAATAAGAACCCCCCTCTGTACATTTTGTAACTAATATGTTAGAAAATGAACCAAGAAATTTAAACCTGGTTTTGTCCATTTTCAGATTTATTTGTCCCAAATATAAGTATTTTTGGCCGTTTTTACACATAAAATGCCTTATTTCTACATGAAAACATGACATGATGAAAAACTTGTAATGTATTTTTCTTACATTGATGTGAGTAAACTACAGGAGAAGTTTACAATTGAGATCTTTAGATTTAAGACTTTTCTATTCACCTGCAGCGTCTCGAGAGAGAGAGAGAGCAAAAGAATCTGATTATTGGAAGAACGAAACAATGTTCAATTCTCTGGTAGCTCACAAAAAATGACAAATAAACGTCTGAAGGAGCGATGTAAGAAATACAAAAGTTAAAATCCATTGTGAACAAAGCTTTTGTCACTTGTCGAGTCTTGAGAAATACATTGAAAGCAAAAGTATGATGTGAGAAAACATACAGTGAGTACAAGATCCAGGCTCACAATCTGGAAATCTCTGAAGGTCCATCAAATTCAAATATAGCATTGTTCCTTGTCTTAGAACAGGGCTATTCAACTTGAGGCCCAGGGGCCAAATCAGGCCCTCCAGGGAATATGATCCAGCCCCAACCCAGACCTGGTTCAGTCCTAGTTTAGACCTGGTTTATACACTTGGTTTAGACCTGGTTTAGACCTGGTTTAGACCTGGTTTATAGACTTGGTTTAGACTTGGTTTAGTCCTGGTTTAGACCTGGTTTAGTCCTGGTTTATGGACTTGGTTTAGATCCAGTTTAGGCCTGAGTTAGAAGACTTGGTTTAGTCCTAGTTTAGACTTGGTAGGGACCTGGTCTAGACAAGGTTTAGTCCTGGTTCAGTCCTGGTTTAGTGCTGGTTTAGCCATAGTTTAATCCTGGTTTAGACTAAGTTTAGACCTAGTTTAGACCTGGTTTAGATACGGTTTAGGCCTGACTTAGACTTGGTTTAGTCCTGGTTCAGACCTGGTTTAGACCTGGTTTATAGACCTGGTTTAGACCTGGTTTAGTCCTGGTTTAGACCTGGTTTATGGACTTGGTTTAGATCCAGTTTAGGCCTGACTTAGAAGACTTGGTATAGTCCTAGTTTAGACTTGGTAGAGACCTGGTCTAGACCCGGTTTGGTCCTGGTTCAGTCCTGGTTTAGTGCTGGTTTAGCCATAGTTTAATCCTGGTTTAGACTAAGTTTAGACCTAGTTTAGACCTGGTTTAGATACGGTTTAGGCCTGACTTAGACTTGGTTTAGTCCTGGTTCAGACCTGGTTTAGACCTGGTTTATAGACCTGGTTTAGACCTGGTTTAGTCCTGGTTTAGACCTGGTTTAGTCCTGGTTTAGACTAAGTTTAGACCTGGTTTAGTTTTGGTTTAGTTCTGGTTTAGTCCTGGTTCCGTTCTGCAGATGTTGTTAAAGGCTTTCATATTAAATTTGTTCATATTTCAAAAGCGTTGGGCACATTTTCGGCCCCAAAGACAAAACCATCTGAAAAACCCGTCCCGTGGTAAAAATAAAGTTGAATAGGCCTGACATTTTGAGCATTCGACAATCGCTTCAAACTATTAACACAAACAGCCGCCATGAAATGCCAGCTACGGCTCAGTATCTTCTGCCCAACACCAGCAGCCTTTAAAACCTTTTGTCGAGCGAAAATATTGCCGGTTCCTTCTTTGTGTGACATAAAAAGACCGTACAAATGTAACAGTCAAAAGCAGAAGTTTGGAGCGATTTATCTTTCACTGTTCTAAAAGTTTTTGCAAGTAAAATAAAACTTCTCCAACTCAAAGCAACATTTGTGCCCGGGCCGGGGACACCGTGAATTCTAACAACTCCGCTTTTCACCTAAACACCCCCTATATTCTGACTGAATACAGGTATTTAGACGCTCAGAAAAGCCTTTTATGTCTATTTTCGTAGCATCATGTTTTTCTTATTGTGCTTGCAAGTCGGTCCGACATTATGAAGGCACACGCCGGTGGATTTTTCATCTAGAGCCTAATCAAAGCTGAATCGCAGAATGCTCCCAACACCAAACAACCTTTTTTGCACTAAATATTTCAAATAGACGTGGGCAAAGCGACGTGACAGGCACAGAAAAGATGTTTGTACGGCGCTCACCATAGAGTAAATACACGCAAGTCCTGCGGGTGTTCAAATGCACTTTAGGATCGAGAAAAATATTACGTTAGCGTGTTTTCACCACTTGGCTGTCAGGCCGGGACGCTGAATAGGAGTCAGATACGTGCGCTCTGAATGGATTTGGGGCGCTTTTACGATTTTAAGATGGTGTTTTCTGGCTTTTAGGTGGATTTTGTTGATCGTGTTTGTGTCCTGAATTCCATGACGCAAAAATAATAAAGCAGAACGTTTTAAGAAATTTGGAAGTTCAAAACAACTTGTCAGGGCCACTCTTAATCAAACATGCAAGACAAGTTAGATTTTTATTTAGATTTTAGATTGGTAAGGTAAAATAAAATGTTCTTCTCTTCACATCAGTTTCATTATTTATTATCCTAATATTATTCATTATATTGGGATGAGGATATCTTGCGGTGTCTAACGTGAAATCTACTGAATGACAGTTAGGGGTGTTCAGGGTTAAAGGGGCTGTACCTGATTTGTATTGTTTTGAAACGTGGAAAACAGAACTAGTTCATGTTAAACTCTTTACATCAGTCACATGTATCGCTGACTTTTCTAATGCAGTCCCAGCATCCTCAATATTCACCGCCATGTGTTTAACATTAGCGTGCTAACGGTGCAGCTCCTGCTTCTCGTAGAATAAAACGCTCTATAAATAGAGGCAGAGAAAGTGCTGTGGTCTCATTTTTACCCCAGTAGATACTTTTACAATATATCTGTGCTGGGGAAACACAGATTTTATTTTATTACATGCAAAAAGTTAGCAACATTGACTAGTTCTGTTTTTCACGTTTCAAAACCGTATAAATCAGGTACAGCCCCTTTAACTGATAACTGCCATTAAAGGTCCCATAACATGCAAAATGGACTTTTTAGAGGTTTTATCCTTCCTACAGTGCTATTTGGGCCTCGTATGTTGTGCCCAAAGTGGTTTTTTGATTGATTCCCTCATGTTTTCACTAGAGAACTGTCTTTTCCGTCCCCCTCGGCTGAGCAGCAGACGGGGGCTCCTCACAAGGATGACGCGCTTCACAAGGATGACGCGGCGCTCAAGCCACGCCTCCAGGAAGCGCGCAGCCGCAAGAATAAAAACAGCTAATGCTAATGCTACACAGTAATTACACGATGGATACGAGAGATAGAAGAGTTAGCTTGTTATTTACCAAACGACAACACCTGGCCGCCGAGGTACTGGAGCACGTCAAACTCCAGGTCAGATCCAGGACGTAGGACTCAGCACGACGCACCGTCAGGACGGATAAAATGTTTATTCCCGTGTTTGTGTATCGCTATTTACCGGAGCACACGGCGCATGCGCACCATCTCTGCTCTAGGCTTCGTCGCGGGTTGGGTGGGGGAGGCACGCGGGTTGGGTGGGGGAGGCAGCCTGCTCTCTGTTCGGGGGGGGTCAGATCTCAGAGTGAGCCGTTTGCTTTTGCAAGGAGGGGGGCCAGTCCAAGAAATGAGTGTTTTTTTGGAAACTGTTATGTTATGGATATTGCACAACGCAAAAATGTATCAACAAAGCCCTTAGAATAGACTGTGTAAAGGGCAAAAGAGCAGAATATGGGACCTTTAAATTCTATACAAAGTGAAAAAAAAATGTATTTCTAAATATACTTGTAATACACCATTGCTCCACCAGAGAGCGTGCAAGTGTGCCCATACAAATCTGAAAAAGACTCCAATAATAATGGATTTAAACCTGAGTGACCCTGCAGTATTTCTGGACTTATTCTAATCATACACGGATCTGAACTTGGATCTAACTGTGAAGGAAACAGACCTTTGCCTGAGATGGGAAACAGCTCAGGCTAAGATAGGCCCCTAATGCTGGCATCTTTACACCGTGACTTTGTATTCATTAAAAAAAAAAACTAAAAAAAAACAGTACCGCCAAGACCCGGTGAGCAAACCTGTCCAAAACCCCAAACCTTACCCAAAATAACTGTTCCTAACTCGAACTACGAACCCAAACCTTACTCTGATTGTGAACGAATATATCCTAAATAAATATATGTATACTCAACTATTTGCTGGTGCAGCTACCAATGCCCAAAGTGGCAGTTGTGTGGCAGAAATGGGTTGTGGAAAAAAAAAAAAAGCATTCAAGAGGGTTTTATTAATAACTCTAAAAAGCATTTGTGGATGTTTTCTTTCAGTCGTGATATTAACCTGACAAAGACCTGTTGTTGTCCTGCTGCTCTGCATTTACTCTCATAAAGCACTGTTGTTTGTAAAGGCCCATCCGGGGAAAACTTTTCTTTTTTTTTTTAAATAGCGCTTTATTCGGTTAACCGACTGTTGAGTGCTAAAGGCTCCCTGTTAAAGAGGAATTTGAAAACGTACCTCCCTAAATCAGTAAATATAGCATTTATCTTGTAATTAAAGAAAGAGTCCACTTTTAAACTTAGAAGAAGGTATTATTGAGTCCAAGTGTGATTTATTTTAAATGAATTTGGATTTCCTTTTCTTAATTGTCTTTCAGGAAAGCGCTATTCATTTTGATCTGTTACATTTTATTCCCGTTTTATTATGTTCCAGCTGCTCTGAAAATCCAACTCGCTCACATTTGAAGTGCTACAATGATTGTATATCTCACATTCAAATCTCTCCCTGTGGTTCTTGACAATTTCCAGCCTATACCTCTAACCGGCGCCGGTCCCGTTAGCCTGGGGTGCTAACTGTCCAATCAAAGCTGCACACAGAGACAAGAGGGCGCAGTCACAGCCACGGGCACAGCCAATTGAGGCCGCTGATTGGTCTAAAGTGCCGAGCTGTGCGGTGGATGGAGGTCAGGAAGCGGAAAATGAAAATACGGCTGGGCTGGAGAGCTGCGGTTCATTTTCACTGCGGACAAACACGGAATATCGATGTTGGGGCATGTTTTGCGTAAATCTGACGACAAAACGACATGGGGAAAGTGGTAGTGGCAGAGTGGTTAGCTTCTAGACTGCAATTTAGTCCAAAAAAGCTTGTTATGGTCATTTTAAGTTGCCAATAGTGTTAATATAAGCTTTGCGTTCAGGCACAACAGAAGATCAACTGGTCAAAAACATAAATACAGTCACCAACTTAATGGGAGGACAGCCAGTAAAGTCATTTTAGTGTCTTGTATCTTGTAGGGGTGTCCAAACTTTTTCCATCGAGGGCCACATACTGAAATGTAGACCAAGCGGAGGGCCACAATTAAATCGTGAAACGTTCAAAAAAGTTGCATTAATCTGATTTTTAAAGCGCCATCACACCTAAATTCAGTCTAAATGCCTTAATATCAGGTCTGTCTCACTCCAAAATGTTAGTTATTTAGGTTATAATAGTAGAAAATCTGAAATTTGCCGTAAAAAGTATGTCTTAGGACAATGTAGGTCCAAATCACCAGGAAGCTTGACGGCCAAGAAAAAATGGTCTGCGGGCCGCTTTTGGCCCCCGGGCCTTAGTTTGGACATGCCTGATTTAGGGATTAAAATAATAATAATTCTATAAATATTAAAACTAAATCCAGCCCCATGCATTCAGACGAAATCGTAAACTCCATGGAGTGTTTTACTTCATTTCTTAAGTTCACTGTAGGTATAATGCTGCCAGAAGACACTAGAATTGCTACCGAATCTAGAAAATATTCAGCCACATTTTCAAAGTAAGCCTCCTATACTCAGTACAGCGCATTGTAAACAGAGGTAAGCCCTGTGTAATGAGTGGGCCGTACACCAGGAGCAGGTAGAAAGCTTGAAATTGCATTTGCGGCGTCTCGCACACAGACAGATGGCAAAGCCCAGATAGCTCCTCCTTATCCTGACACTCTTAGTCGTGCATAGAGTCTCCCGCTTTTGCAAGTATCGCAGGACTCCCAGGGAAAGAAAACGACAAGTATTGCACAATATAAAACTCGATTTTTACCAGACTAAACTCCGTGTGCCAACTGTCCTTGCGACTCAAAAGGACCATCGCTCATCTGTCCTCTCAGCCAAGGTGAACCGCAGCCCTCCGACACAGACAGAAGCTCAAAATGGAGAAAAAAATAATGTAGCCATTGCCATAGAAACTCTCCTGCAAAGCTATTGAACTGACAAGTTATTCCAGTTGAAGTACTTTTTCCTTCACAGCTTTCACACTTTGCTTCATTCCAAAGACGTATTTTATTGAACTGTGTCTAATGTTTGATGGCTTTGTATTCAGCTTCTCTTACAAAGTCTGTTCTCTGGTTAACAATGTATATACGGGTGCTGAATATTGATAACGGCGTCCTTTTAAACAGCTGACCTTTTTCCAAGGTCACACTGATTTACCTCATCAAACCAACCAAAGTGCCAAAGACATGATTTTATGCTGTAGCCTATATGTTTTGTATTGCATTTTTTCTGATAAATAGTAAACACTTGGTACTATGGTAGAGGTTGGGTTAGTATGATACGAGGTCATACAATGTAAAACTTAAAGTAAAGTGAGTGGAACTGTATGTGCTTTGGTCATTCTCTTACATTTGTGCACAATTATGGTCAATCAAATAATAGTCTGTATAAAAGCAGTCTTCACAGTTGAGATAATAGTTCGCTCTAGACTAAGTGCTAGCATTAGTCTGCTACAGTTTTATTTCTCACTATTGGCTTTGAGAACAAATCGAGTATATTGGAGGAGCTTTTGGTTGACCTCGTGCTGCATGTCATACTGACTCAACCTGTGCCATTCTGCTGCGGTGGAACCAGAGCCAGTGTTTCTATGACTTTTATCTTAATCACTATCTGAACCAAGTTCAGAAATGCTAACATGTTTTTATATCCTGCATAACTGTCTTGAATTGCACTAACTCTTTGCCCCCTAATGACATTTGATGTCATTTGAACTGTTTATTATTTTTCACATGCTGAATTTGGTTGAAATGTTTACCAAAGGAAGTTAGGACATGTAGCCTACTTTTTCCAAGATGTTACCGCTTTGAGCTAATGGGATTGCTTTTACTTTAAAATGTAATGGGGGAGGGGGCAAAAATGCCACAGCAGAGAGGAGAGGATGTTATGTAAGGGGGGGAGTTGTTTATCACTATCCAAGAACAATCTTACACAGCTTTCTTTTTTGTAATTTTTTTTTTTCATGCAAAAATCATGCGGCCAATTTGTTGATGTAAGTGACCTGAACCTCGTGGTTTGCTATCTTATTTAAACAGCACAATGATGTGAGTGTTAGGGTAGTCAAGCATAGGCTAGTTAGATTTTGAACTGTATTGTTAAATGCTTTTTGTATCTTATTATTATGTATTAAAATAACTAATTTATAGATTAGGGGTGAGACTAGTCAGAGGTAAAGCTTAGAATAGTTTTGACATTTTGTGTAACCATAATTTAAATAGACAAGTGTAACTAACCTGAAGTTTTAGTGCTGTTCTAATACTGGTGTTCTTTAATCACAACCTGTGCGAAGTTCTAAACAAGATCGGTTTCTAACATTCTTTTCCCTTTTCTGTTTCTTGTCCTAGGAGGTGAATTAGTGTTGCCCATAATAACCGTGGACTCCCTAGACCCCCCCTCCATCGCCACTCGCTACCCAGTTATCCCCCCGCCCCCCACCACCTATCGCCCCTTCCTCACGCTGCTCGAAACCACCAAAGAGTCCCTCCCCTTGCCCAACGGCCGGCCCCCTTGCCCCATGGACCAGGAGGACTGCGACGAGCCCATGGAGGTTTCGGCGTACGGCTCGGGGGAGATGACCGAGTCGGATGACGAAGATTATTACAAAAACGGCATGGTCACCGACAGGACGGTCCTCCCCCCGCCACCTGCCGCCGATGGGGGTGTTGTCGCGCAGAACCCACGCGATCGCCACTTCTCCCGCCTGCCCAATTCCAAAAACCCACCCCAGGCATCTACCCCAACCGCCCCGCCCGACCAGCTAAGTCCTCGTCTCAAATCCAACAACAATAACATCCCCGCGGGTAAAATGAACACCCGCGACCAAGTTCTGCTTCCCCCGGCGCACCCTTCTTCCGATCCCGGGCATCGCAGAATCCCGGGAATCACTCACCCCCCGAATTTCCCCCATGTCCCCACTCCAGATCCGACATCTCCGGAAAGAGGTCTGCCCGGAGCCGTGGAAGTCCAGCAGTCGAGCAGCACGACGGGGATGGTGGTCGGGATCGTAGCGGCCGCGGCGCTGTGTATCCTCATCCTGCTCTACGCCATGTACAAGTATCGCAATCGGGACGAGGGCTCCTACCAGGTGGACCAGAGTCGCAACTACATCAGCAATTCGGCCACGCAGAGCAACGGGACGCTGGTCAAGGAGAAACAGCCCAGCACTGCCAAAGCGGTCACTAAGAACAAGAAGAACAAGGATAAGGAGTACTACGTGTGAGGAGGGAGCATAGCAGACGCACCTGGAGGCGGGAAGAGAAGAGAGAGAGACACCAAAACCAGTTTAGTATTGACAGTTATGTACAATTCAATCAGAGACCCGGGAAATATTCGAAATATTCGACACGAGAGGAAATTGAGAAAACTGTATTGTAAGGCTAACTATGAATTGTCGCACTTGAATTACTAGCCAAATTCTCTTCACTTTGTAATAGAAAGTGTATACTCATAGCTGACTTTTGAATCCGGATACAAACAGACACATTTTTAGCCATTTTTTGTTGCAATGACAAATATTAGCTCTTCATCAACCAACTGGCTCTGTGTACAACGGTGAACGGCTGTCTCGCTGTTAGCGTCACTACTTCCTGTCCAGTTCTAGCTCTTTTTCTAGCTCGTTTTTTGCTGAATCACGCCAAAATGAAACACAGTGGACAGCGAGTTTTACTGACAACATGTTACACAGTAGACACTTCTTTGTCTTTGAATCTCAATGCTAATCTTGAAGTATAAAAATCATTAAAATAACGGCACAAACTGAACTAATCTACATTTAGATACAATCGGGTAGTCTTTACTTGACTTTAAATTCGTTATTTGTTTTATATTTAAGTTGGTATTAGCTTTGAGACACAATGAGCTAGCTGTGCACAAAACATATTCAATCAAAAATATCCAGTTTTCTCTGTTTTTCGTGGCAATCCAGATGCAAGCTTTTATTGCATTTACCAGAACCAATTTTAACATTTTACATCTAAAACGATACATGTTTTTGTCTCTAATGGTGCATATAGAAACTTTTCGGGCGATTTTTGAGCGAACCCACTGCTATCTAAAATTGTCCAACTGAAAAATATCAACAATTATTACATCAGAACCACGCTGTGCCAACAACACCAACCAGATGTACTGTATACGGAAGGTTATTAATAACGAAAGTACTGTAAGGCACCATTGTCAGTATTCTGAAACAACATATTTGGAAGTAGGTGAATTACCAGCTTGACGTCTTGGTGTAAAATCCAGATACTGCCAGTCTCCAGATACACTCCTCACATCTCCACGTCTCTCTTCGCGCCTTGTACTCTTCTCCGCCCGTCTCCGGTGCCCTGCTGCAGCCCAAGAACTCTGCCGCGTTTCAAGCATGTAGTATTCATTTAAGGGAAAACTCTCTTTTCGTTTTCTTTCTGTGGAGTTTTATGGGAAAAAATAAAGACGATCGATCATAACAACCTTCAACGTAGCAACTTATGTGACACAAACTCCGGAATCATGGATGCTAACGTTAGCCGCCAAAAAAACTGAGGCCAAAAAATCGACCCCCGTCTATGTTCCAGCAAGATACGTGTCGTGTGATTCTGGGGCTCCAAGGGGACTGTCTTAAAAAGTACTAATCCACCTGACAAACATACAAACCTCCAGCAGACTTTGTTCTATATAAGTATAAATATATGTATAGACGTTACAGAAATCTATGGACCTATAATTCTGAGCGTGGAATTGAACTTTCGCAAAACGAGTGAGCAGAGAAGACGGACTTTAGAATTTCCTTTCCGAACATTTACAGTAATTCCCCGTAATTTCCCAGAGCCGTGTCATAAACATTGCGGTACGAGAAAAAAGATACCGCAAAGAGATCCCGTGTTGGTTTGCTTTTTTTTTTATCTTGACGTGAGGACATTTTACAGGAAAATTGTCAGAAATGGCCCTTGCTTCGGAGTTCTACGGAAGGAATTGCCTGTACGGACTCACGTGAAGCAGCCAACGGGCAAAAACGGAGGAGCACACGGCGTGAACGGCAAGCGAACTCTAGTATTCCGAATTTTCTCAACTCTGATAAAAAAGCAAACTGTATCATGAAAAGAAGAAAAATCCCGAAAAAAGTTTGTGAAATGTCTAAATATTTGACTCTCATCCCATTACTAAGAGAAATGTGTTTTCCCTACGCTCATTCCTGTCGAGGAGAAAAAATGAAATTTCTATGTCTTTTTCTTTTGCTAAATTTGAGAGATGTGATTTGGGTTTGAACCATACAGAGCAGAGATACTCCTTACCTCCCATCTGTCAATTTCTATTTTAATTTTCCATATTTTATTGTTCACTATTCCCAGATTGTACGTTTCCATGCCATGTGCAGTTATTTTTTACTTCTTGTTTTAGACGGAACATTCAACTTCTTCATTTTTTTTGATCTCTTCTTTGCTCCATTCCAGAACCTTCTCCTCCCAGTATCTTCCTGTTCTTTCTAAATGTTATTGTAAAGTGTTCAAGTGAGATGACTCTAAATATGTGTACATTAACAGAGGGAATACACTTGGTTATATACTTCTTACTCACCGTGTCGAGTGGTCTTTTTGTCTCCTTTTTCTTAGCGCAAACTGGAATCAATGACAAATCCTGCATGCAAATGTTAAAGAAGATTTGAAGACTCTACAATTGTATCCAAAACCATTTTAAAGTTCATCACTGTAGTACAATATAGTACCGTTAAAGGTTAATATAGAATGATGAGCCAAGTAACAGTGATAATGAAAAATTTCAGTTCTAAAAGAGTGTATGTCTAAAGTAGTAGTTAGTAGCTTCTTTCAACTATTGCAATCACCACTTATGCTATTGCTACATTAAAGAAACATCTTTGCAATTCAGTCAATTCAACACTTTTAGTTGGATTTAACTTTTCTTAGAACAGTGACTTGCTTCTTGCTGTTTTGTTCACATTTTGAGTGGTTTTGGATACAAAAAAAACAATCTTGCTGAGCACTCCAAAAGATGACTTCTATAAAATGACTCGTAAGAAAGTAAGAAAACGCCGGTGAAGATCGTCACATCTGGACCTGTACGAAGAAGACAGATCGCTAAACTAGTCATAGACAGCCAGACA
Source organism: Rhinogobius similis (assembly GCA_019453435.1). Lineage (NCBI taxonomy): Eukaryota > Metazoa > Chordata > Actinopteri > Gobiiformes > Gobiidae > Rhinogobius > Rhinogobius similis. The sequence continues at coordinate 3,895,992 of CM033640.1, read as the reverse complement.
TCAAAAACACAGCACACAGTTTGTTAACTATCAATCCATCATGGGCTTAAAATATGTTACACTTTTAGTAAGAAACGCATCATTTGCATCCAACATTTCCAGATCGTCATGATGATAAGTCTTTTTAAGTCAGTATCCAGCTTTGCACCATCACCAATCAAGTATTAACCCCCTACCAATTCACAGAAACGTAATTGACCTTTAGGCATTATTTACTGGGCTCATAAGCCACGTTTCGACTGGCTCTGATTCCCCAGACTGGTTCACTTGAGAGCGCTTTGGAATGGTTCTTTTAATGGTGAGAGAGATTATCCTTGCTCAGTTGTTCCAGGGGCAAGGCTGGCTTTATATGTGAGCAGCTGACGTCGCCCACACATAACAAGTGTTTTCTTAATAGTTTAAATCAAAATTGTACCTGAATCATACTTTTTAAACATAACGATTCACAAAAAGACGTTTGTGTCGTTGAGAAACATGGCTAAAGAAGCAGTTTCACTTCTCTGCACTTCTACACTATGTTTTAAAGTCTCTTTATGGAATGCATTGTGTTTGGATAATGCTACATTCATTACGCACAGGAAATATCACATTTTGGTCTTAAAGCATCAGCTACAAATTAAGTCAGTCAGTTCAATAAGTTACCATCAGTGTGGTGGTCTATCAGTTGATCAAGTCAGCGTTTAGTGAGAAATTATTTTTTTCCCTGAGTTTGCCTTGTCTCTAGTCCAATCGTCTCGCTCCAAAACATTCCAGGAGCCAAAGCGAGCCAAACCCCTTTTAGCCCACTTTGGATAACATATGCAGACTACTACGGTTCACTTAAAGGAAAAATATTATGCATTTTTCATATTGCTTTCATATTGCCTTTAAACATGCCCTTGAGTGCTTTAAATTTGTCATCTCTTGTTTTAAAACAAAAACAAAAAAAGTTTCTTATTCATTGTATGTTATGTATACTATGAAATCCAATATAATACAATCTAGTGAAGTTAGCGCTGAAAAAACATTGTGCGGATTTGCTGCAGCAGTTATCGTGTTTAGAGGCAGAAATGCTCAAAACGAGTCTGGCGATGATTTTAGGACTAAAAATAGCTGAAGATTCTCAGATAAGTGACGAATTAAGTCTGAAAATACGTCCGAAAATCCAGGAAGTTCAGCAGGATGTGTGTTTGACGCTCGGAAGGGGAAGGATTTTCTAATAAACAATCCTCAAAACAGCGTGAATGCATTTGAACGCTACTTCAAGTGTATTTTGGATGACTGAACATTTATAGAACATGGTTTAAAGTTCAAAAAAGTCACTGTAGCAGAATATGTGTCCTTTAAGACAGCGGAGACATTTTCTGGCCGCACCAATCCACTCCAAAGTGAACCAGTGGAAACATGGCTATATGCATACACACGTTTTATTTATAATCATCATTTATTTTTGATAAAGTAGCCATTTTAGTGTATATGCTTCTATTGGTTTAATACCTCAGTTTAAAGCTAAGGATTCCAGTCTGTCACTGTTTTATTTCACATTCTGCACATTTATTCAAGATATGCATTAAAAGTCAAACAAAACACATCACACAAAGATATAAAAGAGTTGTTGTTCATATGAAAAATTGGATTTGACCATTTGCTTTTCAAAACATGTTCCTTCATGTTCTTTGGAGCCCTCACACCTCTTGATGAAAGTGATTTTTGGAGAATAAGTCATTACAAAAGCCAATTATGAATACATTTTGCGGTTCTGGCATAAAGAACTAAGGTGTAAATGTGGTCATACAACTCAAGTACAAGCCCTCCAAAGTCATCCAATCAGCGACAGCGAGGAGGCCCGGCTCTTTCACCTCCGTCCGTCAAAGGTAAGTGCACTGATGCTGCCATAGTGTGTTCAAATCATTAGGCAGCGAGGACACTTAGCAAATACATAATGCATTGACTTTGAGAGGCGCACTTCACCGTGATTGAAAGAACGAAGGAGTCTGCGGACGAGCTATACCTGAGTTTCATGGGGTTTGGATGTGAACAAAAGCGTTTGAGCGTTTTAGTTACAATGAAGAAAGTATGAACGAGTTAAATACAAGTAAAATATGCTCTTATAAGTACACCCTCTGCACTTTAGGTTGTATTATCTGTAGATATTATTAAAGGTCCCATATTCTGCTATTTTGCCCTTTACACAGTCTATTCTAAGGGCTTTGTTGATAAAATTTTGCGTTGTGCAATATCCATAACATAACAGTTTCCAAAAAACACCCATTTCTTGGACTGGCCCCCCTCCTTGCAAAAGCAAACGGCTCACTCTGAGATCTGACCCCCCAACAGAGAGCAGGCTGCTCCCCCGCCCAACCCGTGACGAAGCCTAGAGTGGAGATGGTGCATGCGCCGTGTGCTCCGGTAAACAGCGATACACAAACACGGGAATAAACATTTTATCCGTCCTGACGGTGCGTCGTGCTGAGTCCTACGTCCTGGATCTGACCTGGAGTTTGACGTGCTCCAGGGCCTCGACGACGGACGTTGCTGTTTGGTAAATAACAAGCTAACTCTTCTATCTGTCGTATCCATCGTGTAATTACTGTGTCGCATTAGCATTAGCTGTTTTTATTCTTGCGGCTGCGTGCTTCCTGGAGGCGTGGCTTGAGCGCTGCGTCATCCTAGTGAAGCCGCGTCATCCTGGTGAGGAGCCCCCGTCTGCTGCTCAGCCGAGGGGGACGGAAAAGACAGTTCTCTAGCGAAAACATGCGGGAATCAATCAAAAAACCACTTTGGGCACAACATACGAGGCCCAAATAGGAAGGTTAAAACCTCTGAAAAGTCGATTTTGCATGTTATGGGACCTTTAAAGGTAGTAAAAATTATTAATTAGTATTTAAAAACAAAATGGATGCTTTTGTTGTATATGTGATTTTGGCAGAAATATATTGACCTTATCTGAATATGATGACATTATCAGAACATAGTCTAGACACTGAAATTATTCTGGTGTTGTAACTTTTAAACTTTAATAGAGAAGATTAAATAGCTATTATTAACTTATTATTAACTAAAGGTCCATTTTTCTTTTCTGGAGAGTCCGCCACAGTCTGCTTGTCTCCATGGAGATGTCCACAGTATGACATTAAACTCATCGATCTGGGGACGAGCAGGTGATGCTACCAGGCAAAGTTACAGGTCAGATCTGTGGAGATCTGAGAGTGCATGGTTTTCATGGTATTTTCAAGCAAAAGAAACACACCTGAAATAAAGAATAAAGAAATAAATGCATGATACATACATTAAATACTACTGTGGAACATTCCAGGTAAAGTAATAACATGTTCATGGGGAATTTTTAGCATTTTAATAGCAAAAAATGTAAGGAAAGGGAGTGACATATTCTTAATAGAGAGCAGGGCTGCTATCTCTGATTGTCTCCTGTAATGTTAGCATAGGCACAAGCTAGCACTCAACACAATTATTACAACTTTGAATTAAAAACAAGATATTTTTATGCACTCCAGTGACATGGGATGCAGAGAAAGATTTTAATTTACATTCAAGATTAATAATGAAAACTTCGGAGGTTAGTTTAGCCTATGCTTTTTTAAATCTTTTCAACTGAGAAGGTTCTGGCTGCAGCTTCATGTTGTGTGGAGCTTCACTAGCTGCACATCCAGTTTGGTTTCATACTCAGCTAACCTTAACCCTAACCCTAACCTTACCCAACTGAACCATGTAGCAACCGTTAATTATTAAATGATTCCCGTTTTTTAATGAATTGATTTAGTTTTGGGCCAATGGTAGCCACTCTATACAGCGTCTGCGGCCAGATTCACTTGTTTCACTTGGTTGGGTTCACAGGGGCGGACTTACCATTAGGCAACAGGTTACAGTTGCCTTGGGCCCCCAACCTGAAGGGGCCCCTAATAAGATGCCCTTCCCGATAATCTTAAACACAAGGCTCCGAAACAGTTTCTCTCAATATCACAATAAAGTATCGTTTATTTTAAAACAAGAAAAAGACCAGCCCTCCCTCCCCCCACAGAGCTAAATAGTAAATGAAATATAACATTATAAAAATACAACTAAAACCATGTATTTACAGTAAAAATATTCTGCATTTTTCATATTGTTATTAGCTTTTAAACATGCTCTTGAATACCTTACATTTGCAATATCATCTTTTAAAACAAAACAACAACAAAAAAAGAGAACAAAGGATAACAGGGAACGCTTCGTGGACCTCCAGACAGTAGTGAGAAAAGTAAAAGAGGTGCTCTTAGGTAAAGGGATTGTAGATGCATTATAATACAAAAGGAGGATTTTCTAATGAACATTCCTCAAAACAGCGTGAATGCAGCTGAATGCTACTTCAGGTTAAAAGCTCAAAAACGTCACTGTAGCAGAATTTAAATCTTTAAATTAGATAGAACATGTGTTAAAATGCACCAACAAACGGGAAATACGGCCGGATTTTTTAAACATTATTCTGGGTAAGGACCCCCAAACCCCCTGTTTAAATCTCTTTACAGCTGTTGCACATATGAATTGCAATTTTACCAAAAAAACAAAGCTTCCATCAATTCAAGACACATAGCAGAAACATTACAGAAAATCCCACTTGATGAGGAGGGCCTTCTACTTACATTTTGCATTGGGCCCCCAAATTCCTAGGTCCGCCACTGTGGGTTCACAGCATCACAACATTTCAGAAAAGATACAGTTAGTCTCTGAGGGAACGATGGAAGGTTGGGCACCTCCTTAAGAGATTAAGAGCTGCTCTATAAATTGTACCAAATGCAGACATAAAAACATGAAGAACTAAGTAGTCCAATCGCCCAAAATGGTAAAAATAGTTGGTTAGTTAGTTAGTGAGAAAGTTGCATTTCCCATTGAATCAAAAGAGCAAGTAAAAGTACTGTACCTGAGGAAAAAAAATTAGGTATCTGTACTTTAGTTAAGTCATTTTTACAGTGAATACTTTTACTTCAGAACATTTGAGACCACTTAGCTGTACTTTTTACTCCACTATATTTTTTAACTGGACTGAAAAGTAGAAAGTTCCATTTTGTCTGAGGGTTATTCTGAGCTCGTTGATGGTGACTTCAAGCTGAACAAGGAAACAAAAATGTACACATGAAATTCTCAACATAAATTAAGAAATGAATTCGAATAGACCTTTTTTGACCAAAATTAAGCTCAATTCTTTACCAAAATGACGCCATTTAATACGTGATGGTCTCTGCATGAAATACATTGACTTTTTACTCTTAAAGTACATTTTCAAACAGGTACTTCAACACGTGTACCTAAGTAGATTTTTTAATGTGATACTTTCACTTGAGTAATTTTTTGCACACGTATCTGTACTTTTACTTGAGTAACAAAAGCCCAGACCAAGCCCCCCACTAGGACACTTCAGTGACTGCGTTTATTCCTGAAGTTTAAAATAAAGTTGAAAGACAGGTCAAAATTCTAAGGTGGAAATGACCTTTTAACTTTGAAAATGCACAGTTTTATGGTCCATATCTATGTAATTACCGGGCCTATCCATATCAAACCAAAACTGAGACAAAGTTCAAACACATGAGCTCCTTTTTATACTATCTCAGCAAATGGTGGTGTTTGTGCCTCTGATACACACAACCATTTTGCTAAATTTAGTCCTGCTTTGAACATTATAATCTCCTCTTGTAAATGCTCTGGTGCTTGTTTTTTTAGTAATAAAATCTGTAAAGGGTTGGAGGGGCAAGCCCATTTAGAACTTTAAAAGGAGAAACGGATCTAGGAACATTTGGTAACTTTCAAAATCCAATATGTTGTAATTACTAAGAATGTTACAGTAATGATAATGTAAAGGCTTTTTGTCTAGAGTTTTCTTAAACAAAGACTTGAAGGGCTTCAAAGAGCTCTCATTTGTCTGGGACCACAGTAGGTTAAATGACTAAATACTATAGAGTGCAAGGGTCCTCCTTCAATAGGTTTTCAACTAAAATCCTATGAGTTCCTGAATTCCAGTGCAGTCCAAATATTATTAGCAACTCATAACACAGTTTATTATGAGCCCCCTACAGTCCCTAAATGTCCCGCTCCACAGACAGTGCTTCTCCTGTTCTTATGCGACCAATCGAAGCTTTAGAGAACTCCACAGGCTGCAAACTATAGACGCTTTCTGTTGCATTTATAAAAACATGATTTAGACGTTTGGTAGAAATTGAAGCACTTTGACTTTGCGCTCCGCGATGTCGGCTCAGCTGTTGGCCATCTTGACTGTGTGTGACCATTTGGCTCCTTGTGGAACCTGCTCCACACTGGGCCCCTGCCCCGCTGTATGTCTTTGTAAACTGAGCCTTGCATAGTAGAGCTGCAAAACATTTAGTATTTAGTATTGCATGTGTTTACAGGACTGTCTTGTCTAACCAAATACTGGACAAAAAACACTTTCAATACCATCACTGTAACATACTTGATAAATATAATATGTTAAACTTTGATAATATTGTCTCCCTCTCCTATGTCCAATTGATCTTCAAAATAGTCCATAACCTGGCCCTCCATCACTCAAAGAGTTCATCCAGCTGTCGGCAGATACGGCTTCAAGAGTAACCCGAGGTACCACAAGAGGATTGTGTAACATCCCTAAATGTAGAACTGCTTTCGCTCAATCTGCGTTTTCATTTAGGGCTGTTAAACAATGGAATGCGCTCCCATCTGAGTTATTGAGCTTAAATAGTCTTCCAGCCTTTAATACAGAGGTGAAAGCATGTTTTTTAGAAAAGCAAACATGTACGCACAATTAAGAATGACTGAAATGTAAATGTTGACTGTATAGAGAATGTGTTTGAGTGTATGAATATGTTGTATGCGTTGGTGAGATTGGATAGATGCTGCATGTGGAAGCAATAAGGGTTGTGGCTTTTTAATTGTTGTATATATGTAAATAATTATTGTTGACCCCTCCCCCTGAGGACTACAGATGGAAATTAGCTGTGAAGCTAGAGTCTGGTACAAGCATCTCTGCCATTGTGCTTAATGTAACTGTACACTGTCCTAATAAACGAATAAAGAATAAAAAGAAAAAGTCTGCATATAATTGTATTTTTATATTCTTACTTACATTTGGCAGATACATTGTTTATACAAATAAACTATGTAAACAATCTGTCAAATTACTTTGGAGATTATAAGATTATGACATCATTAAATTCATGAATGTAAATGCAACATTAATTAAACGAGTTAGCAGTAATTTTTCAAGCTTATAGGCTATAAAAATAAGTTGTTTCCTACCAGAAAAATACAAAATAAAATGTGCTATCTCGTTCTATATCTAATTAAAAATCTCTTTCAGTTGCTTGTCTAAACAGCTCTTTTAATATTCCACATTTTAATTAAAACTTTAAGTGCAGAAAAGCTTCTAAATATACCTCCAATTGTTCCGAGGTAAAGTCATTTTTTGTGTAATCCTCTTTGAAAACAGTGAAACGCGCTCTCCGCCAGGACTGAATCAGCACATCCACTCACAGCCCCGCTCTCTCCCGCTGTCAGTGAATCTAGCACAGCACTTTGTAAAGGTAGACTCCATTTTGTGTCGAGTTTACTCCCAATTTCATCATCCAATCTCCCATCAGACTGCGCGCTATAGGGCCCAGAAAGCGTCAGAAAAAGAGTACAACGCGTTCCTCTGATCACGGCAACATCTCAAGCATTTTCGAGGCGGACTCCGTGACCTTGTTTATTTCTGCTCTGGCCTCTGACTGAATGTTTTCTTGTTTTGAGAACACTGGAAAATGTACAAAAAGGCCAATTTGGTGCAATTTGGTGCTTTTACTAGTGGGATATGAGGCCGTTTCAAGACAGACGGCTGCGAAGATGTTAAGGGTTTGTCCTTCAAGGTGTACCATACAGACATTTTGCACTTACATCATTATCAGTCGGAAAATGAAATTCAAAATGAGCGGCATAACTGAGAAAACGTGTTTCTTGCTTTTATTTGTCTCGTTTTTGTCCATGAACCTCTGTCTTGGTCAAATTTACTTTCAGTTTCCTTTTGACAGTTGTGGACTAATGGCAATGGGAGATAAAGGACACATTCCCTTGGTGCACAACTATTCATTTCTTCATGACACAAACTCAGAAAACACCTTTTTGTTTCGTTTATTCGAGCTCATGCATATAAATGATCAGCAATCGACAATTATCAGGTTCCGCTGCAAACAATGTACAGCAGTGTTTCCCAAACAGGGGTACGGGGACCCCAAGGGGCACTTGAGGAATTACCAGGAATTACTTGGAATGGTTTTAGGTTTTAAATGAAGGTGAAATGTACTTTTATCTGTAAAAATGTGTGATTAGTTGTAAATTTAGCATCTCTTTGGAGTATCTTGGGCCATAAATATAATTAAAACAAAACATATAATTGGAATAGTTGACTATATTCAACTAGTAAAACCATTTATTTGCCTGAAACTCAAATTAAGGGGTACTCGGAGTGTGAAACGAAACGTAGGGGGTACTCAAGACAAAAAAGGTTGGGAACCATTGGTGTACAGTATTAATAAACAGAAACATTTTAGCCGCTCAAAAGGGAGACTTATTTACTCCAGGAGTTTGTTAACAACACCACAAAGAAGCAATGGAGTCTACACGTGAGGATGTCTATTACTGTCCCATGGAAACCACTACAAATGCACTAAAATACCGAGCTCAAATGATATACTGAGCTTGTATTACACCATGTATTCTTCAGAACATGGACAGCATATCCAAACTCCAGCGGCGGTGTTGTGTGGCAGGAGGAATGAACACTCTTACATATGTCGAGGCAATGTCCCACAGTGGAACTATTTTGGAATGCTGTGACTGACAAACTGTCCAGTGTGTGAAATATAATGATGTCCCCTGCTGTGTCTGCTTGGAATACTAATTCAGGACTCAAACAAGAAATGGACAAAATGTATTATTAGGTTTTCTATCAGTCAAACAAATAATTTTAGTGATTTGGAAAAAACATAAGAAAAACTGTTTGGATATAAACAATTGAACCTACTTTCTATGAAGGCTGCTCTTCTTCTTTAAACTGACCTTGATATAAAAACAGCTAAACTCCATTTTGTCGAACAAAGTGTAATTAGATTGTGTAAATGATGTATGTATGTATGTATGTATGTATGTATGTATGTATGTATATGTGTATGTGTGTATGTATCAGTGGATGTATGTGTGTGTGTGTGTGTGTGTGTATGTATGTATGTATGTGTGTGTGTATGTATGTATATGTGTATGTGTGTATGTATCAGTGGATGTATGTGTGTGTGTGTGTGTGTATGTATGTATGTGTGTGTGTATGTATGTATATGTGTATGTGTGTATGTATCAGTGGATGTATGTGTGTGTGTGTGTGTGTGTGTGTGTGTGTGTGTGTGTATGTATGTATGTATGTGTGTGTGTATGTATATGTGTATGTGTGTATGTATCAGTGGATGTATGTGTGTGTGTGTGTATGTATGTATGTGTGTATGTATGTATGTATGTGTGTATGTATGTATGTGTGTATGTGCATGGATGTGTGCTCGTCCTTTTTTGCTCCAACCCAGTTCTGCCCAGTTTACTCCCCCAAAGCCCTAAATTTAACCAAATGATCAGCTCCTGACTCTAACCTACAAAGATAAGTCACAAAATGTCATTTGGCTGCCATCTTTTGTCCAAGAGACAAGCTGTTTTTTTTGCTCTGCACTCAGTACTTTGCTCTATCACATTATACACACTGACAGCACCCTGCACAAACACACTTGCACAACACAACACACATCTTCCAATACTAACACACACAACTTCATTGCCCTGCTGTTTGCACACCTTTTGTCCCAGAGACAAGCGTTTTTTCTGCCCTACTCTCAGTCTACACTGCTCTTTCACCTTGTTCACACTCCTGCTACACACTGCACACACACATTTACACCCTACACCATGGAATTTGACAACACTGCACAAGACAACACGCAGTCTTTGCCGGAAGCCTTCACTCCTTTCAACAGTGATGGGAAGGCTTTTTGAGGGCAGAGGATCTCATCATTCCCTTCATTCACACCACACACCCTACCCCTGACGATCAGGCACTGCTCTACGCCAATGACAGGACTGTAGTGGAACTCACCCACTTCCACTCCCTCAAGGTAGGACTCCACTACCTTTTCCTAGAAAACAACCCACCCACGTTGGCTGTTCTCAAGAAGCACGTCCGGACACAGAGCTTTACGCAGGAGGTCCTGACTCGCTGGACGCATGCGCAAGGGTTCAGGCTGGCTTATGTGGATGGGGGCTGGCACCTGAACCTCACACTGGTGCCAGACGAGTCAGGAGGCTCCTGGACCAGGTGGTGGACGGGCTCGTGCTGCTGCCGGGACTGCACCTCATGCGGCCACAGCCCCCTCTGGAGGGGCTCAGCCCCTCTGGATAGTGCCTGAGGCCAGAGGCCAGACCAAAGAGTTCACCTGTAACAAAATTGACAGTTCGGACGGGGAGGGCCATCGTGATATTTACAACACCTAACCTTAATCCTAGCCCTAACCCTAACTGTGAAAAAATATATTTTTAAATATATACTTTTGTGGGTTGGGAATGAGGCAGTGTGTGCGGGCACATGTAGAATGCACGAGTGTGCGCCTGTTTGCATGTGCACACAGTATGTGTATACATACATGCATGGTCACACAGAAGTGCCAAAGGCTGGCACTTCATAACATCTGCAGCAGACCAGCTCCTTGGCGGGTCAGATGGTCGCCCCTGGTGCCATGGAATCATATTTGCCAGCAATTGTTGTCATTATTTTCTTGTCTTTCCCATTAATTGCGATAACTACACACGGACACATACTCCACATGCACACACTTTTACACACACTTGACTCTTAGAACATGCAAATGTTTGTTGTGTGCTGTACATCTGTGACACAAATGTATCCCTCAGTTATGCATCATGTGTGCGTGACATAACCACCAGGACAGGAGCAGATCATGTCCTCTGTACTCTTGTGTCTCTAATTGTTTGAGTTTCTCCCAAGTCCTTACAGAAACTCACATGCAGTGGTGGAAAGTAACAAAGTACAAATTAAAAGTACCTTACTTCAAATTTTAAAACTATATTTCACTTTTACTTTACTACATTTGTGGACACGTATTTGTACTTACATTACATTTTTGAACTAGACTGAAAAGTAAAGTACTTTACTGTAGGATTTGAGATGTTGTTCAACTGGAACTCACTTTCACTTAAGTAAATTTTTATGTGATACTTTTACTTGTTCCTGTTGTGTATCTGGTTTTTTGCAACTTTTTTTTTTTTTTTTTTGCTATGCCTAAAAAATGTTAATCAAAAAAGACATGGAATCAGATGACAGCTGTGACTTACAACTGCTGGTTTTCCCTTGACTAAATAAAAAAGTTGAAACAGATATGTTTTGTTTTTTATTGTTTAATGATCCATAAAAGCACATCCCGGGGCTGTGTTTTTGACAGAGGGGCTCAGTGTGAAATCCCACAGACACGAGGCAGCAGGTGTTACTCCGACTGAAGACAGCACCAGGAGGGAATCCACCAGAGCCGACTGTTGAGCCGTCAACAGTGAGTTATAACGACGGAAAATACAGCTTTCACACCTCACACTTTTCTTAATGACCTGTATGATACTGTGATAATACTAGAGTTCAACATGAATCATTTGAATAAACAGATTTTCTTATTTCAAGCTAAAAATTAATCAGTCAGAGAAACAAGTAAACATCCATCCATTTTTCCATTTTCATCCACCGGGTCGTGGAGTCAGGAGTAAACATCTAGACCGATAAAATAAACCTCTCAAACAAATATGACTATTCTTGGTTTAAGTGGTCTTGCACTGTTGAACCCCTCAGCTTTGGTATTTAACATTGTATGACTGAAAATAATGTATGCGTCTGGACAATGTTCAAACTATACTTATTTTGACAGTAAATGCCAGCAGAGGGCACATTTTTAACCAAACAAAAGCTGAAATATGGTATGAGAGAATATTTATTAAGTGTATTATTGATGAAAGTTTTAATCTGTGTCACTGTCTCAGTTACACTAATGATGATAATGATTGTGCCCACGGCTTATTGATATTTGACTTTATTCATCCCGAAGAGGAAATTCTTTAAAGTAGAACTAAGTAACTTTATTAAGGCGAGACACTACAGGCAAAACTCATTATTTTTTGGTCAGTTTTCTCTCTCAACATATCAGCTTTCATGTTGAAATAACAAACATGTTCAATCTGCTCCTAAAGACGTTTTATTCTTCCATTTAATCCACATCATCCATAGATTTCTCTGGGACATAGTAACTTCAAAGGCTGTTTTCTTAATTTTTTCTCAATTTTTGTCCTCTAGGGACATAAAGATCCGCCTAAAAGTAGCTCCCACACACACTACTGTACTGTACAATCTTGGACTCAACGCGATTTTGACGAAACATACAAAGGATTTTTTTATATCTATTTCTAAAACTGATTTATTGAAGTTTAAATAAATAAAAAAAAGTTGCCTAGTTCACTTAACTAACTTAATACGAAATCCAAAATCTCCTGTAAATTTGTGTGTGTGTACAAAAGGAACCATTTTTCAGTTTTAAATGTCCCAAATATGTGTATTTTTGACCATTTTTGCACATAAAATTCCTTATTTCTACATGAAAGCATTGATGAAAAACTTTTAATATATTTTTTGGTTACATCTATGTGAGAAAACTAAAGCAGAAGTTTCAAATTGAGCTCTTTAAAATGTAACATTCCTATTCACCTGCAGTGTCTGATCTTAATGTGACAGCAGTCAGTCGTTTGAACAAATAGCGAGAGGGACATGTAGAACAAAAGGAGAAACCCACTCTTCAGTTCAGTCTGATGCAGGTAAAGGCACACGCTCATCTGCAAGAGTGAATAAAACAAGAACAACAATAATGACTAAATAAACGTGTTCTTTTCATTCCATTTTGAAACGTCTTTTGAGGAGACTTCCAGTTGACGTACCGTTTCCTGGGACGGCTCCCGTTGCTATTTGAGGCTATTTGAGTGATGAAAGGTTTAAAACACGCTTGCTGAAGGTGTACAGTGAAGGCAAAAAGGCACAATGTACACATTTCAAATAGGGCTGGGGGATACGGCAAAAACATGATTAGCACAATTTTCTTGGGGCCAGATCAAGATTTCGATTTTATCATAATTCGTGTTCACTTTGTATTTTTCTATTGCTTATTGACCTTATTCTGCCCCGCCCACTTTTGCTGTTTTTTGCACTTTTGTTGTAAACGCACTTCCGTTTGATCAGAACTCCGTTAAAGCTAATGACGAATGAGGGAAAAGTCTCGCCGCTAAAATGTTACATAAAGTAGATTGATTTGTGTAAAATGTTTAATGAACACGAGCGACAACAAGTCAACAACGCACCGATTTCCTGGTCAGTCTGAAAACGGCTTTTTAGTCCATGTGGAACTTATTTTCTGTTGAGCTCGTCTGCTCCGCGTGAACTAATACAACAGAAACAAGACACGTAAGGCAACTTCCGGAATAAGGAGAATAACAGAGCTGCACCATTTTGGGGGAAAAAGGAATTTTTCTGACCAGTGTAATTGTGATTAGGTTAGTGATTTATGTTTTAATAATTAAATAAATAATTAAATGTTCAAATTCACATTTTAAACACAATTTTGTCACTTTGTTTCAGTTTGAGTTTGTCATATTTAAGCATGTCTTTGTCATGTCTTTGTCACTTTTAATTGTGTCTTTGTCGTTTTTAGTCGCGTTTGTTGTTTGTAGGCGCGTTTGGTCGCGCTTTTGTCCCTTGTTTCAGAACATGTACAAATCCAAACGACAGCGTTAGCTTTTTTTTATTCAAATCAAGGTAAGACATTTTGTTGTTTGTGAAAGAAATGATTGCACTTAAAAAATTGCATCCTTTGTGATTTGCTCATTGTATCCATTAAAATTGTGATTTTGTGTCGATTTTGTTTAGTCATGCAGCCCTCGCCTTTAAGAGGTAAATAAAGTCATCTGCTCAGAGGCTTCAGAGGCTAAACAACAGGAGAAAAAGTGTGTTTGAACAGACAGCTGCATTAAAGAGACAAACAGTCAATCATGATACGACAATTTCACAAAAATAACAGATTGTCACAGGGACCAGCTCAACATTCCATTTTTATCACCGTATCACCCAGACCCAATTTCAAACATTTCCTGCAATTCAAAACACTGTATGAAGCGTCTGATGAAGTTTGAGAGCAGACACGGCATCGACGTGTAAAGAGCAAGTCCTGCACCGAGTAACTCCGGGTGACCTCCGCGGCCTCTTTAATCCAGCTTTGTACGCGGCGAATTCGCCCGAGCCTCTTTCTGCCTAAATAAAAGTGCTTCCCGCAGCCCCGACTGTGGCCTTAGAGGACCTGAGCTCACAGACGCGCCGACTGCAGCCACTGGTGAGGCGCTAGCTAATAACATTATCCACGCCGAGGTCCTTTTTAGACATGCCAGAGAGCCGTGCCAGCATAAGTCAGCATAAAAACAAGGCCGGGGCGCGGGAAGACAGAAGCGGGATTCAGGCGGTCTGCGCTTAACGTGATGGCACCTCTTCAGTCACTTTGCAGACCTCGACGGAAGAAGGGCCTGCAGTCCAACGGCGCCGAAACTTTGCTAGGTGACTGTCTTTGCGGTCTGCGGCTGACGACTCATTTAGTTCATGCTGTTCTGGAGAGTATACGGCAGCGATTGAACTGTTATATCACACGGTTTGGAGATAAAATCATCCAGGATCAGTTAAATATCGCCATCGACCTTCAACTATTTCCTTCGCCATCTCGTTTTTTAGAGTCTTGGTGTCACGTATGAATAGAAAACCTCCGTACTTTCTGCCGGTCAGGTGTTCCCTCATCAATATTGGTGTTAGAATTCGATTATCTACTGGCAGAAGAGGGAATTACGATGGGGAAACCAAAGAAAAAGCACGACAGAACAAGTCTGGAGATTATTTATGGATTTAAAAACGGCGCAGAAAACATCCGGATCTCAACTAACGAGAACAATAAAGATAAACAATAAGAACACGTCACCACAGCAAATGGAAATGAACGAAGAACCGTAGCAGTATTTATCGAGCTGAAAAAGACCTTCGATACCATAAACCACAGCATATTAATTAAAAAATGGAATAAGAGGGCGGGTGTTAAACTGGACAATGTAAACGAATTAAAGTGCGTATGACAGGTTTTTATGAATTTCTCGTTTTGACTTTATTTGGAGGAATAAAACCTGTTGTGGATATAAATGATAGTTTTACACCAATCAAGAGTCAGTTTGTGAAGAAAAGTTGAAAAATATGTTGAAATTTACAGGAAGTAGAGCAGAGTTCCAAAACATGATGACATCACACTAGGGAGATACACCAGGGACAATTTACAACCAAGAAACACGTTTTTTTGATCCTTTAAACATCAATTCATCAAAATAAAGGCATTTCTGTGACATTTGAGGAGTTTTGACCCAGTGTACAGCATGGTTTCTAGGCAAAAGTTACAGAATTCCCCAGTGTGATGTCCTGATTTTACAACCAGGAAGTAAAAATTTAAACCTAAAAAAATGCCAAACTGGGATAAATATTGTTTTGTTTTTAGCAGAATCTTGAATATAATGATCTTAACTGTGTTTTAGTGAAATGAGTACTTCAACCTGTCATAGGCCCTTCAACAAAGACAATGGAAAAAGAAATTGCGAAAACATAAAAAAACGGTTGGACGAAAACAACTTGTCTTTGAATGTAAATACAACAAAATGCATGTTATTTACAAATCTTAACAAACGCATACATTTCCAGTTGTCCTTAAAGTGCCTATGACAGGTTGGACGACTCATCTGACAAAAATGCAGTTAAGATAAATATGTTTCAAATTGTGTTAAAAAACTTCACAAATTTCAGTGCAGTTTAGCAATTTTTTAGGTTTTTTGTCTTACTTCCTGGTTGTAAATGATGACATCACACTAGGAAATTACCAAGCAACCACCCTGTACAGTGGGCCAAAACTCCACAGATGTCACAGATTTGTTCATTTTACAAATAAAAATACATGTTAACACCTTTATTTTGTTGAATTCATGTATAAAGGTTAAAAAAAAGTAATTTCTTTTGTGTAAATTTTGCATAACCTTTGTCTCCCTAGCGTGATGTCATCAGTTGTTTACTTCCTGTAATTTTAAACAGATTTTTCAACTTTTCTCCACAAATGGTAGTTTGATTTGTTTAAAACTATAATTTATATTTACAACAGGTATTAATACACTGAATAAAGTCAAAATTAGAAAATCATGAAAACCTGTCATACGCACTTTAAATGGAGTACATATTGAAATTGTTTCCGAGATCATATTCTTGGGTGTGAGACTGAATGAGAAATTACACTGGAAATCTCACGTGAGCAACACCCGAAAGGAAAAGAAGCACAAAAATATTGGTGTTACATAAAGTTAAGCATTTTGTCAACTACAATGTCTTACTACACTGTTAATTTTAGTTACTGCCTGGAAGTTTGGGGAAACACATACATTAATACTATTAAACCACTGATTATACTACAAAAAGCAGTAAGAGTTATTCATAAAGTCCATTCAAGAGAGCATACCAACCAATTGTTTATTAACTCAAATTGATTGAAATTAGAAGATCTCATAACTCTCACAAACTCTTATGGTGATGTGTAAAGTTTGCTGTTGCCTTTGTTTTCTTTTCGATCTGATGAAGACAGCCGGCAGAAGCTGGTTGTTGATTTGAATGTATTACTTGTGTGCACAACTGAAATGAACAATGAAATAAAAGAAATAAATGACGTCACAAATCTGGGAAAATTCAGTGTTTTCTGAGGCCCAGAGCTGGAGGAGCTTGTAAACAGGATTTAAGAAATAAGCATGAATTAAGTTAAATGCAACACCTTTTTTTGTTTTTTTTGATGAGGGAACAATTCTATAACACTTTTAAAGCAGAACTAACTTACTTCAGCGACAGAGCTCCCCCTGCAGCTCTCTTGTGAAAATGCACTATTTTTTTTAAATCTTTTAAATTGAAAAAAGAAAGTACAATCACAAACTTTTTACGTTGTCAAATATAAAAAACAAAAGAGCCAGGACGATTTCTTCGGATTGATGTTGGCAAATGTTGCACGGCTGGTTTCCCGCCCAGAGACAGCAGGGGGCGACGACGGGAGCTTCATACGTCCCGAAATACATATACAACCGCGTTTTTGTCACTTTCTGTTGTGTTTGTCATATTTAAGCATGTCTTTGTTACTTTTAGTTATGTCTTTGTCGTTTTTAGTCACTTTTTTGTTGCTTTTAGTCGCGTTTGTTGTTTGTAGGCGCATTTGGTCACGCTTTTGTCCTTTGTTTCAGAACATGTACATATCCAAACTACAGTGTTAGCATTTTTTATTCAAATCAAGGAAAGACATTTTGTCGTTTGCGGAAGAAATGATTGCACTTCAAAATTGCAGCCTTTGTGATTTGCTCATTGCATCCATTAAAATTGTGATTTTGTGTGGATTTGGTTTAATTGCGCAGCTCTGGCCTTTAAGAGGTAAATAAAGTCATCTGCTCAGAGGCTTCAGAGGCTAAACAACAGGAGAAAAAGTGTGTTTGAACAGACAGCTGCATTAAAGACACAAACAGTCAATCATGATACGACAATTTCACAAAAATAGCAGATTCTCACAGGGACCAGCTCATTTTTATCACCATTTTTATCACCCAGCCCTAATTTCAAATATTTACTGCAATTGAAAACATTGTACAAAGACGTTTGATAAGGTAAAAATGTCAGTTTTGTATAATGTGTCCTTTAACAAACCTTGACTTGACCTTGAATAAATATCGTGTCACCTTTTGTCCATTCCAGTGTTTAATGTTGAGCCAAAGCAATTCATTTGGATTTTGAAATGATCAACTTAAAATATATCATTGAACACACAAAAAAACAGTGTCATTATTGCTTTTGTGTGTTGCAGACCCCCGACCCACGGAGCGGGAGGAGCTAGTATCCCATTTTGTTGCTTCATATTAGAACTGGCAACCCATAATTATAAGGCCATTAATATTATGCACTCAACACATTTCAATAATAGAAAACAGACGAAAGCCACCAACGGAGAACATCAATAACTTCCTCCCCCCAA
This sequence comes from Rhinogobius similis, assembly GCA_019453435.1. NCBI lineage: Eukaryota > Metazoa > Chordata > Actinopteri > Gobiiformes > Gobiidae > Rhinogobius > Rhinogobius similis. The sequence goes on along the minus strand of CM033640.1, from coordinate 3,877,798 downwards.
ATGGTCTACTGTCATCATTTATACACGACGCCATCTGGTGGTTAGAGCAGGCCCCACAGGATCTGCTCTGGGACACGGTGGAATCCTGACATGTGGGGAACATATGAAACGGCTAATACTGCTAATACATTCATGAAGCAGAATCGAACACATTTTCCAATTAGACCTAAATAAAACTGTTTTTTAAAGGTTTATTAGATGTACTGTGTCATTTTGTTTTAAAAGGTACAGATGAAATGGAGCTTGTAGCCATAAACATGTGTCCCGTCATGTCTTTGGAGCAGAGTCATCCCCAAATATGAGGTTTGACTTATTTAAAGGTCCCATATCATACAAAATCGACTTTTCAGAGGTTTTAACCTTCCTACAGTGCTATTTGGGCCTCGTATGTTGTGCCCAAAGTGGTTTTTTGATTGATTCCCGCATGTTTTCGCTAGAGAACTGTCTTTTCCGTCCCCCTCGGCTGAGCAGGCAGACGGGGGCTCCTCACTAAGATGACGCGGCTTCACTAGGATGACACGGTGTTTAAGCCACGCCTCCAGGAAGCGCGCAGCCGCAAGAATAAAAACAGCTAATGCTAATGCTACACAGTAATTACATGATGGATACGACAGATCGAAGAGTTAGCTTGTTATTTACCAAACGGCAACGTCCGTCGTTGAGGCCCTGGAGCACGTCAAACTCCAGGTCAGATCCAGGACGTAGGACTCAGCACGACGCACCGTCAGGACGGATAAAATGTTTATTCCCGTGTTTGTGTATCGCTGTTTACCGGAGCACACGGCGCATGCACCATCTCCGCTCTAGGCTCCGTCACGGGTTGGGCGGGGGAGGCGCACGGGTTGGGCGGGGGAGGCAGACTGCTCTCTGTTCGGGGGGGGTCAGATCTCAGAGTGAGCCGTTTGCTTTTGCAAGGAGGGGGGCCAGTCCAAGAAATGGGTGTTTTTTGGAAACTGTTATGTTATGGATATTGCACAACGCAAAATTTTATCAGCAAAGCCCTTAGAATAGACTGTGTAATGGGGAAAATAGCACAATATGGGTCCTTTAACTAAAATGCAGTTAAGATAAAAATATTAAAATTTTTGCTAGAATTGTTCACAATTTTTTTATTCCAGTTTAGACATTTTTTCAAGGACACATGTTCTGCTACAGTGACTTATGTGAGCTTTAAACTACAGTATGTTCTCACAATGTTCCATCATCCAAAACATACCTGAAGTTGCATCCACGCTGTTCTGAGGAATGTTCACATTAGAAAATCCTCCCCCCTCCGAGCGTCAAACACACTTCCTGCTGAACTCCCTCGTGACACTTTTCAGATTTCGTACGTCACTTATCCGAGAATCTTTTGCTGTTTGAAGTCTTCGTTCTAAGCATTTCTGTCGTATAAACACGATAACAACCACTGCTAGGCTAATCGTCGTGTGTCTTAAAATAATAACATAACTAAATTGTGTATAGCACCATCTGCTGGCTGGATGCACTCGGTAAGCGTCATTGCACACAGCAGACTATTCCTTTCATTTAGTCCATAATAAACTTTTTAAACTTTTTGTTGTTTCAAAACATGAGATGGTAAATTAAAGGTACGCAAGAGCATGTTTAAAGGTTAATAATAACCTGTGTGAAGTTGGCCCCCCCGTAGTGTCCGATTGACCCCAAAATGGTGTCAAACGTTTGTGCATCGTTTGTGCATCGTTTGTGCACACAATATCAGCGTTTGTGCACGCTTCGTTTTTGAGTATTGATCATTTATAGGTTTTGGATTGACCAAAGTGTGAAGTTGGCCCCCGCAGAGTGTCCGATTGACCCCAAAATGGTGTCAAACGTTTGTGCATGCTTAGTTTTTGAGTTATTGATCACTGATTGGCACAAGTATACAGTTACCCCAAACTGTCCAATTTTGTGAGATATTGATTATGGATTATGGACATTTTGGAAATATGGATAACCTCAATGCACTGCTTTCTCCATATACTGCATATATACATGTACATTCAAGTTAGTCTTAAAGGTCCCATAACATGCAAAATCGACTTTTCAGAGGTTTTAGGCTTCGGCACGAGTTGGGCGGGGGAGGCGCGCGAGTTGGGCGGGGGAGGCAGCCTGCTCTCTGTTCGGGGGGGTCAGATCTCAGAGTGAGCCGTTTGCTTTTGCAAGGAGGGGGGCCAGTCCAAGAAATGGGTGTTTTTTGGAAACTGTTATGTTATGGATATTACACAACGCAAAAATTTTATCAACAAAGCCCTTAGAATAGACTGTGTAAAGGGCAAAATAGCAGAATATGGGACCTTTAAATAACAGTTTTATATAATATTCAGGTATTGACAGATTGTCCATATGTGTCCATATATGTTCAATCAAGATCACACCTTTTGATTTATATGTTAAAATAATTAAAATAGTCTAAATAAATACCCTTAACTCTTTAATTGTCTACATTTGGCCCTAAAGTAATTTTATTTCATAGGCCAAATGACACCAAAAGTGCATTATTAATTGATAAGATAGAGACAGACAGAATTGGTAAGATTGAGACAGACAGAATTGAAGATAATAGGTGGATCAAATGAATTTTAAACTGATAGATGTAACAAGTTGATGAATTGCTGTTGAATTATATGTGGACACATATGGACAATCTGTCAATACCTGAATATTATATAAAACTGTTATTTAAGACTAACTTGAATGTATATGTATATATACAGTATACGGAGAAAGCAGTGCATTGAGGTTATCCATATTTCCAAAATGTCCATAATCCATAATCAATATCTCACAAAATTGGACAGTTTGGGGTAACTGTAACTGAGCCAATCAGTGATCAATAACTCAAAAACTAAGCATGCACAAAGGTTTGACACCATTTTGGGGTCAATCGGACACTCTGGGGGGGCCAACTTCACACTTTGGTCAATCCAAAACCTATAAATGATCAATACTCAAAAACGAAGCGTGCACAAACGCTGATATTGTGTGCACAAACGATGCACAAACGATGCACAAACGTTTGACACCATTTTGGGGTCAATCGCACACTACGGGGGGGGCCAACTTCACACAGGTTTAATAATAACATGAAAAATACTTACTATCTTTCTTTTAAGTTTACAGTTTTACTTCCTGGTTGTAAATTATGACATCACACCAGGAAATTACCTAGCAACTATCCTTTTTTTTTTCTTTGACAATTAAAAACACATATATTTATTGAATTAATGTCTAAAAGAGTTTTTTAAAGTTGTTTCTTTTGTATAAATATATGCACAACCTTTGGATGGATTGAGTCTGAGTCTTACAGCATGATGTCATCAATTTGTTTTTAATTATCAGCAGATTTTTAAATTTTTCAGCTGCTGTATTGGTGTAAAACTAGAATACATCTTTACAACAGGTATTAAACAAATAAATAGAGTAAAAATGAGAAAATCATAAAAACCTGTCATGCGCACTTTAAGCCTGACCCAAACAATTGAAACAGGGCTGCTGATTTGAAGAACATTTTTTTGTTTTGTTTAATTATGTTATATGGTTGTTCTCTCATCAAACACATACCTGGAGGTGTATTTAGCTTCATTCACGCTTGTTTAATTAACCCTTTTTACAAAGGCCTCTCCGCTCCGAGCCTCAGAAAGCAGTCTGTTTCAAATTTCCGAGATTTATGCTGTTTACGGTAGCGTTCTGAGAGCATCTGTGTCGCCTTGAGTCCATAAATCATCAAACCAGACTCGTGCTGAACATTTCCGCCTCAAACTGCATTCATCATAATGGCGCGCGCACATTAGCATAACCCATTTGAAATTCCCTTTGCAGCCAGCAGATGGAGCTGTAACTCAATTCCTGTTGTTGGAAACGCCTGACCTGCAGAAAGTCGTGTGGTTTGCAATCTAGACATTATTTTAAGTTCTAAAAGATGCTAAAGCAAAGGCACAAGAGCATATTTAAAGGACAGCTACAATCCAAAAATGAAAAATATGCTCTCTTTTCGTAGGTTTTTGACTCTTCATAAAGGATTCACAGCAGTAGGAGGTAGACGTCACGCTAGCATCAACAAATCCTAATAACAACACAAAAGAGCCACAAGTGTGCTTATGCAAAGACCCTTTCAGATCGCACACAGCGTCTCCCCAGCAGGGGCCGCTCAATTTACAGCTCGCTCAGTGCTAGTGTTACTTGCTGTTGCACTCCGCTCCCCTCTCCTCGCTCTCCTCGCTCTCCTCGCCTGCTGCCTGTGTGACTAACTGTTGGCGGGCGCCGGAGTAAATATTTGCATTGCTCTGAAGCTGCCGCGCCATATGCCGGACAGGCTAGCTTTAGTGGTGCGCCGAGAGCTAGCGGTGCGCGGGCCTCGGACGTGGATTGGAAGTGTGCCATCAGGAGGTGAAGGTCGAAGGTCGTGGTTATTATCCACACGGGGCAATTTTACTCTCAGTTCGGAAAAAGCAAAAAACAATACAATGCAAACTAGCAGCGGTGGAGCGTCGTGTGGTGACAGGGGTGTGCGCTAACGATGCTAACATACGGTGGCCCCGAAGGGCAAAACACGCACACGTTGATACAACATGGATCCGACTTAGAAAACACGCACCCAATTCAAAACATGCACCCTTGTGTTTTCTAAGTTGGGTGCGTGTATTGAATTTGGGTGCGTGTTTTCTAAGTTGGGTGCGTGTTTTCTAAGTTGAGTGCGTGTTTTCTAAGTTGGGGGTATGTTTTCTAAGTTAGGTGTGTGTTTTCTAAGTTGGGTATATGTTTTCTAAGTTGGGGGTATGTTTTCTAAGTTGGGTGCGTGTTTTCTAAGTTGAGTGCGTGTTTTCTAAGTTGGGGGTATGTTTTCTAAGTTGGGTGTGTGTTTTCTAAGTTGGGTGTGTGTTTTCTAAGTTGGGTATATGTTTTCTAAGTTGGGGGTATGTTTTCTAAGTTGAGTGCGTGTTTTCTAAGTTGGGGGTATGTTTTCTAAGTTGGGGGTATGTTTTCTAAGTTGGGTGCGTGTTTTCTAAGTTGGGGGTATGTTTTCTAAGTTGGGTGCGTGTTTTCTAAGTTGGGGGTATGTTTTCTAAGTTGGGTGTGTGTTTTCTAAGTTGGGTGCGTGTTTTCTAAGTTGGGGGTATGTTTTCTAAGTTGGGGGTATGTTTTCTAAGTTGAGTGCGTGTTTTCTAAGTTGGGGGTATGTTTTCTAAGTTGGGGGTATGTTTTCTAAGTTGGGTGCGTGTTTTCTAAGTTGAATGCGTGTTTTCTAAGTTGGGTGTATGTTTTCTAAGTTGGGTGTGTGTTTTCTAAGTTGGGTGCGTGTTTTCTAAGTTGGGTGCGTGTTTTCTAAGTTGGGTGCATGTTTTCTAAGTTGGGGGTATGTTTTCTAAGTTGGGTGTGTGTTTTCTAAGTTGGGGGTATGTTTTCTAAGTTGGGTGCGTGTTTTCTAAGTTGGGGGTATGTTTTCTAAGTTGGGTGTGTGTTTTCTAAGTTGAGTGCGTGTTTTCTAAGTTGGGGGTATGTTTTCTAAGTTGGGGGTATGTTTTCTAAGTTGGGTGCGTGTTTTCTAAGTTGAATGCGTGTTTTCTAAGTTGGGTGCGTGTTTTCTAAGTTGGGTGCGTGTTTTCTAAGTTGGGTGCGTGTTTTCTAAGTTGGGTGTGTGTTTTCTAATTTGGTTGTGTGTTTTCTAAGTTGGTGGTATGTTTTCTAAGTTGGGTGTATGTTTTCTAAGTTGAGTGCGTGTTTTCTAAGTTGGGGGTATGTGTTCTAAGTTGGGTGTATGTTTTCTAAGTTGGGTGTATGTTTTCTAAGTTGGGGGTTTGTTTTCTAAGTTGAGTGCGTGTTTTCTAAGTTGGGTGTATGTTTTCTAAGTTGAGTGCGTGTTTTCTAAGTTGGGTGCGTGTTTTCTAAGTTGGGTGTGTGTTTTCTAAGTTGGGTGTATGTTTTCTAAGTTGGGTGCGTGTTTTCTAAGTTGGGTGCGTGTTTTCTAAGTTGGGTGTATGTTTTCTAAGTTGGGTGTATGTTTTCTAAGTTGGGTGTGTGTTTTCTAAGTTGGGTGTATGTTTTCTAAGTTGAGTGAGTGTTTTCTAAGTTGGGTGTATGTTTTCTAAGTTTGGTGTGTGTTTTCTAAGTTGTGTGATTGTTTTCTAATTTGTGTTAATGTTTTCTAAGTTGGGTGTGTGTATGTTTTCTAAGTTGGGTGTATGTTTTCTAAGTCAGGTATGTTTTCTAAGTTGGGTGTATGTTTTCTAAGTTGAGTGCGTGTTTTCTAAGTTGGGTGTATGTTTTCTAAGTTGGGTGCATGTTTTCTAAGTTGAGTGCGTGTTTTCTAAGTCGGGTGCATGTTTTCTAAGTTGGGTGTATGTTTTCTAAGTTGAGTGCGTGTTTTCTAAGTTGGGTGTGTTTTCTAAGTTGGGTGTATGTTTTCTAAGTTAGTCGTGTTTTTCTAAGTTGGGTGCGTGTTTTCTAGTTGGAGTGTATGTTTTCTAAGTTGGGGTATGTTCTAAGTTGGGTGTGTGTTTTCTAAGTCGGGGGTATGTTTTCTAAGTTGAGTGCGTGTTTTCTAAGTTGGGTGTGTGTTTTCTAAGTTGGGGGTATGTTTTCTAAGTTGGGTGTGTGTTTTCTAAGTTGATTGAGTGTTTTCAAAGTTGGTTTATTGTTTTCTAAGTTGGGTGCGTGTTTTCTAAGTTGGGTGCGTGTTTTCTAAGTTGGGTGTGTGTTTTCTAAGTTGGGTGTGTGTTTTCTAAGTTGGTGGTATGTTTTCTAAGTTGGGTGTGTGTTTTCTAAGTTGGGTGTGTGTTTTCTAAGTTGGTGGTATGTTTTCTAAGTTGGGTGTATGTTTTCTAAGTTGAGTGCGTGTTTTCTAAGTTGGGGGTATGTTTTCTAAGTTGGGTGTATGTTTTCTAAGTTGGGTGTATGTTTTCTAAGTTGGGGGTATGTTTTCTAAGTTGAGTGTGTGTTTTCTAAGTTGGGTGTATGTTTTCTAAGTTGAGTGCGTGTTTTCTAAGTTGGGTGCGTGTTTTCTAAGTTGGGTGTGTGTTTTCTAAGTTGGGTGTGTGTTTTCTAAGTTGGGTGCGTGTTTTCTAAGTTGGGTGTGTGTTTTCTAAGTTGGGTGTATGTTTTCTAAGTTGGGTGCGTGTTTTCTAAGTTGGGTGTGTGTTTTCTAAGTTGGGTCCATGTTTTCTAAGTTGAGTGCGTGTTTTCTAAGTTGGGGGTATGTTTTCTAAGTTGGGTGTATGTTTTCTAAGTTGAGTGCGTGTTTTCTAAGTCGGGTGCATGTTTTCTAAGTTGAGTGCGTGTTTTCTAAGTCGGGTGCATGTTTTCTAAGTTGGGTGTATGTTTTCTAAGTTGAGTGCGTGTTTTCTAAGTTGGGGGTATGTTTTCTAAGTTGGGTGTATGTTTTCTAAGTTGGGGGTATGTTTTCTAAGTTGGGGGTATGTTTTCTAAGTTGGGTGTATGTTTTCTAAGTTGGGGGTATGTTTTCTAAGTTGAGTGTGTGTTTTCTAAGTTGGGTGTAAGTTTTCTAAGTTGAGTGCGTGTTTTCTAAGTTTGAGTGCGTGTTTTCTAAGTTGGGTGTGTGTTTTCTAAGTTGGTGTGTGTTTTCTAAGTTGGGTGTATGTTTTCTAAGTTGGGTGTATGTTTTCTAAGTTGAGTGGTGTTTTCTAAGTCATGGGTGCGTGTTTCTGGTTGGGTGTATGTTTTCTAAGTTGGGGTGTTTTTCTGGTTGAGGCGTGTTTTCTAAGTCATGTGTGTTTCTGAAGTCATGGGGTGTATATTTTCTAAGTTGGGTGTATGTTTTCTAAGTTGGTGCATTGTTTTCTGTTGAGTGTATTTTTCTAAGTTGAGTGCTGTTTTCTAGTTGGGTGTATGTTTTCTAAGTTGAGTGCCTATTTTCTAAGTTGGTATGTTTTCTAAGTTATCTAATATTTCTAGTTGAGGTATGTTTCAAGTTGGGGTATGTTTTCTAAGTTGTGCTGTATGTTTCAGTTGGGGTATTAATGTTTTCTAAGTTAGTGTGTGTTTTCTAAGTTGGGTGTATGTTTTCTAAGTTGAGTGTGTATTTTCTAAGTTGGTGTATGTTTTCTAAGTTGGGTGTGTGTTTTCTTTGGGTGTGTGTTTTCTAAGTTGGGTATGTTTTTCTAAGTTGGTGTTTTCTAAGTTGGGTGTGTGTTTTCTAGGTTGGGTGTTGTGTTTTCTAAGTTGGGTGTAGTATGTTTTCTAAGTAGGCATGTTTTCAGATTGAGTGTTTTCTAAGTTGCTCTGGGTTGAGTGTGTTTTCTGGGTTGGGATGTTTTCTAAGTATGTTTTCTAAGTTGAGCATGTTTTCTGGTTGGGTGTATGCTTCTGAGTGTTTCGTGGTTGGGTGTATGTTTTCTAAGTCTGGGAGTGTGTTTTCTGTGTTTTCTAAGTTGGGGGGTGTTGTGTTTTCTAAGTTGGGTGTGTGTTTTCTAGTTGATGGGGTATGTTTTCTAAGTTGGGTGTGTGTTTTCTAAGTTGGGTGAGTGTTTTCTAAGTTGAGTGAGTGTTTTCTAAGTTGGGTGAGTGTTTTCTAAGTTGGGTGTGTGTTTTCTAAGTTGGGTGTGTGTTTTCTAAGTTGGGTGTGTGTTTTCTAAGTTGGGTGTATGTTTTCTAAGTTGAGTGCGTGTTTTCTAAGTTGGGTGCGTGTTTTCTAAGTTGGGTATATGTTTTCTAAGTTGGGTGCGTGTTTTCTAAGTTGGGGGTATGTTTTCTAAGTTGGGGGTATGTTTTCTAAGTTGAGTGCGTGTTTTCTAAGTTGGGTGCGTGTTTTCTAAGTTGAGTGCGTGTTTTCTAAGTTGGGGTATGTTTTCTAAGTCGGGTGCATTTTCTAAGTTGAGGTGTTTTCTAAGTGTGTGTTTTCCTAAGTTGGGTGTATGTTTCTAAGTTGAGTGTGTTTTCTAAGTTGGGGGTATGTTTTCTAAGTTGGGTGTATGTTTTCTAGGATTATGTTATGGGGGCTGTTTTCTAAGTTGTGCGTGTTTTCTAAGTTGGGGTGTGTTTTCTAAGTTGGGTATGTTTTCTAAGTTGGAGTGTGTGTTTTCTAAGTGTGGTTTTCTAAGTTGGGTGCGTGTTTTCTAAGTTGGGTGCGTGTTTTCTAAGTTGGGTGCGTGTTTTCTAAGTTGGGGGTATGTTTTCTAAGTTGGGTGTGTGTATTGAATTTGGGTGCGTGTTTTCTAAGTTGGGGGTATGTTTTCTAAGTTGGGGGTATGTTTTATAAGTTGGGTGTATGTTTTCTAAGTTGGGTGTGTTTTTCTAAGTTTTCTAAGTTGGGAGTATGTTTTCTAAGTTGGAGTATGTTTTCTCAGTTGGGTGCGTGTTTTCTACGTTGGGTGCGTGTTTTCTAAGTTGGGGGTATGTTTTCTAAGTTGGGTGTGTGTATTGAATTTGGGTGCGTGTTTTCTAAGTTGGGGGTATGTTTTCTAAGTTGGGTGTGTGTTTTCTAAGTTGGGTGCGTGTTTTCTAAGTTGAGTGCGTGTTTTCTAAGTTGGGGGTATGTTTTCTAAGTTGGGGGTATGTTTTCTAAGTTGGGTGCGTGTTTTCTAAGTTGGGTGCGTGTTTTCTAAGTTGGGTGCGTGTTTTCTAAGTTGGGTGCGTGTTTTCTAAGTTGAGTGCGTGTTTTCTAAGTTGGGGGTATGTTTTCTAAGTTGGGGGTATGTTTTCTAAGTTGGGTGCGTGTTTTCTAAGTTGGGTGCGTGTTTTCTAAGTTGGGTGCGTGTTTTCTAAGTTGGGGGTATGTTTTCTAAGTTGAGTGCGTGTTTTCTAAGTTGAGTGCGTGTTTTCTAAGTTGAGTGCGTGTTTTCTAAGTCGGGTGCGTGTTTTCTAAGTTGGGGGTATGTTTTCTAAGTCGGGTGCGTGTTTTCTAAGTCGGGTGCGTGTTTTCTAAGTTGGGTGCGTGTTTTGAATTTAGGTGCGTGTGGTGAAGTTGGGTGCGTGTTTTCTAAGTCGGGGCTTAGAGGAGACATACATCTGTAACACTTTATGATAGCTGCACTTGTTCCTGCCTTAAAGGTGGAATGGAGGATTTCGGGCAACAAATCAGAATCTCATTTCCTCGTGGGTAGCACAAATAACTGGTCCGCTCAGGTGTCAATCATTCTCTGCGTGCTAGTGCACGCCCACAGGCTCGTCCAGGAAGCAGCTCGCTCTCCTGGCCGCGCATGCGTGGTTGATATGCTAGTGTGTTTATGTAGCAGGAGGTTAGCGGCGAGTTCCGTCATTGTAGGTCTAAACTTTCATCCGCGAAGTACCGAAATGGCTGAGGGACGAAAGAGAAAGACTGTTTTCGAGCTTTCACAGAAGAGACGAAAGTCTGCAGAAGAAAGAAACAAAACGCGTGTTATTCTGGGGGAATCGTTTACGCGCTGGCGAGCGTTGAAAGCGCAAAACAGGCTTCCAACTGATGCCTCCGTTGCAAAGTTTCTGCTGGACAGGTAACTGTTTATCTGACTCTTTTTTAATGTTTTTATACATTTTGAAAGTTTTTAAATCTTCTTTGCTGAGGTTGTCGTGAGAAAGCGACACCAATCGTCTTGTAAACAAATGCACATGGAGCGGTGCTGCTGGGCGTGCTCGTGCACGAGGTTTGGTAGGCGTTCAGTCAGGACAAACGGGGAGGGAGGGAGGGGGAACCTGCGCATGCGCTTTTTCAAAAAAAGGACTAACAGTCGCAGATTTTCAAATCGGCGAGAAATCCTCCATTCAACCTTTAAATGAAGCATGAACAAAGACTTAAGGCCAGACACTGCAGGTGAATAGACCTGCATATATTTGTGAGATTTAAATCTGAAAAATGGATAGAACCAGGTTTAAATGTTTTCGTTCATTTTGTGCACATAGATGATTTTAGATTTCTTTATTTTTTATTTTAGGTTTAGTTTTTGAGTGAGCTAGTTCTAACTGAACACTGGCCTAAAAATTTAAATGTCGCCTAATTTTTTTTATTTAAAACTTTAATAAATCAGGCTTGGAATTTTATATCAACAAATACTTCTCTACGTTCTGTCAAAATCTTGTTAAGTACAAGATTGTTCAGTTTGATGTGAGTAGGAGCTACTGTAAGGGCTGATTTTTAAGTTTCTGTGAGAGAAAAATGCATTTTAAGAAAACTGCCCTTCATCCATACAGCAATCTATGGATAAATGAAGTAATAAAACATCTTGCAGAGCAGATTGGAGGAGTTTGTTGTTTCCACATGAAAACATATTTGTTGTGAGAGCAAACTGACCAATGAACAAATAGTAGGCTCAGTAACTACTTATTAAATTCTGTAACCCTAATCCCAGCCCTAACCTTAATGAAGTAGTTACAAGCCTGAATCGTTCATAATAAATTATACGGTCATGCTTTGTTAAGGCAAAATAAGGAGTAAAGTGGTACTTAATAATCTGTAACATAGACAGAGCCTTATTTCACTCTGAGTTTGCAGTAAACTGCTGACTCACAGCTTAGTGATAGAAATGGAATCGCGGGGTGTTTCTGAAGGATCACTTAGTAACTCTGAAGCAGAGCCAAGTTAACCTCTTGAGAATCCATCTGGACACTCTCCCGCTGTTGGGTTTGAGCCGCTGTGTGCTGGACCAGTCACAAACATGGCGGCGCCGACGGACGTACTTCGGCCTATTTCAGCACATGTACAGACTGTTTCTCTCAACCGGATTTCTTGATTTTTCTCTTGATTTTTCGTTTGTTTCCACTTTTGCCCGTTACAGTTCAAATGTTCATCATGACGTTGCTCATTTTCCTGATGGCTTTTGCTGAGAGCCTGTCCAGATTGATATTGTGTAGAACTAAATTTCGAGTGATACACATATCGTTCTGACATGAGCAGGTTAGAGCCAAGTGGTGTGGGCCTGGATCTGGAACAGGCTCTGGAGTGAGCGACCGCACTGTCACGTGACCAGATCAAATGTGATAAAAGGTATCATAAAATGCAATGTTTTTACAAATGGAAATAAGCCAGAAATGTCTGTATGTCTCCCCAATAAAAACACTGACAGTTTAGAGACATCTAACAGGCTTGCTGTAATATAAACAATAATAACGGCTTAATAAAACATGCTTTTTCTAATGTGCAGCGGTGTGAATGTTTGAGTCTGTCCGACAATTGAGAAAGCCACGCTAAAATACAAAACAACTTTAATTATTTTGTGACTCTGTATTTGTGGGTTTCCTTAGTGTTGGGATGTATTATCATTTTTGTGCTAGTGGCTTTTAATTAATAAAACACGCATTCATCGTCCTCTGTGACCTCAGAACAGTGAATTGTGCTTTTCTAATTATCTCCGTGGAGTGGAGGCCGACACTTGAGGCCAATTTCTGCGCTTTTTTGAGAACTGCTCTTATAATATTAGTCTGGGATATAGGGTACCGGTTGTGTTATTATCCTCATCTGTGCCTTAATATATCAATATCTCGTTTTATCTTGAATTTTATTGCATGCTCACTTTAAAGGCTGCACTTTGTCGTGTTGTATATTAAGAACAGCTACAGGAATACGCTCCAGTCAGGTCAAAGCGTTCTCTGATCTGATCAAACTTTGATATCTGTGTCAGCTGTGGGCGGTTAAAGGGGCGTGTCTCTTGTCTCTTGTGCGTGTGGAGGTGGGCGGAGTCCTCCCTGGGGCCTGCTCAGCCCCCCTGCAGTCCATCAGCTCATCAACACCTCACAGTACTGTTCTTCCTCTCGTCGTCAGATCGTCGACACCTCGTGGTACACTCTGTGGCTCGGAAACCTGGAGATGTTTGGATATTTCTGTTTTTGATACTTACCGTACCTTACCTTGTTTTGTGCAGATCTCCCACTCACCCTCTGCGCCTCCTGCTCCTGCTGTTTTGGACAATAAACCTGGGCCATTTCTCAATCCTCAGTCTGCAGATTCCGGGGCGTAGACTCGAAGAATGGACTTAAGTTCACAGTTTTGCACTTGCCTCTTTCAGCTTTTGGCACAGGTTGGCTCTGTTGACATCACAGGAAAAAAGCTCATGCTCAACTCACCAAAATAAAAGCCAATTCACCTTATTCTGCCCCGCCCACTGTTGTTTTTTGCACTTTTGTCGTAAACGCACTTCCGTTTGACGAGAACTCCGTTAAAGCTAATGACGAACGAGGGAAAAGTCTCGCCGCTAAAATGTTACATAAAGTAGGTTGATTTGTGTAAAATGTTTAATGAACACGAGCAACAACAAGTCACAACACAACGATTTCCTGGTCAGTCTGAAAACGTCTTTTTAGTCCATGTAGAACTTATTTTCTGTTGAGCTCGTCTGCTCCATGTAAACTAATACAACAGAAACAAGATGGCGGCGCGTATGGCAACTTCCGGAATAAGGTGAATAGCGACGCTAACAGATAAAATAAAACAACAGCGTGCTCCAAAATGTCCATTGTTATCATAATCTCTTCATCAGACTTCTTGAATGTAGTTCATTCTTTATAGAAAAGGCTATTGTCTAAATAATTTAAGAATATAACATACATTGCATCTATTGTCTTCCCGGCGCAGTGTTGGGAAATGAATGCATAGGTCCCATCTTTGAGCAACAGAAAACAGTTACTTTTCTAAAATCAAAAGGATGTATTTCATCAGGAAATGTAGACGGCAGCAAGACAATTAATATATGCTCTTATTAATGATAAATAACAGGGTGAAACAGACACAATGCTGCTTTATCCCTTTGCTCACCTCCGCAATATGGCCCGCCTCCGCCCCTCCCTCTCCCGGTCCACAGCTGAAATCCTCATCCACGCCTTCATCACCTCCAGACTTGACTTTTGCAATAGCTTATTCCATGGACTTCCCACCACTTGCCTTCAAATACTACAAAACATTCAAAACTCTGCCGCCCGCCTTCTCACTCACACTCGGTCCAGAGAACACATCACCCCCGTCCTCCAGCAGCTACACTGGCTTCCTGTTCAATATCGTATCCAATACAAGCTCCTCCTCCTCACGTACAAGTCCCTCCATAACCTGGCCCCTTCCTACCTCACCGACCTACTCCGACCGTACTGTCCCACCTGCCGCCTCCGCTCTGCTGACACCAACCTCCTCACTCCCATCACCCGCACTAAGCACCGGACCTTGGGGGACCGAGCCTTCGCCGCTGCTGCCCCCGCCCTCTGGCCCCGCCCTCTGGCCCCACCCTCTGGAACTCACTTCCACAACCATCAGGAACTCGGACTCACTACAGACATTCAAATCACTCCTTAAGACCCACCTGTTCAAACTGACTTTTGTGTAAATTTATGTTGTTTTGCCTGTTTATGTAAAGCGTCTTTGAGTGTCCAAAAAAGCGCTATACAAGTTTGATGTATTATTATTATTTGCTATCGAACTGTAATATAATGCAACTTAAAGCATTCTAAATAGTCTATTCTGAATACAGTAAGTAAATACATATATTATTAGTCATATTCTATAAATACATTTTCAGACAGACTTGAAACATCTTACAGTATATTACGTTTTCCTTAATATTCAATAATGTTCATTTTAGATTTTAGTTGCCAGGTGTTTTACATTTTATAGGTTTGAATTTTGAAATGAAAATTGCTTATCTACATTCAGACTATCTCACGTTAACCATTAATTAATTAATTAAGTGCATTAGTTTTAAGGGGTTCTATGCGTTTTATCAGCGGGCCATTAATATTATAAATTAGAAATAATCGCGGTGGCCAACAGAAAACATTTTAGGGGCTGGATTTGGTCCATGGGCCGCCAGTTTGACACGTGGCCTAGATGAACTCTTATTAGGCTGGTATTAATAAGAGTGTAATATACTGGCTGCTCCCTCGATGGAGACCTTTGTTTTCACTGATAAAAGCAGACAGACGCTCTCGACCCTGTGTCTACCTCACTGAGTAAAGAACTGAAGAAGAGTGTGTTTTGAATCCTGGACAAGTTGCTAACAGTTCTGTTACATTGTCTTTTGAGCTCTTACAGGAGAAAGTTTCAATGGACTTGAATTCAATTGAAAAAAATCTGTCGGGCTTTTGAGACACCTCCGGGACCTGCCAAAAATGACAATAAATGTCTATAGACTTGTGGATTCTCTCTCTCCATCTCCCTTGAGTAAGTGAGAAAAGGGATTTAAAGTGTACATTTCCTGCTTCCACAACGACGAGGGTAAGTAGGCTATGCTAATGAGCAGTGCTAGCGCCAACAACGCAGTAACATGTAGCACTTTTAAGCAACCTAGCTATCTAGCCTTCATTAATAACCTGTTGTTAACTAACACTTGTTTCTTGTAACTTCTCGAGAGCTAACTGGTAACGTAAAGGAATTCTGGACCGGAAATGCCTTTGCCAGTCGGAGGAGCAGCTGTCGAGTCAATGCTACAAGTGTTGCCTCCTGCGTCGTCATCTGCGTCCCCTCTCGTCCATACCTGCCCCACACAGCCCCGCTTCAAGCCACGACACACCGTCTCTGCCAAACCCTCCCACGTGACTTAACGTCCCCCCGAAGTGCACCGGTCGTCATGGCAACTGGGTCAAAATAGCACAGGCGAGGGGTTGCACCGACGCATTCATCACCGGCACTACTCTCCCCTGCCCGCCCGCCCGCCCCTCCGTCTTGGGTGCCCCGGCCCGAGCGCTGCCGGGTGTGGGGCGGTCGTGGGGGGGGGGGGGGTGACAGGTTGCGGGACGGATGCTCAGTGTTTGTACGGCTCTATCCCGACGGCGGCGGCGGAGGCACGGAGGAGGGCTCATCCATCATCCGCCCGAGTCTGCCCCGAGGAGCGGACTGTTCCCTCGCTGACAACGACAAACTCACCGAAAACACCACAAAAACAAGCCGTGAAGAGGGGACGGGTGAGGAGAGAGAGCGGGAGGGGAACGGGAGAATGTGGGGAGAAGAGTGTGTCAGGAAGGTTTGAGGTTTGAGGCCCTCAAAAGAATTTTAAGAATTGCCTCTTGGGATGAAAAAATTCTGATTCTGAAAGCAAGTTGTTCTTTTCTTAGTTTCATCGCTCTACATTTCTACACATCTGTTTTTGTTGTAATAGGGACCTCCAACACCCATTTAAAAAAGAGGGAAGTCATTGCTCATATTTTAGCCAAGTTTTAACTAATAAAACTGTGATTATAATTGGCGATTAAACCATACAGGCCTGTATTTCCTCAAATGTCTGACTAAAATCAGCCCCAGTTCAAACTGAAGCTGTTTCTGAACCCTTTGGAGCACAAACTATTGTCTGGACTCTTTGTGAAGCTGAGACTGTAGTTTTGGACTCTTGTGTCTGATTTACTCTGATTATACTTGGAAACAAGCTCTGCAAAGAGACTTTAGACTTTAGATTCCGTCTAGATTTTCTTTGTTAAATATATGAAGCAGTAAAGTTGGTGCGTGTAGCAGGGCCTGACACTAGTTTTGGTAATTTTGACAGTTCCTCTTTCAAAGCTGAAGCTAATTTGACAAAAAATTTGTGTTAGGGACTTGTAATAAAGTTGTTTTTTTTAGTCCCGGCAGTCTCCATACAAAGGTCCTAATAAATTTTTCTGAATTTTAATGTGGGGGTGCACGGTGGCAGAGCAGTTAGAGATCCTGCCTCTCAATAAGGACATTGTGGGTTCAACTCCCGGACCAGAACCAACATCACAGGCTCTGGGTGGAGTCTGCATGTCCTCTGTGTTACCGTGGGTTCTCTCCAGGTTCTCTGGCTCCTCCCACCGTCCAAAGACATGACTGTGGGTTATTTGGCAACTCTAAATTCTCTGTAGAGAATGAATGTGAGAGTGAATGGTTGTCTGTCTCTGTGTCAGCCCTGCGATGAGTTGTCCACTGTCCAGGGTGTACCCCGCCTAAGGCCCAAAGTCACTGGGATAGGCTCCAGTTACCCGCGACCCCTAACGGGAACAAGCGGGAGAAAATTAATGAATGAATTTTAGTGTAATTTTTTTATTTGTGCTTTTGGAGAGCAAACTCCCAGACACAAGCTCCTCAGAGGTACAATGTAGAAACCATGAGCTGTATAGTCTAGTAATAGTCAATACAAGAATAACGATAAGAACAGAATTTGATAAATAAGTGATGTATGTAGGGCCCACTGATAAGGCTTGTACCTCGGGCCCAGAATGTGGTGCTAGACACTGCACACAGTTTGACACTTCTTTTGTCGTTTACTCATGTGAAAGTAACCCATGGTTGACGGAGTTTCAAAGGTATCATCGGGACATTGTTTTATTTGTATAAAGTATTGTCATAGACATTAGAGCTCACACGCTCTAATATTTGGTTGGAGTGCCTTTGGCTTTGATTACAGCACACGTTTGCTGTGGTATTGTGTCACTAAAGTGCGTCTGACAGGACTTTACGATTTTCTAATTTTGACTTTATTCAGTGTATTAATACTTCTTGTAAATGTAAATTATATATTTGTACACCAATCAGGTAGCTATTTGTGGAGAATAGTTGAAAAATATGTTGAAAATTACAGGTAGTAAAAATATTGCATAATTTACACACACAAAAAACTTTTTAACCCTTTAAACATTGATTCAACAAATTAAAAGTGTTCACATGTGTTTTTCTTTGTTAAATAAAAAAACAACAGTGGTTCCACAGACGAGGACCTCAGTCATGAGTCTGCCACATCTGCACAGAGGAAAACATCTCAGGTGGATCTGCTTGTTGTGCCAGTAACATTTAAACCATCAGGACCATCAAGGTCACATTTTTCTCATCAGAATCAAACTTTCTTCCACTTTCAGTGTCCCACGTTTGTGTCTCTTGTAAAGTCCAAGCTGCAGTTCTGTGGCGTTCAAGGAGACCAGGACTTTGAAGACGTTTCTTGTTTCTGAAGCCCTTCAGTGTCAGATGCGTCTGATGTTATTGGGCTGCAGTCGCACCAGTAATGGCCTTTATTTGGGTCGAGGATCGTCCAGTGTCTGATGGACGACCAATCAGATCCTCCGGCTCTGGGCCGCTGTCATATTTCTGGGTATTCCACTTGACTGTTTTGTTTCATAACCTTCAGGATCTTTTAAGAATGTTGAAATGACAGTCTTACCTCAGCAGTGACGGAGTGCTGCAAGAGGCTCTGCTTATGTAGCTCAACTGTAATGAGTGTAAGGTGAAACCCAGAACAGAGTCGAGAGTCAAGGAAGGGTTAACAGTATTTAACAAAAAAAAACAAAGAGAAGGCAGTGGAGGCAGAGAGCAGGCAGACTCGAGCATGAGACACACCAAGAGACTGAATGATCTGGATGATAGAGCAGTCTGAAATAGTGCAGGTAGATTAGGCGATAGCCTCATCCGGCCACGCCCCCTGCCACTCACATGCCCTGAACAAAAACACAAAGGGAGGGGGAGCAGGGCCCAGATCCACGACCAGCACCAACAACCTGACCTTTGTGCCTTTCCCATCAGAACGTCATGACAGGTGAACACCTGACAGAAAATGACACTGAATCCACATTTTTGCACAGATTTGGGCTTTTAAAGTCATGTGGTTCCAAACTTTTGATCAGTGGAAGAACAGACTATTTTAGTTTAATATGTATTGTTTATGCTTAAAAAGGACTTGCATTGAATTGGCATTGCTTTATGGAACCATAAAATTAAGCCTTGAATTTATTTATGTTTTATTAAGAGCTCAGGGATTGAGAGAAGGTTAAATCTAGTCTGCACTTCATTCATTTGAAATGTGTGCAGTAGAACAAAATAATATTTTTAGTCAACACCCAAAAAATGTACATTTAGTCCTATCTTTAGTCAACAAACATATACATATGTGTGCTTTTGTGTCATTATAGTTATTTTTAGTTTTAGTCAGCAAACATTAACTAAAACTATGACTAAATATTTTCATATTAATATATTAAAATGAATATTGTTTTTCGTAACTGTTTAAAACTCTTAAACAAATAAAGAATATCACCCACAAGGGAAAAGTTGAAATTGTGGCTTCTTAGAAATATTTGGGCATATTTTTTGAAAACCCACTTTAATTTTACATCGACACAGCATTTGTGTCAAACGTGTCCAGCAGAGAATGCACATTTGAAGAAGCTGAACATTTATTTGCTGGTTTTATAATCAAATCAGTTCAAAAACCACAGGAGCAACAGAGACTCGGCTTCTGTTTGTGACGCACAGATCTCACCAAAAGCCGGTGTGATTCTTATTTCACAGAGTCATATTTTCAGTGAGTTTCTTCACTGCCTTCAGGCCGACACTGCGTTGTTCCTTAATCAAAAACAAATAGGTATCGGAAATCTTTTGTCCTCACTTCTATTCGCCTTTTAAATCTAAACTCCAGATGATAATGTGTTTTATTGGGTGCTATTTACTGAACCCAAAGCTCCAATTTGTTCAGAATCGCTTCATTATGTGCTGTTTTTGTTGTGTGTTTGCTTGTTCTCTGTGTGCTTCTTACTGCTCTAACTAATTGCCTCTGGTGGGATTAATTAAGTTCTCTGAATCTGAATTTGAATAAGTACTTATAAAGCATTTATTGATCATTCTCAGTGTTGTTACGTTCTTTGTGTTTGCAAACATAAAAGGGCCCGAAGGGATTCGAACAGTGTCCAATAGGATTCTGACAGTGTCCAATAGGACTCTAACAGTGTCCAATAGGATTCTAACTGTGTCCAATGGGATTCTGCTAGTGTCCAATAGGATTCTGACTGTGTTCAATAGGATTCTGACAGTGTCCAATAGGATTCTGACAGTGTCCAATAGGATTCTGACAGTGTCCAATAGGATTTTGACAGTGTCCAATAGGATCTAACAGTGTCCAATAGGATTCTGACTGTGTTCAATAGGATTCTGACAGTGTCCAATAGGATTTTGACAGTGTCCAATAGGATTCTGACAGTGTCCAATAGGATTCTGACTGTGTTCAATAGGATTCTGACAGTGTCCAATAGGATTCTGACAGTGTCCAATAGGATTCGAACAGTGTCCAATAGGATTCTTACAGTGTCCAATAGGATTCTAACAGTGTCCCATAGCATTCTAACAGTGTCCAATAGGATTCTGACAGTGTCCAATAGGATTCTGACAGTGTCCAATAGGATTCTAACAGTGTCCAATAGGATTCTAACAGTGTCCCATAGCATTCTAACAGTGTCCAATAGGATTCTGACAGTGTCCAATAGGATTCTGACAGTGTCCAATAGGATCGTAACAGTGTCCAATGGGATTCTAACAGTGTCCAATAGGATTCTAACAGTGTCCAATAGGATTCTAAGTGTCCAATAGGATTCTAACAGTGTCCAATAGGATTCTAACAGTGTTCAATAGGATTCTGACACTGTCCAATAGGATTCTAACAGTGTCCAATAGGATTCTAACAGTGTCCAATAGGATTCTAACAGTGTCCAATAGGATTCTAACAGTGTCCAATAGGATTCTAACAGTGTCCAATAGGATTCTGACAGTGTCCAATAGGATTCTTACAGTGTCCAATAGGATTCTGACAGTGTCCAATAGGATTCTAACAGTGTCCAATAGGATTCTAACAGTGTCCAATAGGATTCTGACTGTGTCCAATGGGATTCTGCTAGTGTCCAATAGGATTCTGACTGTGTTCAATAGGATTCTGACAGTGTCCAATAGGATTCTGACAGTGTCCAATAGGATTCTGACAGTGTCCAATAGGATTATTACAGTGTCCAATAGGATCTAACAGTGTCCAATAGGATTCTGACTGTGTCCAATAGGATTCTGACAGTGTCCAATAGTATTATGACTGTGTCCAATAGGATTCTGACAGTGTCCAATAGGATTCTGACTGTGTTCAATAGGATTCTGACAGTGTCCAATAGGATTCTGACAGTGTCCAATAGGATTCTAACAGTGTCCAATAGGATTCTAACAGTGTCCAATAGGATTCTAACAGTGTCCCATAGCATTCTAACAGTGTCCAATAGGATTCTGACAGTGTCCAATATGATTCTGACAGTGTCCAATGGGATTCTAACAGTGTCCAATGGGATTCTAACAGTGTCCAATAGGATTCTAACAGTGTCCAATAGGATTCTAACAGTGTGCAATAGGATTCTACAGTGTTCAATAGGATTCTGACAGTGTCCAATAGGATTCTGACAGTGTCCAATAGGATTGTAACAGTGTCAAATAGGATTGTAACAGTGTCCAATAGGATTCTAACAGTGTCCAATAGGATTCTAACAGTGTCCAATAGGATTCTGACAGTGTCCAATGGGATTCTAACAGTGTCCAGTCCAATAGGATTCTGACAGTGTCCAATAGGATTCTGACTGTGTCCAATAGGATTCTAACAGTGTCCAATAGGATTCTAACAGTGTCCAATAGGATTCTGACAGTGTCCAATAGGATTCTAACAGTGTCCAATAGGATTCTAACAGTGTCCAATAGGATTCTAACAGTGTCCAATAGGATTCTGACAGTGTCCAATAGCATTCTAACAGTGTCCAATAGGATTCTAACAGTGTCCAATAGGATTCTGACAGTGTCCAATAGGATTCTAACAGTGTCCAATAGGATTCTGACAGTGTCCAATAGGATTCTAACAGTGTCCAATAGGATTCTGACAGTGTCCAATAGGATTGTAACAGTGTCCAATATGATTCTGACAGTGTACAATAGGATTCTAACAGTGTCCAATAGGATTGTAACAGTGTCAAATAGGATTGTAACAGTGTCCAATAGGATTGTAACAGTGTCCAATAGGATTGTAACAGTGTCCAATAGGATTCTAACAGTGTCCAATAGCATTCTAACAGTGTCCAATAGCATTCTGACAGTGTCCAATAGGATTCTGACAGTGTCCAATAGAATTCTAACAGTGTCCAATAGGATTCTAACAGTGTCCAATAGCATTCTAACAGTGTCCAATAGCATTCTAACAGTGTCCAATTTGAATCTGACAGTGTCCAATAGAATTCTATTAGTGTAGAATAGGATTCTGACTTTATCCAATAGCACAAGAAATTGATAATGATGAGGATTTAGAAAGGAATCCCATTGGATTTGTTTTATCTAATAGGATTCTAATAGGATTATAATAGGACATGGTAAAATCGAATAGTTTTTTTACTAGGGTTCTGACTGGGTGGCAGATTTATATTAATTTAATTTGTTTAGAGTTGAGGACACATTTTAGTCATATTGTCAGCTGGTCAGTCCCAGTCATAGTTGTCGTCAGCCGCTTCAGTCTCGTCGTGTGGAGCTGTTACGACTGGACGAACGTATGAATCACAAAGTGCACACCTCAGAAACACACAACTAGTGGGAGTCATTTAAACATTTTTGAATTATAAAATTATACATTTTGGTCCTGTTGTAGTACAGTTGTCTGTTTACTGACACTTCCGCACACACAAAGCACAGCGGCCAAAGGAGAGTGGAGGAGACACTGGAAGCATCGTCTGGGCTAAAACTTTATATTTTCGTCTTTTCAGAAAGGTGCACAAACAAAGACAATAGCGAGGTACAAGCTGATATTTCTGCCTAAACATCAAACGTATAATGTAAAAATACAGACACCCTATCTTCAAACTTACAACCAAAGCAAAAGAGCATCAAAAATGATCGCACTTACTGTTTTAATCACTCCTCCTCCTCTTTTCCTCTGTGTCTGACCACGTTTCCTTAATCCTGAGAGACTTAGCGTCACAACTGGCGCCACAACTTTCTGTTTTGGTCGGTCTGTTTAACCAATGAACCAGCCTCATGTTTTCTCTCCCATAAATAGACAGTCGCACATTAAAGGAGCAGACGAGACGAGTTCCAGGTGAAAAAGTGACCTGTAGCAGCCGAGTGACACAGCAGCAGAGCACTCCATCTTTTTGCCAACTGCAAACATCACTCAGGGCATGTCATATAATCGGTGAAGAAAGCTGAGAATGGTCTGCATCATGTAGATGGTTTATAATACCTTTTAATAACCCATCAACAAAAACAAAATATGATGCTTATTAAACTGTGAAAAAAATGTATAAATGCAGGTAACACTTTATAATAATTACACTTACTTCTGCCTTAGTAAAGCATGAACAAAGACTGTGTATTAAGGATGATTCAGGCACAGTATCTTTGTAACTAAAACTCTACTTTTAAGTGATATTTTAAAGCAGGGCTACTCAGTTTAAGGTCCGGGGGCCAAATCAGGACCTTCAAGAGATATGATCTGGCCTTCAACCATCTTCCAAAACTATAAAAAATATTGTATCTCTTGTTTTTGATTTAGACCTGGTTTGGTCCTGGTTATGTCCGGGTTTAGACCTGATTTAGATCTGGTTTAGTCCTGGTTTAGATCTGGTTTAGTCCTGGTTTAGATCTGGTTTAGTCTTAGTTAAGTCCTGGTTTAGTCCTGGTTTAGACCTGGTTTAGTTCTGGTTTAGTCCTGGTTTAGATCTGGTTTAGTCCTGGTTTAGATCTGGTTTAGTCCTGGTTTAGATCTGGTTTAGTCTTAGTTAAGTCCTGGTTTAGTCCTGGTTTACACCTGGTTTAGTCCTGGTTTAGACCTGGTTTAGTTCTGGTTTAGTCCTGGTTTATATCTGGTTTAGTCCTGGTTTAGATCTGGTTTAGTCTTAGTTAAGTCCTGGTTTACACCTGGTTTAGCCCTTGTTTAGACCTGGTTTAGTCTTAGTTAAGTCCTGGTTTAGACCTGATTTAGATCTGGTTTAGTCCTGGTTTAGATCTGGGTTAAGTCCTGGTTTAGATCTGGTTCAGCCCTTGTTTAGACCTGGTTTAGTCTTAGTTAAGTCCTGGTTTAGACCTGATTTAGATCTGGTTTAGTCCTGATTTAGATCTGGTTTAGTCCTGGTTTAGATCTGCTTTAGTCTTGGTTAAGTCCTGGTTTAGACCCGAGGCCTGTACTTTGAAGCTGGCTGAAGTTGTCCTGGATAAATTGCTCTTACCTGGATTGACAAACCAAGACATTTTGAAATCATCCTCCAGGTTTAATTATAGTTCTATGGTTAGGAGTCTGCGGCCTGTTGCCATGGAAACTTACTCGTCAACCCCAAAGTTTCCTCGCTAACCCACTAATCCAGCTTCGTAGCAATAGACCTCTGGTTTAGTCCTGGTTTAGTAAAGTAAAAGTGCTCATAAACAGATAACTAGTGCTTATTGATGCGTCATAAACAGTTTACTAAGTGTATTTATTCCTTTTCCTTGTTAGCCTTGTTCTTATTATTTATTTAGTCATTGTTTTGTTTAGTTCCATCATGGCACGTTTTTTTTAACTTTTGTTGATGTTTCTCTTTTTTGAACATTAGTGTAGAAAAGTCTCCTTATTTGTGTTTAACATGTCAAACCCTCGCACGATGAATGAAATATGAAACAATACGGCGTGCTCTCCAGAATGTGCACAGGCTTTGAATAAAGAAACAGAATTCAAACGGCTGCTTTATTGCAGTCAAGTGGCAGTGGAAACCTCTATGAATACACAAGTACTTTTCCGACACACATTTCCCGCCGTTCGTTCTCGGAGCTCGGACACGTATTTGTTTGGTGATACGTGGCCCTTTTTGCCGAGCTGCTGTTGTGTTGTATTGAGCGCTTCGACTTGAGTTTTCTATCTCCTCCGTTCACGCTCGGCTCCTTCTGCCTATTTGACTTGTAAATCCGGCCTCTATTTGTGTCATGCCCAAGAGGTGCTGTCAATTAGTGTGAACACCGTGACGCACCGCAAAAAGAGAGAGAGGGGAGGGGGGGGGCAGGGGGAGAGAGGGGAGAGAGGAGAGGGGGACAGAAGAGAGAGAAGAGAGAGAGAGAAAGAGAGAGTGAGGAGAGGGGGACCGAAGAGAGAGAAGAGAGAGAGAGAAAGAAGTGACGCACCGCAAAAAGAGAGAGTGAGGAAAGGGGGACAGAAGAGAGAGAAGAGAGGAGGAAAGAGAGAGTGAGGAGAGGGGACCAAAGAGAGAAAGGAGAGGGGGACAGAAGAGAGAGAAGAGAGAGAGAGAAAGAAAGAGTGAGGAGAGGGGGACAGAAGAGAGAGAATAGAGAGAGAGAAAGAAGTGACACACCGCAAAAAGAGAGAGTGAGGAGAGGGGGACCGAAGAGAGAAAGGAGAGGGGGACAGAAGAGAGAGAAGAGAGAGAGAGAAAGAAGTGACACACCGCAAAAAGAGAGAGAGAGGAGAGGGGGGTAGGACAGGGGGACAGAAGAGAGAGAGAAAGAAAGAGAGAGTGAGGAGAGGGGGACCGAAGAGAGAAAGGAGAGGGGGACAGAAGAGAGAGAAGAGAGAGAGAGAAAGGAGAGGGGGAGGAGAGGCAGAGAGAGGAGAGAAAGGAGAGGGGGACAGAAGAGAGAGAGAGAAAGAAGTGACACACCGCAAAAAGAGAGAGAGAGGAGAGGGAGGTAGGACAGGGGGACAGAAGAGAGAGAGAAAGAAAGAGAGAGTGAGGAGAGGGGGACCGAAGAGAGAGAAGAGAGAGAGAGAAAGGAGAGGGGGAGGAGAGGCAGAGAGATGAGAGAAAGGAGAGGGGGACAGAAGAGAGAGAGAAAGAAGAGACACAACATAAAAAGAGAGAGAGAGGAGAGGGAGGTAGGACAGGGGGACAGAAGAGAGAGAGAAAGAAAGAGAGAGTGAGGAGAGGGGGACCGAAGAGAGAGAAGAGAGAGAGAGAAAGAGAGAGTGAGGAGAGGGGGACCAAAGAGAGAAAGGAGAGGGGGACAGAAGAGAGAGAAGAGAGAGAGAGAAAGAGAGAGTGAGGAGAGGGGGACAGAAGAGAGAAAGGAGAGGGGGACAGAAGAGAGAGAAGAGAGAAAGAAAGAGTGAGGAGAGGGGGACAGAAGAGAGAGAATAGAGAGAGAGAAAGAAGTGACACACCGCAAAAAGAGAGAGTGAGGAGAGGGGGACCGAAGAGAGAAAGGAGAGGGGGACAGAAGAGAGAGAAGAGAGAGAGAGAAAGAAGTGACACACCGCAAAAAGAGAGAGAGAGGAGAGGGGGGTAGGACAGGGGGACAGAAGAGAGAGAAGAGAGAGAGAGAAAGAGAGAGTGAGGAGAGGGGGACAGAAGAGAGAGAAGAGAGAGAGAGAAAGGAGAGGGGGAGGAGAGGCAGAGAGATGAGAGAAAGGAGAGGGGGACAGAAGAGAGAGAGAGAGAAAGAAGTGACACACCGCAAAAAGAGAGAGAGAGGAGAGGGAGGTAGGACAGGGGGACAGAAGAGAGAGAGAAAGAAAGAGAGAGTGAGGAGAGGGGGACCGAAGAGAGAGAAGAGAGAGAGAGAAAGAGAGAGTGAGGAGAGGGGGACCAAAGAGAGAAAGGAGAGGGGGACAGAAGAGAGAGAAGAGAGAGAGAGAAAGAGAGAGTGAGGAGAGGGGGACCAAAGAGAGAAAGGAGAGAGAGAAGAGAGAGAGAGAAAGAAGTGACGCAACGCAAAAAGAGAGAGAGGAGGGGGGGGGAGAGAGAGAGAGAAAGAAAGAGTGAGGAGAGGGGGACAGAAGAGAGAGAGAGAAAGAAGTGACCCACTGCAAAAAGAGAGGGGGGGGCAGGGGGAGAGAGAAAGGAGAGGGGGACAGAAGAGAGAGAGAAGAGAGAGAGAAAGAAGTGACGCACCGCAAAAAGAGAGAGAGGGGGGGCAGGGGGAGGGGGGAAGGAGAGGGGGACAGAAGAGAGAGAAAAGAGAGAGAGAAAGGAGAGGGGGAGGATAGGCAGAGAGAGGAGAGAAAGGAGAGGGGGACAGAAGAGAGAGAGAGAGGGGAGCGGGGGGGCAGGGGGAGAGAGAAAGGAGAGGGGGAGGAGAGGGAGAGAGAGAGAGGAGAGAAAGGAGAGGGGGACAGAAGAGAGAGAAGAGAGAGAGAGAGAAAGGAGAGGGGGAGGAGAGAGAGAGAGAAAGAAGTGACGCACCGCAAAAAGAGAGAGAGGGGAGAGGGGGAGGACAGGAGGAGAGAGAAAGGAGAGGGGGACAGAAGACAGAGAGAAAAGAGAGGGGGAGGAGAGGCAGAGAGAGGAGAGAAAGGAGAGGGGGAGGACAGAGAGGAGAAGAGAGCGAAGAGAGGGGGACAGAAGAGAGAGAAGAGAGGAGGAAAGGAGAGGGGGAGGACAGAGAGGAGAAGAGAGCGAAGAGAGGGGGACAGAAGAGAGAGAAGAGAGGAGGAAAGGAGAGGGGGAGGAGAGGGAGAGAGAGGAGAAGAGAGGAGGAAAGAGAGAGTGAGTAGAGAGGGAGAGAGAAGAGAAGAGAAAAGAGAGAGTGAGGAGAGGGTTGGAAGGAGAAGAGAAGAGAGGGGGAAAGAGAGCGAGGAGAGGGGGAGAGAGGAGAGAGAAAGGAGATGGGGACCAAAGAGAGAAAGAGGAGAGAAGGAAAGAGAGAGAAAGAAGAAGGAGAGAAGAGAGTAAGTGAGAGAGAAGAGGAGGAAATAGAAGAAAGAAAGAGCTGAGAAAGACTGGAGGAGGAAAGAGAGAGAACGGAGATAGCGGAAAAAAGATGCAAGGTAAGGAAGAGAGAGAGGAGAGAGAGACAAAGGGGCGCAGGGCAATGAAGTCAAATAAACACAATCGATGATGAGAGCAGAAATCTGAACTTCAACCAAGAGTGTGTGTATGTGTGTGTGTATGTGTGTGTGTGCGTGTGCGTGTGTGTGCGTGTGTGTGTGTGTGTTACCAAGTGCGCTCAAAACTATAACACTTAATTCTTCTTGTAATTTGTCGAATCTGGAAATGTAAGATGAAGGAAAGAAAGAAATCAATCAAGATCAATCTCACTCGGAATATTCCACCATTTTCTTTCCTTAACCATAACACCTTAACTGAAAGGTCTCCACCAAGATGCCTTAATTATTGTATTCTGCTGCATTTTAGGCAATATTTTATTTGCTCATAAATTCATTAGGCATTATCTGCAGGCCTTACCAGCCTTTTTTAAATTCAGGAACCAAGAACTGTGCGCCAACCTTTTCAAAGTAAGGCCTTGTTTACAGTGAGTAAATGCAGAGGGTTTTACTTTGTAAGCGCCACAGGAAGTATGCATGTACTGAGTGCATCCAGCCTGCAGATGGAGCCAGCACTATATACAATCTAGTGAAGTTAGCCTTGAAAAGAAGTTATGATGCGGATTTGCTGCAGCAGTTATCGTGTTTAGAGGCAGAAATGCTCAGAGCGAGTTTAGCGATGATTGAAGGACTTAAAACAGAGGAATATTCTCGGATAAGTGATGCAGATGATCTGAAAATATGTCCCAGATCAAGGGAGTTCCGCAAGAAGTGTTTGACGCTTTCTAATAAACATTCCTTAAAACAGTGTGCAACTGAACTTCAGGTATGTTTTTGATGATGGAACATGCAATCTCACTCTTCGGCAGTTGCGCGCTCTCACTCTCCGGCGGTCGCACTCTCACTCTGCTGGTTGCGCTCTCACTCTCTGCCGGTTGCACACTTTCACTCTCTGCTGGTTGCGCGCTCTCACTCTGCCGGTCACGCTGTCACTCTCCAGCGGTCGCGCTCTCACTCACTGGCAGCCGCACTCTCACTCTCTGTCGGTTGTGCTCTCACTCTCTGCCAGTTGCGCTCTCACTCTTCGCACTCTCACTGTCCTTCGGCCACGCGCTCTCACTCTTCTTCGGCCGCGCTGTCACTCTCCGGCGATTGCACACTCTCACACTCCCTTGGCCACGCTTTCTCATTATCCGGTGGTTGCGCACTGGAGACCGCGCGCGCACTCTCACTCTCTGGCAATTGCTCTCTCATACTGTGTCAGTTGTGCACTATCATTCTCCGGCTCTCACTCTCTGCCAGTCGTGCTCTCACTCCATGTCGGTCGCACTCTTACTCTCTGCCTGTCACACGCTCTCACTCTCCGGCGGTCGTGCGCTCTCACTCTGCCTGTCGCACACTCTCACTCTCCGGCGGTCGTGCGCTCTCACTCTGCCTGTCGCTCACTCTCCGGCGGTCGCACACTCTCACTCTCCGGTGGTGTGTGCTCTCACTCTGCCTGTCGCACACTCTCACTCTCCGGCGGCTGCGTGCTCTCACTCTCTGCCGGTCACGCTCTCACTCTCCTTTGGCCGCGCGCTATCGCTCTCCTTTGGCCGCGCGCTATCACTCTTCAACAACCGTGCTCTCACTCTCAGACGGTCGCGCTGTCACTCTCTGCTGATCGCGCTCTCTCTCTGCCTGTCGCGCGATCTCAGTTTCCGGCAGTGGCACACTCTCATTCTCAAGCGGGCGCATGCTCTCACTCTCTGGCGACCGCGCGCTCTCACTTTCTGCCTGTCGCACACTCTCACTCTCCGGCGGCGGTGCGCTGTCACTCTGCCTGTCGCACACTCTCACTCTCTGCCTGTTGCACACTCTCACTCTCCAGCGGCGGTGCGCTCTCACTCTGCCAGTCGTGCTCTCACTCTCTGGCGGCTGCGCGTTCTCACTCTCAGATGGTCGTGCGCTCTCACTCTGCCTGTCGCACTCTCTCACCCTCCGGCGGTCGCACACTCTCACACTTCGGCGGTCGTGCGCTCTCACTCTGCCTGTCGCACACTCTCACTCTCCGGCGGTCGTGCGCTCTCACTCTGCCTGTCGCACACTCTCACTCTCCGGCGGTCGTGCTCTCTCACTCTGCCTGTCGCACACTCTCACTCTCCGGCGGTCGTGCTCTCTCACTCTGCCTGTCGCACACTCTCACTCTCCGGCGGTCGTGCGCTGTCACTCTGCCTGTCGCTCACTCTCCGGCGGTCGCACACTCTCACTCTCCGGTGGTGTGTGCTCTCACTCTGCCTGTCGCACACTCTCACTCTCCGGCGGCTGCGTGCTCTCACTCTCTGCCGGTCACGCTCTCACTCTCCTTTGGCCGCGCGCTATCACTCTTCAACAACCGTGCTCTCACTCTCTGGCGGCTGTGCGCTCTCACTCTCAGACGGTCGCGCTGTCACTCTCTGCTGATCGCGCTCTCTCTCTGCCTGTCGCGCGCTCTCAGTTTCCGGCAGTGGCACACTCTCATTCTCAAGCGGGCGCATGCTCTCACTCTCTGGCGACCGCGCGCTCTCACTTTCTGCCTGTCGCACACTCTCACTCTCCGGCGGCGGTGCGCTCTCACTCTGCCTGTCGCACACTCTCACTCTCCGCCGGTCGTGCGCTCTCACTCTGCCTGTCGCACACTCTCACTCTCCGGCGGCGGTGCGCTCTCACTCTGCCTGTCGCACACTCTCACTCTCCGCCGGTCGTGCGCTGTCACTCTGCCTGTCGCACACTCTCACTCTCTGCCTGTTGCACACTCTCACTCTCCAGCGGCGGTGCGCTCTCACTCTGCCAGTCGTGCTCTCACTCTCTGGCGGCTGCGCGTTCTCACTCTCAGATGGTCGTGCGCTCTCACTTTCTGCCTGTCGCACACTCTCACTCTCCGGCGGCGGTGCGCTCTCACTCTGCCTGTCGCACACTCTCACTCTCCGGCCGGTCGTGCGCTCTCACTCTGCCTGTCGCTCACTCTCTGCCTGTTGCACACTCTCACTCTCCTGGCGGTGCGCTCTGCCAGTCGTGCTCTCACTCTCAGCTGCGTTCTCGTCAGGCGCGCTTACTCTGCCTGTCGCACTCTCTCACTCTCCGGTGGTCGCACACTCTCACACTCCGGCGGTCGTGTGCTCTCACTCTGCCTGTCGTGACACTCTCACTCTCCGCGGTCGTGCGCTCTCCTCTGCCTGTCGTCCGCCGGCGCTGTCACTCTGCCTGTCGCACACTCTCACTCTCTGCCTGTTGCACACTCTCACTCTCCAGCGGCGGTGCGCTCTCACTCTGCCAGTCGTGCTCTCACTCTCTGGCGGCTGCGCGTTCTCACTCTCAGATGGTCGTGCGCTCTCACTCTGCCTGTCGCACTCTCTCACCCTCCGACGGTCGCACACTCTCACACTTCGGCGGTCGTGCGCTCTCACTCTGCCTGTCGCACACTCTCACTCTCCGGCGGTCGTGCGCTCTCACTCTGCCTGTCGCACACTCTCACTCTCCGGCGGTCGTGCTCTCTCACTCTGCCTGTCGCACACTCTCACTCTCCGGCGGTCGTGCGCTGTCACTCTGCCTGTCGCTCACTCTCCGGCGGTCGCACACTCTCACTCTCCGGTGGTGTGTGCTCTCACTCTGCCTGTCGCACACTCTCACTCTCCGGCGGCTGCGTGCTCTCACTCTCTGCCGGTCACGCTCTCACTCTCCGGCGGCTGCGTGCTCTCACTCTCTGCCGGTCACGCTCTCACTCTCCTTTGGCCGCGCGCTATCACTCTTCAACAACCGTGCTCTCACTCTCTGGCGGCTGTGCGCTCTCACTCTCAGACGGTCGCGCTGTCACTCTCTGCTGATCGCGCTCTCTCTCTGCCTGTCGCGCGCTCTCAGTTTCCGGCAGTGGCACACTCTCATTCTCAAGCGGGCGCATGCTCTCACTCTCTGGCGACCGCGCGCTCTCACTTTCTGCCTGTCGCACACTCTCACTCTCCGCCGGTCGTGCGCTCTCACTCTGCCTGTCGCACACTCTCACTCTCCGGCGGTCGTGCGCTCTCACTCTGCCTGTCGCACACTCTCACTCTCCGCCGGTCGTGCGCTCTCACTCTGCCTGTCGCACACTCTCACTCTCTGCCTGTTGCACACTCTCACTCTCCAGCGGCGGTGCGCTCTCACTCTGCCAGTCGTGCTCTCACTCTCTGACGGCTGCGCGTTCTCACTCTCAGACGGTCGTGCGCTTTCACTCTGCCTGTCGCACTCTCTCACTCTCCGGTGGTCGCACACTCTCACACTCCGGCGGTCGTGTGCTCTCACTCTGCCTGTCGCACACTCTCACTCTCCGGCGGTCGTGCGCTCTCACTCTGCCTGTCGCACACTCTCACTCTCCGGCGGTCGTGCGCTCTCACTCTGCCTGTCGCACACTCTAACTCTCCGGCGGTCGTGCGCGCTCACTCTGCCTCACTCTCCGCTCTGCTCCAGTGGCCGTGAGCCCTACTCACATCTCTCGGTTTCACTTCACACATGCCCCGGCACCGCGGCGGACACTTTTAATGAGCAGGAGCTGCTGCTGCTGAGCGCTCCATCTACAGCTGCTGATGAAAATTAAGTTTCTGCAGCTGACACTGAAATACGGGACACAGCTCCAATTAGCGAAATGCGGGCTTTGAGTTGAAAATGCAGTGTAATCCGAACAAAGAGGGAGATCTGGTCACACCATCACTACGCCGATGGGTTTTTTAACAGAGAAAAGTTAGTCAAGGATCATAAATGGGGACAGTGTGGACTTACCATTAGGCAACAGGCCACAATTGCCTTGAGTCTCCAGTAAGATGCTGGTTCCGGATCACCGACACAAAGGTCTTAGACAGTCCTCTCAATATTACATGTGATGATACTGCACTAAAGTAAATCAATGTAGTACTAAGTAACATTTTTACTTTATTAAATGTCTTCATAAGTCCGTCAGTTGGTAGTAAATAATAATAGTAAATATTTTCAGGGCATTTGAAGCCCCTGCCGTCGCCCCCTGCTGTCTCTGAACGGAAAACCAGCCTTGCAACTTTCCTGGCGCCGAATACAACTCTCCTGAGAAACATTGGCTCTCTTGTTGTTGTTTTTTTTTTGTATGTGATTGTACTTCCTTATTTCAATAAACAGCAAGGGGAAAAAAAGAAAATAAGAAAAAAGAAAAGCTTTTGTCATCATTTTACTGGGAGTGTACATTCACAAGAGACCTGCAGGGGGAGCTCTGTTGCTGAAGTTACTGAGTTCTGCTTTAAAGGTTGTACCTGATTTTTATTTACTCTAGATCAGATAAATTCTCTTTACAATACACTTTGTTTGATATAAGCAACTTCAAGGAAAATACATACAAGTAATGTATAATCTGTGTGTATTATGAACACACTTTATTAGGGAAAAACTAGTGCAGAAGCGTTTGCCAGGGTCACCTCTTTTCAGCCAATCAGACATATTGTATACTATGAATCTGAGATACGGTGGTCGAAACATGTCGGCATGTTCCTGTGTCAATAAAGGATTTAATAACTTATATTGGAGTGCCTCACTTCTCCTGTCTTTACAGCTTTAGACTTTTTCCACAGATCCTTTAAGAGCACCTGATCTTTTACATCAGCCACACGGCAAAAAAATCATTTCTACTGTAGCTGAGTTCAATTGTCTTGATTTAAGTATACTAATCTTAACTCCAGACGTTTTGACTAGTGAAGATCAGTTAAGACCATTTATTTGTTGGAACTAGATTACTATATTACTTGTTTTTATACATTTCTTCTTAATTCAAGACAAATCCTCTGCCAGTGGGTAAAGATAAGTTTACTTACCTCACTGGCACATTCATCTAAAGCTAAATCTCTATTATCTCAAGCTAAAGCTAAACTATGGCATTATCAGTGAGAAATATCTTGAAACCAGTAACATATTGTGCATCACATCAGCCATTACATCACATTGAGTCAAAACTACTCAAATCCAGATAAAAATTATACATTCAAGTCATTTTAAGTTAGGCTACATATACATTTTTGCTGTGCACAGACCCCTGCAGCAATCACTTATCTCAGTCAAACAGAAAATATGGCCTGATTTCTTAAATATTCTTCAGGGGAAGGACCTCCCAGACCCCCCTGTTTAAAGCTGTTTAGAACATGTAACACATTTACGCACAATGTAAACATGTCACCAGGGGAAATATGTTTAATAAACCACTGCTTTCCCCTGGTGAAGTATTTCTACTGTACGTACAGGTCTTATTGTACTGCCAGGACGAGTCCTGCTCTTAGACTCGGCTTTGTTTTCAGTGATTACTGATTTATTTTCGTGAGACTCACGAATGCCCCATAAAGAATGAATGGAGCAGGAAGTGAAGCTAACTAGCAAGTTGGGTTTCATGTAACCCTAAAGGACTAAATGAGGATTTCGATTTCAGACCCTTCCTGTGATTGTGAATGGGGTTTTGATTATGTTGGCAACAGCACTACAGTATTTGTGTATCTTATATTATATTAACTGCAGTTTTGGTGTTAATGTGTTCTTTCTCATGCTGTGGCCACAGTATCATTTGTACACTTTTTAGATATAGCTTAGACTAGGGTGACCAGATGCCCCTATTTACACGGGACAGTGCCAATTTTGAGCCCTGTGTCCCACGTCCCAGAAGATGTGCTGCTGTGACTCTTTGCTTATGCAGCTGGTGCTGGTGGCTTTAGTTTGATCAGACAGAGCGTGTATTTGCGATGTTCGCTTCATAACACAATGCGGTGAAGCCTAACTTTACTGTAGCAGCAAATTAGCAACAAACAAACAAAGTTATGCTCCTCCCACTGTGACCTTCTCTCTGACCTGCTCCTGAAGCTCCTGCGCTCTCATGTGTTCTCTGTCCATTTATTTGTTGAGGAATGTTAAAAAGTCTGTGGAGAAGTGCAGAGTATCCATGCTGGGTTCAACTTATGGCACTGCCTCCAGGAGCAGCGGGGGAGGGGCCATGAAGGCGCAAATGCTGCAGTGCATTGTGGTAGTTGGAGTTTTGACGGGTTCTATGTATTTTTTCGGCGGTCCGCTTATAATACAAATCAAAAATCATCTTGGGGGCCTCCAGAAATCGTCCTGAGGGCCGCATTTGGTCCGCGGACCATGAGTTTGAAACCCCTGATGAAAAGTGTTGGTAACCAGGATCACGTTACACTTACTGATTACTACAAAAGATGTCAATGCTACCTCATGCCTGATGAAACGTCACTCGGTGTGCAAATAAATACGTAACTTGGGAGCTACAACAGCAGGGCGGACTCTTCTCTTTTTGACTGAGCACTTGTTGGAGCCCAGCACGCTGATGAAGTATTTTGGATGTGCTTGTCTTTCTTTTTTAAGACTATGGTTTCATGAAAAGGGCCTTTACTACACTGTTTACAGATCCCCAAAAAGACACTTGGCGTAGCCTCCTCCTCCTGACCTCCAAGGCCCAAAATAATCCTCACAAATGTAGTATCTCCAGGGCGCAGTCAGAGTGGAACAAATCACACACGTCTAATAGGCGCGTGCTCATTACTCCTGCGCTGATAGGAGTCCATTATAGAAGGGTCTAATTAAAGTTCTGGTGCAGTGAAGTGCCGGCTAACCTCGGATCTGCGGGCTAACTACTGTGTGCGGTCAACGGCTTCGGAGAGTTAGCGACGCTGTGGCTAATTTGTGTGACAACTGGATGGAGCGGCCAGGAGGGAGTTTGGGTTAGAGACCGAGGGAATGCACTGTAAGCAGAAAGAAAGAGCCAAGGGTGCTGGGGTTTAAGTCAGAAATAATGATGAGGCGATTAAAGATTTCACAAGTTTTAAGGCGAACCTCATGTAGTGTGCTTCATTTAGTTGAAACGATTAGACGCAGAATTAAAAGTTTATATATAGTTTATTGCCTCGTCAGAGAACAAGATTCAGAAACTTGGCACTTGCTTTGGTGATGTGGTGCTACATGAGTGATTATTACAAAAGCGTAACAAAATAAAAATAGACTTCGACTAAATACTTTGAGAATAGAAGTACTGTTAAATGCAGCAGTTATACACTGAAAAATGAGCAGATAACATAAGATTGCTCTTCTTTCCGTTCCTTTTCTTCCTTCTTTTCACACACACGTCAATATTTACAGTTTGGTCAAACAGTGCAAATGGAAGTTGTTGACATGATTATTAAAGTGTCAGGTTTTATAAAGTGTTCTGAGTCCAACGGCAGAGGGAAAGAAACTGTTCTCGTGGCGGGAGGTTCTGGTCTCACACAGTCCATGTCCAGGTGAAAAAGGTCAGCTGTGATCCGACCTGCTCGTCCCCGAGTCCTGGAGACGTACAGGTCCTGGAGATTCACAGGCCAAAGCAGGTCCTGGAGACATGCAAGCCCTGGAGATGCACAGGTCCTGGAGACGCACAGGTCCTGGAGATTCACAGGCCAAAGCAGGTCCTGGAGACATGCAAGCCCTGGAGATGCACAGGTCCTGGAGACGCACAAGTCCTGGAGACGCACAGGTCCTGGAGACGCACAGGTCCTGGAGACGCACAGGTCCTGGAGACGCACAGGTCCTGGAGACGTACAGGTCCTGGAAATGCACTGGTCCTGGAGACGCACAGGTCCTGGAGACGTGCTGGTCCTGGCGACAGACAGGTCCTGGAGGCACACAGATTCAGAAGTCGCACAGGTCAGTGCAGGTCCTGGAGACAGACAGGTCCTGGAGACAGACAGGTCCTGGAGGCATGGAGAGGATGACCTTCTCAGCAGAGCACACAATGCGCTGCAGTCTCTGTTTGTCCTGTGACTCCAGCGTACCACACAGTGATGGAAGAGGCGAGGATGGACTCGATGGTCCGGCCAGACAGGGAGCAAAGCCTCCATGTTTAGAGAGCACATTCTGCTGGTCTCCTCGACAGCAGCAGCACAGCCACATCAGCGGACGATCCATGAAGCGCACACTCCAGACCTCCGAAGACCTCGATCCAGAGCCCCTGAGATGGTGGTCATTGAGTGCAGGCAGGACACAGACTGTAGCCGCTGTCATGTCACTCCAGCTCGGGCCCCACTGTTACTACAGCCTGCAACCAATTCCAATGTTGCGCAGAATGAATAAAGCTAAATTCATCCATGAATCTGCGCTCCAAACCTTCTTTCGAATTGTGTATTTTTATTCCGATGTTCAAATTGAAAAATGAAAAATCAAACAGTATTCTTGTTTTTTCATTTCATGAACAAAAATGAATAATGGAGAATCAAATCATATTTTCCTTTCTTTGTTTTAGATTTTAAATTGAAAATCAAATGAACAAAGGGAACAGACCGTGCGACTGATGGGGTTTTTTGTGCTAGCATTTTATCCCTGCTTTTATGTTAATTATAAATAAAATTAGTTATATTTTTTCTAGCTACTTGTTTCAATAGAGCCCTCCCCATAAGGCTGCCATGAGAAAAGTTGGTCTGTTCAGTCCCGTGACATTTACATGACAGAAACTTCTGAATGTTCTCACAGCCTCTGACAGACACGTGCTCTCGTACTGTTCACACACAATCATAATGACAAATGTAATACAAGTCTGTGGACAAAGTATAATTCATTTTTCTGTATTCACGTTGAAAATGGAAACACTCGTCGTTTCATTCTTGGAGAAACGCACCGATAAAGGAAGCTGCCGAACGTAAACAAAGAGCGCTGGTCTTCAAAATAAAAGCTCAAAGATAAATGATTCCAATCGTAAAATAATTTGAATAGGATGTTTTGTTGGTAAAAGTGATGGTTATAAGATGAAGTCCAAATAAACTGAACTGATTTATTTATTTATTTGAACAGGACCATGTACAATGACATTATGCTCGGGGGCAAAGATGATTGCACCAGATTATAGCTATGCAAGGTCATTTCCATCTGCAGTCCTGGATAAGGGACGGGGGGAGTACAATGTGCATTATTTACAGAGCAACAGTTTTCAGTCTCAATCATCAATATTATCTTAGCACTGAATTTCATTGCAGACACCAGCACCTTAAAGTTAAGATTACAGTATTAGAATTACAATTTACACCTAGTAAAGCTAATACACTTTTAAATAAGTTTATAAAAGGAGCTAAGACAAGACTATTCTATACTAATTACATAAAACCACATACAGTGATCCCTCGTTTATCGCGGGAGTTGCGTTCCAAAAATAACACGCGAAAAGTGAACTCCGTGAAGTAGTCACAGCTTTATTTTTTATTATTTTACAATGCAATACTGAACTATGGAATGAAACCAAAAATCGAAACCTGTTTTAAAGCCCAAAATTTGTTTAAAACAATAATTTTAATATAGTAATACAAGGTTGGAAACATTGTCACTGGCGTATTTCACAGTCTGTGCCTCTTGGTCCTGACTCCGCTCCGCTGTAGCCTCTGTTTCTACTGAAGGAGCAGGACTCTTTCTTTAGTTGTTGGCGCTCTTTCTTTTTCTGAGCAAGAAGATTTTTATAAACGGATATGCCACCTTCGATTATATTTGAGAACTGCAATGAACGACTCATCAAAGGGTCCCGTTCTTGTGCGTGCGCTGAAGTTCAGTGGATGCACTGTAAAAATATCCGTGAAGCAGCGAAGCCGTGAAAGATGAAACGCGATATAGCGAGGGATCACTGTATACATATTTCGAATAATAGTGTGTGAGTTTGTGCTCAGTGTGTGCATCTCTGGTTCTCAATAAACCACTTCTTTACCTCTGGAGAAGGTACAGAGGTTACTTTCATTCATGAGCTCAGTGGGAGCTTATTCCACTGTTTGGTCCCCTGGTATGAGAAGGACGATTGGGCAAGGCTTGTTTTACACTTGGGAACACTGCACTGTCCTCTGGTGGAGGTTCTGGTGATCCTGGTGGTCACAGCTGAAGTCTGGTGAATGAACTCTTTGATGAACTGATGATCAACTGTCAGAATGAACAAAATAACAGACCATCGACTCCAAGCCACAGCTGCAGTCATGTGTATCTCTGACACACATACGCACATTGTTATGTGGGAAAGATTTTTTTTTCTTTTATTGTACAGCGCAGCCCCTTGCAACTCACATCCTGTACAGTCCGTCAGAGAGACTTTTCTGTGCATAATTGGCAAAGTGAGGTGCTTTTTGTGTATCACTTTAACAGTAAAGATTACAAGATGGTGGGAGCCGTGCACATATGGGTTTAACGCACTAATTTCAATGTGTCTGGTACAATTCCACACAGTCACTCAGAGGAGGCAGTGGTACTTTTTTGACCCCTTATACATTAATTCGACAAAAAAGGTGTTCACATGTGTTTTTATTTGTAAAATACATTTTAAAATCTGTGACATTAGACAAATTTGGCCCAGTGTGCAGTGTGGTTGCTAGTGTGATGTCATCATTTATGACCAGGAAGTAAAACAAAAAATGGCTAAACTGGGATAAGTATTTTCACAAAATATTTTTCCCATTTCACAAACACATAAACATAACGGTACAAATGTACATTTTGTTATACATTTTCACTGAAGCAGCACCTACATCTGCCATGTTCAGCCATATGTTTTACGTTTTTTCACACTGCTTTAATGTTTTGCTGCAAGAAACTGTAAATTGGCATCCCAGCGTGTGGGGAAGTTGGCCCGAAGTGGTCGAAGTAGGAGGCAGACATGCAAAAGTCTTGTACCAGACAAGAGTTATTAAAACGAACAAAACACATGTGCACACAACTGCACTGAAGTCTCTCTCTGAAATGGGGCCAGCAGAACCTTTTTATGCCCTAGGCCCCTCCCCTAGGACAGTACACCTGGATTGCAGGTAACTGCACCCTTTAACCCAATGGAGGCAATGGAATTACATTTCCTCCTCCATGGACCAATGTCCCCAAAACAATTCAAAATGGTAAATGAAACTATGAACACAAAAAACTAATTTTAAACACCTTATTAAACAAAAACTAAATTGAACTATGGCAGTTCTCCCCTCCACATGGTCTGGCCCATGACCCCTGCAAAGGTTATAAAAATGGCCGCCATGAGGCTCCTCCTCCTCTTTGACCAGACCATGTGGTGGACAAGGTAAGTTTGTTGAGGTGAACTGAAATACAAATTTAAAGAAATAAACATATTGAAAAGGAACTTATGTGTTGTGTGATAACTTAAAAAAACTAAACTAAACAAACCCCGGATTAAGTTTACAGTTGAATATGAGAAATTTAAAATTAAGAAAGGTGATTAAAGGGACAAAGACCCACTTTGTCACACACCCCCCCTCTTAAGACCGTTACTCCTGTGAGTCACGGGACAGGAAATCCATATATACACATTTTAAAGATTCTAGGCAAACACAGTAACCAATTTACAATAAACACTTTCACATTAAGACAGTAGGAAACTTCAAAGTGTCCAAAGCTCCTCTTGTATCAAGAACTTCTTCTCCAATGCAAGTACCTTACTTCTCCTGGAAAGAGTCTAGTTCCAAACAGCTCCCAATCTTCAGCAGACCAAGAACGCAGGCCCGGTGAACCTTGAGCTGGTGAACCTTGACTCCTCAGTGGGTTCTTGGACCTCTGGAAAATAGAACCAAACCATTCTCCAAACTCCTCAGATAGCGCTGGCTGCTCCAACTGCACACAGCTACAGTGAAGACACCAAGCACTCCACAGCTCCCGACAGCAGCTCATAGCAACTACTGACGTTTATGCCACAGTCGCTGACCAAAACACGCCACGACTCTTATGGTGTCCAAGCCAAAAGTTGCTCCATTTTTCCGTGGTGGACCTCTGCACGAGATGCGTTCCTCTCTTCAGGGGCCTTCTCTGCAAGCTCCACACGGCTTTGCTGTACCTCCCATTGGCGGTGAGAAAACTGGTTCCTTTGTTGCCTCATAAGATCTTGTAGACTTGCCCGTTGTCCCGAGATGTTCAGCTGTAGTTCTCTGCCGAATGTCCCCTGTTGGTTGTCAAGTGGACCTGTGACTCCATCAGCACGAACCTTCTTCCGTCTGGTTTCCATTATTCGTCACTGCTCCTACTGGCCTGGATCCCACCGCTGCCACCAAATGTGGAGAATTTGGCCCGAAGTGGTCGAAGTAGGAGGCAGACATGCAAAAGTCTTGTACCAGACAAGAGTTATTAAAACGAACAAAACACATGTGCACACAACTGCACTGAAGTCTCTCTCTGAAATGGGGCCAGCAGAACCTTTTTATGCCCTAGGCCCCTCCCCTAGGACAGTACACCTGGATTGCAGGTAACTGCACCCTTTAACCCAATGGAGGCAATGGAATTACATTTCCTCCTCCATGGACCAATGTCCCCAAAACAATTCAAAATGGTAAATGAAACTATGAACACAAAAAACTAATTTTAAACACCTTATTAAACAAAAACTAAATTGAACTATGGCAGTTCTCCCCTCCACATGGTCTGGCCCATGACCCCTGCAAAGGTTATAAAAATGGCCGCCATGAGGCTCCTCCTCCTCTTTGACCAGACCATGTGGTGGACAAGGTAAGTTTGTTGAGGTGAACTGAAATACAAATTTAAAGAAATAAACATATTGAAAAGGAACTTATGTGTTGTGTGATAACTTAAAAAAACTAAACTAAACAAACCCCGGATTAAGTTTACAGTTGAATATGAGAAATTTAAAATTAAGAAAGGTGATTAAAGGGACAAAGACCCACTTTGTCACACAGCGCTGTTCTCTTTTTCCAATAAAACACCGTAAACCCAAACCCAGTGGAGCGCGCGCCCACATAACAGGCATGTCCCCCTCTGAAGTCTCCATCCCCTCCATAACTCTGCCAATTTATTATCTCCTAAACGGGATGAATGGACTTCCTGGATTTCATTTGGATAAGAAATGAGCCGGGAACAGGAATCACCATCCGTCATCATCCCCCTGCGCTCCGGACGACTCTCAGGATCGTCATTTATTAGGCCTAACCCCACACTGTATACCTTCTGCGGCTCTTAAACGGTCAAAAGCCGTTCCGCTGGCCATGAATCACGACCTGGACTTTGTGGATCCCGGAGGACTGAGTCTTGGGGAGAGAAACGGTGGCTGGAGCGGCGCAGTCGGACGGTAATGGTGCGGGGACATGGCACAGTTCATTTAACGGCTGGGATCACGGTATTGTCCCGCGCGTTGTTGTTTTCACTCGGCAGGTTCGACGTACGTCCCTGGTGCGATGACATGGTGATTATTCTGTAAATGTACTTGATGTGACATTCGGTTTTTGCTTATCACTCTTCAGTGCTGTGAGTACACATTTGTGATTTTGAATATGAAAAAATGAATAAATGTCCTGTGGTGTATCTGTAACCAATAAAACTAAAAATTCTAGAGATTCTTACATCAGAGTTGAATTAAATTAGAGTTAAATATCACGTTAAATTATGTAAAGCTCTTTTCAAACGACCGTTTGAAGGAATAATTAATAAATGTAATATAAAAGTGTGTAAAGGTAGGTGAGGTAAAATATTATGCACTTTTCATATTGTTATTATCCTTTAAACATGCTACAAAGTACCTTAAATTTGCCATCTCATGTTTTGAAACAGAAAAAAAGGTTTATTATGCACTAAATGAACAAGTTTCTCTGCTGTCTGCCCTGACACCTGATGACTGAGTGTATGCAGCCAGTAGATGGCGCCTGTCGCTATTCACAATAGATTTATTGTTTTTCCCTTTATGTGATTGTGTGACATGTGGTGATCTGGCTTGTAGTAGCAGGGATGGTGTTTGAGGCAGAAACACTCAGAACAAGTCTGCTGATGATTTAAGGACTTAAAACAGCAGAATATTCTCAGATAGTGATGAGTAAAATCTGAGAAAACGTCAGCGATCAAGGGAGTTCAGCTGGAAGTGTTTTTGACGCTCGGAGGGAGAGAATTTTCTAATAAACATTCCTCAAAACAGTGTGAATGCAACGGACTGCTACTCCAGGTATGTTTTTGATGACGGAACATTGTTAGAACAAGCTCAAAAAAGTCACTGTAGCAGAAAATGTAAAAAGATGATTTAATGCATTTATTTGAAAAATGTTTAAAAGATGTTTTAAATATTTAATGAACTGATTAACAAAAACTTTACAATATCAAAACATAATGTGTTAAATGAAAAAAAAAAAAGAATCATAATAATTCCTATTAATTCCCTTTGATTATTTCTTTGACTGTAGCCAGGAGGACCAGGAGCTAAACTGAGAGGCTAATCAGAGATGTTCATACAGTTTGGAAAAGGATTTTCCTAAAAGGGTTTGTCAGTGCATTAAGTAATTATTTCACTAAATCTATTTTTAAAAACTCTTTTATTAAAAGTACTTAAATGGTTTATGAAATAGTACATCGTCATTTTCATAAAAGCATTTATTAACTTATGTATTAATTAAAACATTTCTCAATTGCACTTGGCCCTCAGGGGCCTCCATAGAAGTCAAAAGAATTATATTCTTAAAAACTTGGACTGTGTGCCAGTTTGATGTCTTTCTGAGTGAGCACTTTATTTTCTGATACAGTTCTAGTTGTTGAACAAATATCCTTTAGAATGGGACAGACATAATTATGTATCATTACAGACATATGAGGTCATATATGATATAAACATGACAAACATGAACAGTGTACAGGTCACACACACAGCACATGTGCAGGATGTAACGCTTGAGAAAAGAAGTCTTAAAGGTGTGTTGTGTAATTTTTTTTTATTTTTTTATTTTTTTTGCAATGGCACGTCACACCAAGGATAGAAAACGTATTAAACCCTAAAATATCAAGCACACATTCTATAGATCTGCTATAGATTATTATTATGTTCAGGGGCTTATATTTTACAAAACTGACTTTTTTTTAAAACAATAGTCATCAAATTCAGTCTTTATTTTGACTTGAACAATAAGGCCTCAGATCTGAAGTGTAAAAAGTAGATAATGTATAATAAATGACCCATAAAGACACCAAAGCTCATAATGTGTCCTGTATTCATGAGTAATAGGTGTTTAATGCATTTCTGCCAAAAAACTTTCTAACACACAGAAAGTCAGTTAAATCCCAGAATAAACCAGCGGCATTGTGTGAACTCTCTCTGCTCCTGCGTCCCCAGTGGACTTATTACAGAGACTACGCTTCATAAATATTGTAAACATGCCCGCAATTCCACCAACCAACCAAGAATTTTCAATAATCCGACCAGCAAAGTTAACAGCAGCATCAAATAAAAGAAGAATCCAAACGGAGATCAGTTAAAAGTTCAATTTGTTCTGTAGACTTTTCTTTCATGGATAAAAAGGTCGTAGGAGGCGTCGCGTTTCCCGAAGCAGTGACT
Source organism: Rhinogobius similis (assembly GCA_019453435.1). NCBI lineage: Eukaryota > Metazoa > Chordata > Actinopteri > Gobiiformes > Gobiidae > Rhinogobius > Rhinogobius similis. The sequence continues at coordinate 3,834,124 of CM033640.1, read as the reverse complement.
GAGGCTTCAGAATAAATCTGATCAAACCTTAAAATAGATAAAAGTGATGAGCAGATGAACTTGTAGATTCTAAACTCTGGCTGTTGTATGCACTTCCACCTGCACTTGAGAGTCTAAAGTTCTGGAGACATTTTTAAAGGTCCCATATTCTGCTATTTTGCCCTTTACACAGTCTATTCTAAGGGCTTTGTTGATACATTTTTGCGTTGTGCAATATCCATAACATAACAGTTTCCAAAAACACCCATTTCTTGGACTGGCCCCCCTCCTTGCAAAAGCAAACGGCTCACTCTGAGATCTGACCCCCCCGAACAGAGAGCAGGCTGCCTCCCCCGCCCAACCCGCACGCCTGTCTCCAGTAAACAGCGATACACAAACACTGAATAAACCTTTTATCCGTCCTGACGGTGCGTCGTGCTGAGTCCTACGTCCTGGATCTGACCTGGAGTTTGACGTGCTCCAGGGCCTCAACGACGGACGTTGCCGTTTGGTAAATACCAAGCTAACTCTTCTATCTGTCGTATCCATCGTGTAATTACTGTGTAGCATTAGCATTAGCTGTTTTTATTCTTGCGGCTGCGCGCTTCCTGGAGGCGTGGCTTGAGCGCCGCGTCATCCTGGTGAAGCGCGTCATCTTAGTGAGGAGCCCCCGTCTGCCTGCTCAGCCGAGGGGGACGGAAAAGACAGTTCTCTAGTGAAAGCATGAGGGAATCAATCAAAAAACACTTTGGGCACAACATACGAGGCCCAAATAGCACTGTAGGAAGGTTAAAACCTCAGAAATGTCGATTTTGCATGTTATGGGACCTTTAAAGATATTCTAAAGACATTTCTGGTTCCCTATCGACTGATTTAGTCGACTAAAAGGGAACGTGGCCAATTTAACCTTAACCTGGAAAATCAGTCAGAACTATGAAGAATACCCGTGCATCTGCCTCGAACAGCACTCAAAAGACTAAGAGTGTGTTATATACAGTATAAGTGCAAAATCTTCTCATTTTTGCTGCTCACTCACTTATTCATCGTCTACCCCATATAAATCCTTTCAATCTAAATTAAAGAATTAGTCGACACACAAAGCCACCATTGACCGATTAATGGATTAAACGACTAAAGGATTACAGCCGTACTATTCATAGCAGACACATGGGCCGCTGAGTTGTACAAAAGTGTGACAAACATAGAATAGAATACAAGAATAACTTTATTGTTGCTTGCCTTTGTACTCGACGCAGTACATGCACAGGACATACTTACAGTTTATTTAGCGGTCGATGCTCTCCGTTTAATCTTTCCCGTTCTTTGGGCCGTGGGCTTTATCTGACAGGGCAGGACAGCGTGAAACGGGGATGAGACTGAGGAAAGGCCTGCAGTAAATGGTGGGAGATGGATTGAACTCATGACCCCGCGGCCTGCCTCACACAGCAGGCATATGTGCTATCCAGTCGAGCGGCTCGTTTTTACCACTTTCAGTTCTTTTATTGCCATTGTCATAGAAACAACAAAATGCATCAAATCCATCCATCAAATGTAGCACATTTCATACGGTAAACATTGTTCTTTTGCAGTGAGAAGACAGACACATCAAAACAAATCATACAATAGTCATGTGTAAAATTTGGTTAAGACAAAATTAAAATCAAGCAAAAACTGAAAATAAAAATGTTGTGTATTAAACCCAGCATTAGTTCCATCTTTATTGAAGCTGGGAGAGAGTTCCAGACAGCGCCCTCACCAGATCGGGCTGAACAGTAGAACTCAGGCGGCAGTAGCTCAGTTGGCAGAGTGGGCGCCTTCTGATCCGAAGGTCGGCAGTTCGAATCCCACTCCAGACATGGAGTAGTTGAGTGGTCAGATCCCCTGACCTGCAAGTTGGTGGTACGATTTCAGCTCCTTCAGATGAATACTGCCGTTGTGCCGTTGGGCAAGACACTTAACCCACCTCGCCCTCAGTGTCTGCGTACACTGGTGTATGAATGTGTGAGTGGATAGGTGACTGGTTCCTTGATGTAAAGCGCTTTGAGTGCCTTAAAAAGGTAGAAAAGCGCTGTATAAATGTGACCATTTTTGACCATTTAACTGGACATCCAACAGGATGAACGGAGGTATCTGAGCCGAGGATTTTCTAAAAGTATCTAGGGATTTAAAAAGAAGTAAAACCATGTCTTTGTTTGACAGGCAGCCAAGTGAAGTGAGAATAAAGGTGTTCAAACCGTTGAGTTTGTTAAAAACACTGCATCGTTTTGATGTAAAGTGCAATACAAAGATACAATACCCACCCAATAACCCCCTAAAAATAACCACTGTGTAAACATGAGCACAATAAAGACACATTTATGAACGTGACGTGAGCAGCAGCAGAAAGGACACAAGGACATGCACTCAGACACGTGCAGCGCCAACGTGCAGCAAGAGTTTATGACTAATACACTCCTGATAAACAAGAATAAGGATTCGTTAGAAACAAGTGTGTAACTAATGAACTCTTAATTTAATGGATTCACAATCAATAAGACACAAGTTTTAACTTAGTTTGAGCAAATATTTCATGGTAAATAAGTGTATATTTGTATTGCAAGTTCAGGCAAACAAGAAAAGTGGAGTAAATTGGCTAATTTACACATCTCCTGCACATTGCACCTGAAAAAATAATGTCAGCTCATGTTTTTTTTTTTTTTTATGCTGAGGTGACGCTCACAGCTAAAGAATATAAACACATCCACACCTGCCATTATTACAATAATATACAAGGATTATGATATTGTTAAGTAATTTATCATTTATATACAACAATCGTGGCTGAGGTAACACTGTGCATGTGCAGTTGTTACTTCCCTGCTGACAGAGAAAAACATTCATGAGCACCACACACCTGTCACAAACTTTGACGCCGAACGGAAACAGAAACAACAGACATTAAAGGACACGTATTCTGCTACAATAACTTTTTTGAGCTTTTAACCCTGTTCTGACAATGTTACGTCATCAAAAACACACCTGGAGTAGCATTCGATTGCATTCACGCTGTTTTGAGTAATGTTTATTAGTAAATCCTCCCATTTCCGAGCGTCAAACACATTTCCTGCTGAACTCCCTCGATCCAGGACGTATTTTCAGATATATATCTCACTTAGCTAAGAATCTTCCGCCTTAAATCATCGCTAAACTGAGCATTTCGGCCGTCTAAACACGATAACTGCTGCAGCAAATCCGCACCATAACGTCTTTTCAGCGCCAACTTCACAAGACTGTATATAGCACTGGCGCCATCTGCTGGCTGGATTCACTCAGAAAGTGTAATTTCATACTGGCTGATAAATCCGGTCATTTAATGAATAGAAACGTTTTTGATTGTTTTTAAAAATGAGATGGCAAATTTAAGGTGGTCAAGCATGTTTAAAGGCTAATAACAATATAAAAAATGCAGAATATTTTCTTTTAACGTTGTGTTTTATACATTCATATCTAAGTAGCAGTCACAAACACTGATTAATTCCAGGCTCAGTGACAGTGACGTATCAGGCGGAAGTCTCTTGGACAAGTGTGACATGTGTCTATTTAGCCTTTCTCTAAAGTGCACTGGGCCGATGCTTATTCAGGGAAATCCACTGCTCCAAAACCACCGCTAACAAGACAACTGCAGGCGACGTGTGATTTATAGGCTCTCTGCTCCTCATCCATTACACCGCGGCTTTAGCATCGCTCCCATACCTTAAAAGCTGATTCACACCACCGTAATAGAATAAGTACAGTATAGGAGACGTACATTTATGAATATATTATCATAAACATTGGATTATCTACTGTAAAGTGTGTGCGAGAAAACGGTATGTTACTGTGTCCTTGGAAACTTGGAAGAAGTTTTATCTTGAGGTAAAATATTGAGTTATAGGAGTCTATTGTTAGTAGAACACTTCGGTGCCGTGTAAGTGTGGACTGTTAGGCTAAGATTAGATACCTTAGGTGCAGTGTCAAATGTATTTAAAAGAAAAACATTATGCATTTATGTATTGTTTTTAGCCTTTAAACATGCTCTTGAGTACCTTTAATTTGCCATCTCGTGTTTTGAAACAAGCAGAAAAAGGTTTGTTATTAAATTATTAGGTCAAGTTAAATATGTTATTTTTTTTCTCAGTAGTCTGGAAAGACACTTACTTGCAGCAGATGGCGCCAAGCACTTAGCTGTATTATCTCTAGAGGCGAATGTGCCACACGCAATTATCAAGCTAGCAGCAGCAGTTATCATGTTTAAACGGAAGAAATGCTCAGAACGAGTGTACTGTTCACACAAGTTTATGTTCTCACTGAAACTTTTTGTTTATGCGTTGTTCGATTACTGTCCTCTAGCGGACGTTTTGGGGTATAAGTTTTGTTTCTGACACATGCGGTCAGTCAAGCATGGTCGACTCTCGATGCAGCCACAGACAAATGAATCTCGTTTGCAGCCTCGGTGTATCTTTGTCCATAAGTTCAACTATGTTCTGTGTTAAAATGTTTGCATCTGTGAAACTTATGGTAAATGTAAACTGTGAATAAGCATTTGTTTAAATATTAGCTGCTGCTAGCTTCGTACATGTAGCTCCGTCTTATTTTAAGCTAGGCTATCGTGTTCTAGTTTTATTTTGTTTATGGCAGAAACATGTATTTTTGTTGTATAACATATGTAAAGGTACATTTGAAGGTACATTCCTAAAGTCAAAGTCATAATTCATTAATATATGTGTAATAAGGTACAAGTTCATGTACAGGCATTTCTTTTTGTGTACTTGTGTACTTTGGTGTGCAATCCATTAACACACACCTTTATGTGTTTTGTTGCAGTTTTACCAAAAAAGGCAGGGTTTCCAAATCCATGTTGTGGAGTAAAAAGCGTCTTAAAACTTCCAGTAAAGAAAAGTCTACTCTACATGGTTACGGCTCTTTTTTGTGTTCGCTATCTGTCTAGCCCTGGTAGTGACGCCATAGTGAGGACAGAACAACGAGTCTGTGATGATTTAAGGACTTAAAGCAGAACTAAGTAACTTCAGCGACCGAGCTCCCCCTGCAGGTTTCTTACACTCCCAGTAAAAAGACACTTTTTTCTCCTTCCTTTTTATTTAAATAAGGAAGTACAATCACAAACATTTCATGTCGCCAAATATAAAAAAGAGAGTCAGTGTTTCTCAGGAGAGTTGTCTTTGAGTCTGCATCAGGAAAGTTGCATGGCTGGTTTTCCACTCCGATACAGCAGGGGGCGACGGCGAGGGCTTCAAACGCCCCGAAAATAGAGTTACAGCCACCACACGGGCTTAAGACGTTTAATAAGCTAAAAATGTTACTTAGTTCTACAATAAAACTGTAGAAGATTCTCAGATAAGTGACGTATGACATCTGAAAATATGTCCCAGATCCAGGAAGTCCAGCAGGAAAGTGTTTTTGATGCTCGGAGAGGATTTTCGAATGAACACTCCACAAAACAGCGTGAACAACTCCAGGTATGTTTTTGATGACGGAACATTGTTAGAACATGGTTAAAAGATTTTTAAAAAGTCACCGTAGCAGAATATGTGTCCTTTAAAGTGACATTATGTAATTCTTGTAATTTCTTTTGATACGGAATACAGCCGTGCATATCTCAGACTGAAACATGAAGGAATAAAACACTACCAGAATATCTTAGAGTTAGTTTTAACTGGCCAGGCTAACCACACACATGTTTATCAGCCGTGCCAGTCTAAAATATGTACGTTTATGTGAATTCCAGGCAAAGGTGTGTGGACTGGACTCACTTTGATGACTTGAGAGTTGATGTGATGAAAGACTTGGGACTGGACTTGAACTTGCAGCTCTTTTGAGGCGACTTAATGCTTCCTCTCACAAAATGAATGTGTTTTCGAAACCATTTTCTCTTGACAGTCGATACTTAGATGTGACCGGACTTTTAAAAAGAAGTCATCATTCACTGAAATCATATAAGTAGCAAAAATATGAGCCGTTTTCTATCATTTGGTACAATGACTTGAAGCGCCTCAAATCGGGACTTGACTCGTGGGACTTCACTCGGACTTGGCGCCAGAGACTTCAGACTTACTTCAGACTTTGAGACAGGATTTGCTATTATCCTGCAAACGACTGAGGATGATCATAATCCATATTTAGAGGAAGAATGATAAATATTATTGCTTTCTCGGCATATGATTCATGCACTCCCACTGCCGTTTTATGAAATGTCAGGATCATTTTGTACAGTGTAATAATAGCTATTGAAACCGTTCATAATTGAGTGTTGCATGTTTAGATGGACCTGTAACAATCAGCAGTTCAAAACCAAATTTAAAAGAGACCTGTTATGCGAAGTCAACTTTTAAGAGCTTTTAACATGTTGTAAATGTTCCCCTTCTCATTTACCCACTTGAAGTTGTGTAGAAATGACCATTGCTCAGACTATCCCCGTTTCATTCATGTGTTTTGTTCTTGATCTGAAATACACAAGTCATTTTGGCCCAGATGAGGAAAAAGGTGTTGCAGTTGTTCAGTTGGTGTGGAGTGTGGAGTGTGGAGTGTGGAGTGGAGAGTAGAGAGTGGAGAGTGGAGAGTGGAGAGTGGAGAGTGGAGTGTGGAGTGTGGAGTGTGGAGTGTGGAGTGTGGAGTGTGGAGTGTGGAGTGTGGAGTGGAGTGTGGAGTGGAGTGTGGAGTGTGGAGTGTGGAGTGTGGAGTGGAGTGTGGAGAGTGGAGAGTGGAGTGTGGAGTGTGGCGTGTGGCGTGTGGCGTGGAGTGGAGTGTGGAGTGGAGTGTGGAGAGTGGAGAGTGGAGTGTGGAGTGTGGAGTGTGGAGAGTGGAGTGTGGAGAGTGGAGAGTGGAGAGTGGAGTGTGGAGTGGAGTGTGGAGTGGAGTGTGGCGTGTGGAGTGTGGCGTGTGGAGAGTGGAGTGGAGTGTGGCGTGTGGAGTGTGGAGAGTGGAGTGTGGAGAGTGGAGAGTGGAGTGTAGCGTGTGGAGTGGAGTGTGGAGTGGAGTGTGGCGTGTGGAGTGTGGCGTGTGGAGAGTGGAGTGGAGTGTGGCGTGTGGAGTGTGGAGTGTGCATTGTGGAGTGTGGAGTGGAGTGTGGTGTGTGGAGTGTGGTGTGTGGAGTGTGGCGTGTGGAGTGGAGTGGAGTGTGGCGTGTGGAGTGGAGTGTGGAGTGTGGAGTGTGGCGTGTGGAGTGTGGCGTGTGGAGTGGAGTGTGGCGTGTGGAGTGTGGCGTGTGGAGTGGAGTGGAGTGTGGCGTGTGGCGTGTGGAGTGTGGAGTGGAGTGTGGAGTGTGGCGTGTGGAGTGGAGTGTGGAGTGTGGAGTGTGGCGTGTGGAGTGTGGAGAGTGGAGTGTGGAGAGTGGAGAGTGGAGTGTGGAGTGTGGAGTGGAGTGTGGACTGTGGAGTGTGGAGAGTGGAGTGTGGAGAGTGGAGAGTGGAGTGTGCAGTATGGAGTGGAGTGTGGCGTGTGGAGTGGAGTGTGGAGTGTGGAGTGTGGAGAGTGGAGTGTGCAGTATGGAGTGGAGTGTGGAGTGTGGAGTGTGGAGTGTGGTGTGTGGAGTGGAGTATGGAGTGTGGAGTGGAGTATGGAGTGTGGAGTGTGGAGAGTGGAGAGTGGAGAGTGGAGAGTGGAGTGTGCAGTATGGAGTGGAGTGTGTAGTGTGGAGTGTGGAGTGTGGAGTGTGGAGTGTGGCGTGTGGAGTGGAGTATGGAGTGTGGAGTGGAGTATGGAGTGTGGAGTGTGGAGAGTGGAGAGTGGAGTGTGCAGTATGGAGTGGAGTGTGTAGTGTGGAGTGTGGAGTGGAGTGGAGTGTGGAGTGTGGAGTGGAGTGTGGAGTGTGGAGTGGAGTGTGGCGTGTGGAGTGTGGAGAGTGGAGTGTGGAGTGGAGTGTGGAGTGTGGAGTGGAGTGTGGAGTGGAGTGTGGAGTGTGGAGTGGAGTGTGGAGAGTGGAGAGTGGAGTGTGCAGTATGGAGTGGAGTGTGGAGTGTGGAGTGTGTAGTGTGTAGTGTGGAGTGTGGAGTGGAGTGTGGAGTGTGGAGAGTGGAGTGTGGAGTGGAGTGTGGAGAGTGGAGTGTGCAGTATGGAGTGGAGTGTGGAGTGTGGAGTGGAGTGTGGAGTGTGGCGTGTGGCGTGTGGAGTGTGGAGTGTGGAGTGTGGAGTGGAGTGTGGAGTGTGGAGTGTGGAGAGTGGAGAGTGGAGTGTGCAGTATGGAGTGGAGTGTGGAGTGGAGTGTGGAGTGTGGAGTGGAGTGTGGCGTGTGGAGTGTGGAGAGTGGAGTGTGGAGTGTGGTGTGTGGAGTGTGGAGTGTGGAGTGTGGAGTGTGGAGTGTGGAGTGTGGAGTGGAGTGTGGAGTGTGGAGAGTGGAGTGTGGTGTGTGGAGTGTGGAGTGTGGAGAGTGGAGTGTGGAGTGGAGTGTGGAGTGGAGTGTGGAGTGGAGTGTGGAGAGTGGAGTGTGGAGTGGAGTGTGGAGTGTGGAGTGTGGAGAGTGGAGTGTGGCGTGTGGAGTGGAGTGTGGAGTGTGGAGTGTGGGGAGTGGAGTGTGGAGTGTGGCGTGTGGAGTGTGGAGAGTGGAGTGTGGAGTGTGGTGTGTGGAGTGTGGAGTGTGGAGAGTGGAGTGGAGTGTGGAGTGTGGAGTGGAGTGTGGAGTGGAGTGTGGAGAGTGGAGTGTGGAGTGGAGTGTGGAGTGTGGAGTGTGGAGAGTGGAGTGTGGCGTGTGGAGTGGAGTGTGGAGAGTGGAGTGTGGAGTGTGGTGTGTGGAGTGTGGTGTGTGGAGAGTGGAGTGTGGAGTGGAGTGTGGAGTGTGGAGTGGAGTGTGGAGTGGAGTGTGGAGAGTGGAGTGGAGTGTGGAGTGTGGAGAGTGGAGTGTGGCGTGTGGAGTGGAGTGTGGAGTGTGGAGTGTGGAGTGTGGAGTGTGGAGTGTGGAGTGCTCGTCTTCTGAGTCGAAGGACGGCGATTCGAATCCCACTTTCCACATGAACACATTGCTGATTGAGCGGTCAGATCCACAGGTTGGCGATGATGGCTGCTCCCACAGATGAATTCTGCAGTTCTGCCCTTGAGCAAGACACCTAACCCTCCATGCCCCATGTCTGTGTGCACTGGTGTGGGAACAGATGTGTGTGAAACATAGTGCTGTAAAAAAGTGTAATACAAACATGATAAGCCCTCCCCCTGCACTTTTAAAGGGGACATTACACTTCTATTCATTGTTGTATTCATTGTTTACAGTGTGTATAGATTACCATGTCACCTTTAGTTGGTTTTAAAATTCAATATTCGCCAAGAAGACTGTATTAAATATTTAATTTGTTTGTGTTTTGCTGACAGCCTGACTCCCCCTCCTCCTGCGCCCCGTGCAGGACAGGTTGAAGACTTAATCACCACCCAACGAGCTTTAGCTGAATAAACTCTAGTTTTCGGTAAAATGGTGTAAACAAACAAAGAACGCTTTCACCAAAACCAAACTCTGGGCACTTTTCCCTGATTGCCTCATCCCTGGGAAGTGTACAAAGAAGAGCGTCTTCTGGACTTTCTGCAGTGACACATTTTCAATAAGAAGCTGAAAAGAAAAGTGCCAGTATCTGCGGCTCAGGCTGCTGCTTGTGTCAGTGAGAAGACTGGTGCGCATGTGCCACGCTCCTGCACTCAGGCCCGCTGCATAAACAGTCTGTTCTGGCCTCATAATAAATGGGGACAGGCAGCTGACCCGTCCTCAAAGTACCACCTGCCGTCTCCTCAAACACTCGGCCCACTGGTTTCCATGGAAATGTTGTTCCTTTGGCTCTAACATTCAACTGTAAAACGTACCTTTCTGCCTAGAGAATGTTCTGAAGTGTGGGATTAACTTTCTGTTTCATGCAAATGACTTTCCACCTCCAGAAAGTTACACACTGTTACTTTAAAGTTACCTGGAGGTTAATCAAGCAATCAATCAAATTTTCTTTGTAGCACCATTCATACAAACTGGAACTCAGAGCGCTTCACAAGTATTAACAGATAAGAGCAAAATAGAAAATACTTAAAGGGCCTATGTCAGGTTAGACGACTCATTTAACTAAAATGCAGTTAAGACAAATATACTTCAATTTCTACTAAAATATTTACACATTTTATTGCAGCTTAGCTATTCTTTTAGGTTTTAAATTTTACTTCCTGGTTGTAAAGTATGACATCACACTAGGAAATTACCATAGCAACCACACTGTACACTGGCCAAAACTCTTCTAATGTCACAGATTTTGTTAATTTGACAAAGAGAAATGCATATTAACACCTTTATTTTGTTGAATCAATGTTTAAAGGGTCAAAAATGTAGTTTCTTTTGTGTAAATTGTGCATAACCTTTGTCTCCCCAGTGTGATGTCGTCGATCTGTTTACTTCCTGTAATTTTCAACAGATTTTTCCACTTTTCTCCACAAACAGCGACCGGATTAGTGTAAAACTGCAATTTATATTTACATAAGGTATTACCACTGAATAAAGTCAAAATTAGAAAACATCCTAAAAACCTGTCATATGCACTTTAATGCTAGAAATTAAAAACATAAATAGCCAAATTAGAAAATATCAAAGAGAGTAAAATGTAAATTCCTTAAAATTCCTTTAGTCATATGCACAGCTAAAAAGAGATGTCTTTAGCCTGGATTCAAACATTGTTAAAGCAGGGGCCCGTCTCACACCCTCTGGAGAGTTACTCCAGAGCCTCACAGCGTAATGTTTCCCCATGTTTAGTCCTGAGCCTGGGAACCAGCAGGAGGCCGCTCCTTGACCTTCTCAGAACATGTGAAGGTTCATAGTTCAAAGTTCTGGGGACATTTAAAGAACGTTCTGGGAACCAAAAGATGTTGGAAAACCCTAGACCAGACAAATACCTTTAAAGGTCCCATATCATGCAAAATCGACTTTTCAGAGGTTTTAACCTTCCTACAGTGCTATTTGGGCCTCGTATGTTGTGCCCAAAGTGGTTTTTTGATTGATTCCCACATGCTTTCGCTAGAGAACTGTCTTTTCCGTCCCCCTCGGCTGAGCAGCAGACGGGGGCTCCTCACTAAGATGACGCGGCTTCACCAGGATGACACGGTGTTTAAGCCACGCCTCCAGGAAGCGCGCAGCCGCAGAATAAAAACAGCTAATGCTAATGCTACACAGTAATTACACGATGGATACAACAGACAGAAGAGTTAGCTTGTTATTTACCAAACGGCAACGTGCGTCGTCGAGGCCCTGGAGCACGTCAAACTCCAGGTCAGATCCAGGACGTAGGACTCAGCACGACGCACCGTCAGGACGGATAAAAGGTTTATTCAGTGTTTGTGTATCGCTGTTTACCGGAGCACACGGCGCATGTGCACCATCTCCACTCTAGGCTTCGTTGCGGGTTGGGAGGGGGAGGAGTGCGGGTTGGGCAGGGGAGGCTCGCGGGTTGGGCGGGGGAGGCAGCCTGCTCTCTGTTCGGGGGGGTCAGATCTCAGAGTGAGCCGTTTGCTTTTCAAGGAGGGGGGCCAGTCCAAGAAATGGGTGTTTTTTGGAAACTGTTATGTTATGGATATTGCACAACGCAACATTTTATCAACAAAGCCCTTAGAATAGACTGTGTGAAGGGGAAAATAGCAGAATATGGGACCTTTAAATAAAAACACAGATAAAACAGTGTGCTGCTTCACATAAAAACACAAGCCGTGTCTGCACTCTGTCTGACGTACAGTAACCAGCCTTTTCTTTTTATTTTAGGACATTTAGCCGTAAACAGAGCCTTGTCAGGCCGTTCTGGACTAAAACGCTCGTAATTACAGCGTGAAACATGCGAGACATCCACCGCATGTTCTCGCTCCTCTCAGACCTTTCAGGCGTCCAGCTCTTATCTCTGCAGACAGAACACTCTCTCTCTCTGTCGGTTTTTGTTGTTTTTTACGCTAGAATTGTTTGTGTGTAGCCGGCGCGCTCTTCACAGCCTCAGACATGTCGCTTTTGAAGCCGTGTCACTGTAAAATCAAAGAAAAGGACAGCGTTTTTTTGTTGTGTTTTATTTTTTCTGTTCCAACAGCCATGTCAGTACAAAGTGACGACCTGTGGAGAGCGAGCGTGGAAATTATACAGTGTGTGACCAGAGGAGGAGGAGAGATGACGTTAGAATCGCATTTTCGAGCAGGATGTTTATGTTGATGGCACTTCCTGGAGAAACAGGTAAAAACTAGGACTTTTACACTGTCCCTTGTGAAGAAATGCATACAATTGTTACATAACTTTTAGTCCTACAAATAGATAGATAAATAAATTGTTATGTTGTACTAGAATATTTAATTGTATGTAATTGTATTTAATTTTTTTGTTTTTTGGTCAGTTTGCTTTCCCAACATATCCTCCTAAAGATGTTTTATTATTTCATTGAATCCACTTCATCCATAGATTTCTCTGGGAAATTATAACTTCAAAGGCTGATTTCTTCAAATGCATTTTTCTCCCTCGAGACATAAAGATCAGCCTTAAAGTAGATCCCACACCAAACTGTACAATCTGGACTCTACAAGATTTTATAGTAGGATAGTAGGATTTTTTAAATATCTAATTCTAAAACTGATTTATTGAAGTTTTAAGTAAGTAAAAAATAAGAAATACAAAAATGCCCTTTGAATTTTTTTTGTAACTAATATGTTACAAAATGAACCAAAAAATCTAAACCTGGTTCTGTCCATTTTTCAGGTTTATATTTTTACACACAAAATACCTAACTTTTTTACATTAAAACTTGTAATACATTTTTTTCTTACATTTCTGACTAAACTACAGGAGAAGTTTCAAATTGATATCTTTAAATTAAAGATGTTTTTCCTGTTCACCTGCAGCGTCTCGTCATAAAAAGCCTTCACATGAGTCTGTGAATATAAGAGACCAAACCCATGGCTGGAGAAGTGGAGAGTCCGGCTCCTCACAGAGTGTTGTTCCAGCCCGGGCCGTGCGGAGGTGAGGCCGACTATCTCCACAGGCTCAGGCTCCGCCCTCTACAGCGACGGTGCACCCTTCCCAGTGGGCGAGGCTACCGCGCTCAAATTGAGCCGCCGACTGTAGGCTGCCATGTTTGCAATCTGCTGCTGACCTCTAGGGGCTGCTGCGGAAGTAGAATTATTCAATGCAAGTCAATGGGGAGTTAGACGTTTCCAAACCTACTTTAGAGCCTGGCTCAAAATACGGCTTTGGTCTCAAACGTTAGCTTACGGCTCTGTGACAACGCTGAGGGGGGTGAATTGTTTTGAACCAGGCTGGTTTAGCCGCTGTGATTTTTTAAAGTTCCTGCATATCTAATGAAGAAGGCGGGCTTTACGCGCCGGAAATGTCAGGACGCAGCCATACACCTACGAGTGGGCGGTAACCATAGAGGCAACGACGGCCGTACGTCACCATTTTGAATTCTCCATGACTGAGCCGCATTATCATGAATGGGGCGGAGCGACAACCGTCTGTCCACTATTTTTATGTCTATGACCCTTCCTCACTCCTCTTCCTGTCCTCATTTATCCCCCTCCCCCCCTCTCTCTTTACCTGGCCCTCGTGCACTCCCTTATTTTCTCTTTCAGGTTCTAGTCTGAGCTGATCGTCTCCTCAGACGCCCCAAACTGGCCAATATCACTTTGTCGAATATCCCTTCATTAGCAGCACACCGTGAAGACATGCAAGAATAGTCTGTTGGACTGGGAGACGCTGATGTTCCACGGCTGGTGGGGGGACCCAGTGGGGGGCTCCGTCTCTGGTCTGTCCAGTCCATTCGGGACCCCCCCCCCCCTTTAGCAGACTGGATACTGTAAAAATCAGGCTGTAGAAGAGGAGGGAGGGCGGGTCGAGAGAACAGAGTAAGGTTAAGGTACACTGTATTGTCCCCGTAGGGAAAAGTGTCCTCTGCATTTGACCCATCCTCCCGTGCCCCTGGGCTCTCCTCTGGAGCAGTGATCGCTGGGACATCTCCACGTGTTTGTGCTGGACTTGGTCAGGACTTCCACAGCCTGAGGGTTTTGTACCTCGTGTACATGCTTTGGGTTGAGCCGGTGACTGAGGCGGCATGCTGGGATGAGGGGGATTCTGGGAAATGGAGGCGTGGCCCGATGGAGGCGTGTTCCTGCTCACAAACCTCGAGTAACATATTAAAGTGCCCATGACAGGTCGGGCTACTCATTTAACCAAAATGTAGTTCAGATAAACATATTTCAAAATTAGCTAAAATTATTTACAAATTTTACACCGTTTTCACAATTTTTAGCTTTTTAATTTTACTTCCTGGTTGTAAATGATGACATCACCCTGGGAAATTACCATAGCAACAACACGTAAACGGGGCCAAAACTCATCTAATGTCACTTTTTTTTTATTTGACAAATAAAAATAAATGTGAACACCTTTATTTAGTTGAATTAATGTTTAAATGGTCAAAAAAGTAGTTCATTTTGTGTAAATTCTGCATAACCTTTGTCTCCCCAGTGTGACGTCATCAGTTTGTTTACTTCCTGTATTTTTCAACAGGTTTTTCAACTTTTCTCCACAAACAGTGACCTGATTGCTGTAAAACTATAATTTCTGTTTACAACAAGTATTAATACACTAAATAAAGTCAAAATGAGAAAATCATAGAAACCTGTCATACGCACTTTAACTACATTTAATCACACATCACTTTGTTTAAGTTCATTTATTCATACAGCACACAGGAAGTGCAGAAGGAAATACAAAGAATGAATGAAAGGACAATACAATTATAGTTTAGATATCAACAACTTGTGAAAATAAATGTGTTTTAGTTGTGTTTTTAAATGATCAACAGTGGGTTTAGTGGCCTGGACACTCGAGCAGATCCCAGTGTGTCCTGGAGGCTCTGCTCAGGTCAAAGTGCACGTCGTGGTGGATTGTGTTCCACCTGAAAGTGCCACTGAGAGCTGTGTAAACTGTTTGTAGAATTTTAAAACTATTCTTTCCTTCACAGGGAGCCAGTGGGGAGGATATAAAACGGGGGAGATGCAGTTCTTATTTTTCGTTAGAATTCAAGCGGCTGCACTTTGTATCCGTTGAAGTTTGTGGATAGTGTGTTTAGATCAACCAAAAAGTAAAGAACTGCAATAATCTAATCTGCTGGAAAGAAATGTGCAAGTGTTTTCTGAATCACGGAGGAAGAGAAGGCATCGGACGCTTTATTTCTGAGAGGGAAAAAGGACGTTTTTGAGATATTATTGAAGTGTTTTTGAAAATTGAGATTAGGACTTTAGAATCTCACTTTGTCAAATAGATTTTTTATGTACAGCTAAGTCCTGCGATGGCACAAACAACTAAATATTTCATTTGCAAGTTTAGAAATGTCTTGACTGAGGTGTTCTTTTGACTCAATCAGACACAACTCGGTCAAAACTGCTGAGTCATGATCTAAAACAACTAAAGATAAGTGTAAAAACGCTAATTCTCCTCCACTTCTGCTGGGGATAAACTTGAATCAGAATCTTTTCGAGGGTTTATATTTAGCCCTGGCAGCCTGATTTGATTAGCACCTCCCACATGAGCGCGAGGCTTTCGGAGTCCTTGGGAAAAATTAATTGCGTGTCTCCAGGAAACACAGCCAATTGTCACAACAGCAACAAACCACCAAGCATCAGACGCTCTGGGCCCGCGCCAACAGGAAGTGCACTTTTAACAGGAAAATAGAATGTTCCAGAGGGCATGGGTTCCCTCACATTTCTTTGCACACAACACTCGTTAAAGAGGCCGGTCCTCTCGTTCTCTGCACTGAAAATGTAAATGAATGAACGTGTAAATAAACAGTAAAGGTTGAAGGTTGTTTAGTTCTTCGTCTCACTAAAACTAACTACTGTCTCTGTGTTCTTGGGCAAGACTCTTCAAACATTATCATTACACAAGAGCAAATCTTTAGGGGTTGGATATTTCTTTCTTTTTTTTCCCTTTTTTTTAGATCAAGAAACATAACACGCTAAGAGAACAAATAGACAATATTTGACTTTTTTTTTTATTCAGAAAATATATTTATACATATGTTTTGTGTATAATTATTTTGTACAATTACAAGAGCTTTGGGTGTTCACTGTGACGTGCATCATCCATCCGTCTTCTATCCGGGGCCAGGACGTGGGGGCTGCAGTCTTCCCTCACCCCAGACTCCTCTGGTCCTCGGGGGGAGTGAGACTGTGGACCTGGAGGAGCTCCTCATGTGACTGAGCTCCTCCCCCTGTCTCCACGGGGCGCCCGGCCGCCCTGTGGAGGAAACTCATTTCCACCGCTACGATCTTGTCCTTTTGGTCTTCCCAGAGGAGAGGGAGGAGGAGACTGACGGTAAATGGAGAGCTTTGCTTTTCAACCCTACAGTGACACATCACTGCAGATTAGTCTGTCAGTCTAACGCCTGTCAGTCTCCCGCTCCAGCCTTCCCTCTCGTAATAATACCCTCAGATACTCTGCACTTTTTCACCTGGAGAAGGCAAGCTAGCTTTTCCCTGTGGAGCACCATGGCTTCTCATTTGGAGGGGCTGATTCTCATCTCGTCCCAGAGCTGCAGGTCCTGGTTTGATGAAGCCCTCAGGACAATCATCTGCAAACAGCAGAGATGATCCTGTGGTCCCCAAACCAGACGCCTGACCTGAGGAGTCCAACACACACAGGGAACAGGTCTGAGTCACTGCTGGCACAGGGCACAGTGTACAGGGACCGGACAGCCCCCCTCTCCGAGCACGTGTTTGCTCAGGTCATATATGTTCTCCCCCAGAACAAAAGCATGTCCACTGTTTCTTAAACTGGTCAAGCCTCTTCACCCTCACTATGATCTTTTTGAGAAGCTTGCAGTAAACTAAACGGAAATCATGTTTCTCAATAAAAGGCCTGTTGGGATTGTTGGTCACTCACTTTACTCACTGCTTTACTAAGTTTTGTGCCTAGTTGTAGTAGCAGCAGTAGTTTTTGTTTAGTTTCATTAAATAATTTACTTTAGATGATTCACAGTGAATGTTCTACAGCAGGTGTCTGTGACGGTAAAACATGTGGAGGAGGCAGGGCCGGCCTGGACACACCCAAAACGAAATCAACCCGAAACGAAAACCAACGAAATCAGCACTTTTCTACATCACCACGAGGGGTCACTAATCCCTCATGGTGATGTAGAAAAGTGCACAAGTGCAGACCCCATGTGCCACAGGGGTGTGAGTGTGTGCGGGATGTCTCTCTGTCCCAAGTGCAAACCAATACGCTCCCCTGGTGTTCAAAAATGTTATTATAAATGTGTTTGGGTTTTATCATTTTTTACATGGTGCAACTTCTCTGGTGAAAGATCTGATATAGGTTACATTTATTTAGATTACAGCTGTTTTTATTGCTACAAAAATACTCTGAAACAGACTTCTTTCTTGTTGACTCTCACAGATCCTTTCATTCGGCCCAGTGGCATCAGCTGCTTGTTGAGATCGAGCATTTCTGACAAAGCAAGCGACCTTTCTCTTTAAAGGAACACAGTTATTAAACAGTTGTCCACATTTCTACGGGAGAATTGTAGCGACAGAATGCATGATGCATACAGTGCCTGCTCTATATAAATCTGTGCTGGAGCGTGCTCAGTGGAGCCCTCCCTGGAGAGGTGGTGCAGGTGTAAACAGTGGGTTCTGTCACTGCAGATAAATCACTGCATATTCAGAGTTTCCTTCCACATATAACGCTGTTTCTCAGCTCTACAGTGAGCTGTAAATATAGCCGCCCTTTCAAAAGGTAATAACTCAGAGGGCTGTGTTTCATGGAATAAAACTAATATGATTTAAAAGGAACTTTTTATTGTAACTTCTGACAGCACTTTATTTTTAAGAGAAAGACTTTTATAGCTTCTGCACCATCTAGTAGCAATACAAAAATAAACTTCTTTTACCAAATGTTAGCTTTATAAATAATAAATAATAATAAATGGATGGAAAAAAATGAATTACAAATTTTTCATCATGTCATGTAGAAATAAGGCATTTTATGTGAAAAAAGCCAAAATGGGCACAGGACATATACATTTGAAAAATGGACTGAACCAGGTTTCACTTTCTCAGTTCATCTCAGTTCATATTAGTTACAAAAAACTTTGCCGAGGTGATTTTGGATTTCTTATTTAGTTTTTGAGCAAACTAGATTTGACTGAAAATTGTCCTCAGAATTCTAATTTTGCTTCATATTTTCATTAAAAACTTCAATAAATCAGTTTTAGAATTAGATATAAAACAATCCTTCTGTACGTTTCGTCTAAATCTTGTAGAGTCCAGATTGTACAGTTTGGTGTAGGATCTACTTTAAGGCTGATCTTTATGTCTCGAGGGAGAAAAATGCATTTTGATAAAACAACCTTTAAAGTTACAACGTCCCAGAGAAATCTATGGATGAAGTGGATTCAATGGAAGAATAAAACATTTTTGGGATCAGACTGAACAAGTTTGTTCTATGTCTATGATTTTCAATTCGTTGATGTTTGTGTGGTCCATGGTTCCATAGTGTTTGACCGTGGGATAATCTAGACTTTTAGTTTGGATTGCATATTTGTGTTCTGCAAATCTTAAAAGCACAAACACAGACAGTCAAGGATCGACTCTGAAAGGTTTTGCCATCGACATCTGTGAAAACTGAAGCCCTGTGAGCGGTAATTACAGGAAAACTGTTTTTTGAAGGTGTTTTGGGTTTGTTTTCAGGCAAATATCTTTTTACTACTTTATCTTTGAGTGTGGGGGCACGTCTGAAGGGGATTTTGGAGGCTCGGAAAACATTTATCATTAATCATTTGGCAAAAATATCAGTGCTTTTAGTCAACAAAAATATATACTTTTGAATTTGCAAAAATGTAAGCAATTTTAATCATAGTTTTAGTCTTTATGATTTCTTTTTATTTAGGTTTAGTCAGACAAAAAGATCACGTAGAGGATATTTTAGTTGATGAAAGTAAACAATGGTACAGCCTAAATGTAGGGAAAATAAATTAAATTTGTAGGAAAAACTATGCCAAATCAAAACAGTTATAACAATTAACAAAAAAGAAAGAAATTGTAGAAGCTGCGTCAAACTACCTCAGACTTAATTGTGATCACATACATTGAGTAATTGCAGACGTGATCTTCCTGTTTTCTTGTCTGGTTTACTTCCGCTCGTTCGTTTGTCTCATAATAAGCTCCAGAATGAAAATGAAAAACCCCAAACAATCCTGGAGAACATCTGAGCGCTCTCGTCTGAGGAGCACAATCAGCCTGATGACAGCGCTCGGAGAGAAATGACAATTAGCTGTTTTTCCCCCAAAGCAGCGCTAAATATCTTCTCTTCAGCTCTTGGTGTTGTCACAGAAGAATTATTGAGCGGATGTGCTGTTTCTTGTGGCAGATTGCTGATAAATAAATGATTTAAGATGTTTTCGCAAAGTTGTTTTTCTGATAACTTCATTCGTTATAATATACAGCAGAATTATGGCTCAAATGTGTTTTATCTGCGATTAAAATCCCTCTTAGTTTGTCATGATGATTTCGGTTATTCCCAAAAAGACTCACTGTGGCGTAAACTCAGGAACTCACAGTCACAGTTCTGAGTGTAAGTTCTGACCCGAGTTGGTGTTCAAGCCTGGTTTTCCGTGTCGTGGTCAGATCTTTAGAGTTTTCAAGATCGCACCAGGGGTTTGTTTCTGTCGGTCCGACCAATCTGTGGATCTATAAACCATTCATGGGCATTCATCACATTCATTTTCTTCATTTTTTTATTTAATTTTGTCGTTTGTAGACAGCGCAGACACATGGTTGTAGTTTATATTTGCCAGCGAGTGGTACTGCACTGCAAAAAAGGCCTATCAAAAAGTAAGAAAAATAAACTCAAAATAAGACCTTTTTACCCTAATTTAAGTGAAATTATCTGCCAGTGGAATAAGATTATTTTACTTATCAAGTTTACTTAAAACAAGTCAAATAATCTCAATTTGATGTAGTCCTGTCAAGTGAAAAAATCTTAAAATTGGACTTAAGATTAATTTGCTTAATTCAAGTAAATTTAATTAAATTAGCTCATCCCTTTTTGCAGTGTGTAACTATCAATGTCTAACTTCAACCTGTAGTTTCTAAAGTTCATTTATTCCTGTAGGATTTGTGACACTTATAAATAAATAAAACATATTTCATTGTCAAACAGAGGCCTGCTATGTTTTGGGGCATTATTGTGCAGAATAACTTTAGATCCAAGATATGTTTATTACAAGGTTGCTCTACACTAAACACTTCTACACATGCTGATGTTTCTCACGAGGCTCTGGTGTTGCTCACATGTGCTTGATGATTGTCAGTTGCCAAAACAGTCCTGCTCTTTTTGTTTTTCATAGTTTGTGATGTTTGGAGGGTAAATCAGAGCTGGCTCCAGGCATTTGGCCCCCTAAAGAAGATTTAGTTTGCAGCCCACCATTAACCTGACATGTGTATCACTCTGAATTTAGTTCTACACATTTTCAATCTGGACATGCTCTCGCAGAAAGCCAGCGAGAAAATGTGTAGCGTCATGATGAACATTTGAACTGACTGGTCGCAGAGTCATAAAAGTGGAACAAGCTGAAAGAAACTGAGAAATCACAAAAAACACACGACTTCTTCTTTGTCCTCAAATGTACAAATCACTTCCATGGCAGGTTTTCAGAAGCAAAATAGTCCATAAATGTGTTGAAATTGGCAGAAATACATCCATTGTCGCCGCCATGTTTGTTTAGGTTTGTCCTTTTGACTTCCACCCAAACCACAATGCATCGCTGTGATTGGTCCAGCACACAGCGGGAGAGCATTCAAATGGATTCTCAAGAGTTTGTGAACTCACAAATATCGTGAGAATTCATATGGCAGGGCCAGGTTAGCCCCCCATTTGACAAACACTGTTCTGAATGTTTTGACAAATCAGAGGTGGACCAGGGAAAGTGAAAAGCAGGTCACTTATTCATACATTTGTATTTAAAATAATGAATACTCATACAGTATGTGGATAGGGTTTAGGGGTCCTCCCCAAGAAAATTTGAATAATTCATTTGTCATGCACAAAATATTGTAGGGTCGTAGACTCGTTTTCAGTTGTGTAGCATACTTGTACATAGAGTTTGACATTAGAGGGCAGAGTTTTCTTGCTACAGATCAAGTTAAAGTGGCCCACCATCAGCACAGACAGGCACTGGCCTTCACCGCCCCCCCCCTCCACAGCATGAGGACTGACACTCCACAGAGGCTCTGCAAACTCCTCTGTCGGGACGCAGCAACAACCTACACTTAAAGGAACATGTTCTGCTACAGTGACTTTTTAGAGCTTTTAAGTTCTAACAATGTTCTGACACAGACGACAAATGTAACATTATAAAATTACAAATGAATGTATTTAAATCAGCTGAAACATGTGTTAAAAGGCACCAGCACATGGGCAATATGGTCTGATTTCTTGAATATTCTTCTGGAAAAGATCTCCAAACCCTATTACAACATTATTTACATTTAAGTTATTGCTGGGTCTGGGCGATGTGGTGATAAAAATCAAATCGTGAGCTTGTCCCTGTGACAATCGGCTATTTTAGTGAAATTGTCTGTTCAAACACACTTTTTCTCCTGTTGTTTAGCCTCTGAAGTCTCTGAGCAGATTACTTTATTTACCTCTAAAGCCCTGTTCAGACCTCAGCGACAAAATTGCGCCTGTTGCCCCTAGTTTGTCGCATGAGCATTGTCGCTTTGGTCGCCGCAAAAAAAGTCACCAGCCGACACGCGGCGCGACCGGCGCGACCAGAGCACAGCTGACCTGCTGCTAGAGTTTAGATTCCTGGGAGCGGGCGTTCTGGCCCACATTTTCCGCTCTGTTGTCGGGGCTGGGCCGTGGACCTGGGCCGTGTGGACTCGGTCTGAGGGGGTAGAGACGAGCACGTGTGGTGTCACGTGTGTAACATGCGCTTCACGGCGAAAGAGCACGGTGTGCAGCCAGCACTGTGTTTTCCTCCTCATCCTCCGATAAAGTGATCAAAATATGTGACGGCACCAGAATAAAAGTGCGCGGCTGCTACACGGAGCGGAGCAGAGGAGAGAGAGGGAGAGAGAGAGCCACGGAGCCCTCCCAAAAAGCTGAAGAAAAGAGCGAGGGAGCGGGATCATTGGGCCAGCGTCAGCGGAGGGACAAGCACTTCTGGAACAGGACACGTCCCGTTGGTGCAGGTAGAACACTAAACACTTGAAGCCCTGTCAGGCGCTTATTCTGCCAATAAAACTCTGCACGGAACTCAGTTTACGGTTTTAAACGTGTGGGCTCGGCGGTTTGGTCAATCACGTTTGTTTACATCCTTCTTCCCGGATAATGAAATACGTAGTTACGTCACTCAAGCGTGGTCTCTGATTGGTTGCCATCCGCGCCGGTCGACGCGATGGCCGCAGAAAGTTCAGCTTTGTTTATCTATTGCGACGGTCGCCCCGATCGCGCAAATGAAACGATTTTGCGGCCGCCGCAAAGTCGCTCTTGTCGCGTCGCGCCGCACGACAGAATCGCAGGAGGCTTTTGTCACGCGACACCATAGACTTTACATGTAAACCGGTCGCGTTGGTCGCTGCGGTCTGAACGCCCCTTTAAAAGCCAAGGCTGCACAATTCAACCAAATCGACACAAAATCGCAATTTTAATGGATGTAATGTGAGGTGGCCAAGAAAATCATGATAATAATTTTTTTCCATATCGTCCAGCCCTAGTGTTTGCAAATTGCTTTTTTTGCAATGGTTCACTTCACACCCCACATTTATGAACCCATCTGGCCACCAGAACAAAAAACAGAGCTTCCATTCAAGAGCAATTCAAGAGACAAAACCGTTATGTAAAATCCCACTTGATGAGGAGGGGCCTGTTCTTAATTTTGCCTTGGGCCCCCAAATTCCTAGCTCCGCCACTGCCCCTGCACTGCACAATGAATTCCCCCACAGGCATTTAGTCCAAATCCAATTCCACTTTATTTGTAAAACACATTTTCTAAACAAACCCTTTCCAAAGAGCTGCAGAGACAGAAGACACTGCCCAGTCTAGCAGCTCTGTTTGGACTGTGGCTCTGTGCACAGGTTAGCAGTTCTCCAGACACACTTTAAAACTAATAAATGTTTGAAATCTCTACTTCAGTACCTGCTCAGTTCTCCACTCAGACCCCCATCGCTTTGCTTTTTTTACTCTGTGATTTTCCTCCGCAGACATGAAACTGTCTGGAGGTCGCTTTGCCCCAGACTTGACTCATACCTGTCTGAGAGGAGGGATCTGGCTCATTTCAGCGAGACACAAGACCATTTCCTCACAAAACAAACACCTCAAATATAAATGATGGGAGCAGTTGAAATAACTTGAATTACAGACTTCACTTGTTCTCCTCAAATGTATACCAAATACCAGATATCATTCCCTGGCAAGAGGACAAGGAAGAAATGAAACAAAAACTGCTTTAGTTCAGTGTTGTTTCTCTTCAAATTAAATTAAATTAAAGGGGCTGTACCTGATTTTTACTGTTGTGAAAAACAGAAGTAGTCCAGATTTTTTGCACGGAATAAAGTCGAATTTGTGTTGCACCAGCAGAGATATAATGTAAAAGTGTCTATTCATATTGCCTCCAGTCGCCTCCGTTCTGGAATTTTGATTTTTTAAAAGGGTTCATTAACAGATGCAGGTCTCATTTTCAGTTGAAGTTGTCTGTAAGTTTTTCAATGATTTGCTCACGTTAGATAAAAATTCAAGTGGTTTTAAATTTTTCTGTTGGGGCAAAAAGGAACACATTTGAAATCCCGGGGTATAAAGGTCAGCTTGCTTTTCTATTACATCGGACGGCAAAAATACTATTTTCTAGCCTTAAAATTGTATTTTAGCTTAAAAAAAAGTCTAATTTATTATATAGTATCTCACATGTGTCAAGATAAAATGAAAAATGATTGTGGGCTGAACATTTCTGTGAGTATTTTTCCAGTAAAACCTATAAATCTGAGTTGTTCCTTCATCAAAAATGCAAAGCGTTTATCATAATTTCCTAAAACATAATGTAAAATACCTCACCCTCACCCTCGGTCATGAGCTCTGGGTAATGACCAAAAGGACAAGATCGCGGATACAAGCGTCGAAATGAGCTTCCTCCGCCGGGTCGCTGGGCGCTCCCTCAGAGAAGGGGTGAGGAGCTCAGTCACACGGGAGGAGCTCGGAGGAGCTCCCCGTCCAGAGGAGCAACTGAGGCTCAGCATCTGTTCTGGAGCCTCTTGTTCTGGGCATGTCCCACCGGGAGGCGGCCCCGGGGTAGACCCAGGACACGCTGGAGGGACTATGTCTATGTGGCCTGGGAACGCCTCAGGATCCCGGGATCCCCCCAGAGGAGCCGGAGGAAGTGTCTGGGGTGAGGGAAGTCTGGGAGTCCCTGCTTAGACTGCTGCCCCCGCAACCCGGGCCAAGATAAGAGAAAGAAGATGGATGGATGGATAATGTAAAATACAATAATACATGTGTTGTGCAGCAGCTCTGATGTCACTCATGTGTCTGAGGCTTTTCATTTTCAAAAATCTTTCAATTGTTCACATTTTGTGATATTCTGAGGTTAATCCCAGTTTCTCCAGTGAAATAACATTATATTGCACTTCACTTTCCGAATTTAGTATGTTTTTGTTTACAAACTTTTAAAGGGCCTGTATAGATTGGCAAATTGAAATTTCAAGCATTCTCAAGCACTTTTTCCAAAATTCAAACACTTCTCCAACCCTGAAAACAACATAATAAAATCCAAGCGTTTTCCAGGATTTCAAGCACCCGTGCGAACCTTGTTTATCACAAAACCCACGAGTCCTCACAGTGATTTTAAACCCTTCACATTTCCATGCAGACTTTCGCACTGGCGCAGACAGACAGCCGGCGCCTGTCTCCATGGTGACGGCAGAGCGGTGAACTGCAGAGGGGTCAGAGCGAGCAGACAGCTTATATCCATCGCGTCCTTCGTACCTGCGAGTCCTCGGCGCTGCTCTCCTCTTTCACACAAACCACAGAAAAGACGACAAACCATTCAGCTTTCATCCTTTTAATTCATCATTCCACGCCATAGAATGTTTTCAGCACGTCATTGTGAAGAATGTCAAAGTGAATAGTCATTTGGGCGCATTCAGACTTGTCCTGGTTTGGTTCCGGTTAAGTCCTCACGTGGACCTGTTTTGGTTGTGTTAAAATATAATAATAATGCACTTTTTAAATGTATCGAGAATGGAAATGCTTTATACCAGGGGTGTCCAAACGTTTTCCATCGAGGGCCACATATTGAAATATAGACCAATCCACAACCACAAATCAATCGTGAAACGTTTAAAAAGCTGCATTTATCTGATGTTTTAAGCACCACCACATCTACATTCAGTCTCAGTGCCTTAATATCAGATCTGTCTCGCACCAAAATATTAGTTATTTCAGTTAAAATTGTAGAAAATGTTAAATGTGCTGTAAAAAGTAGTTCTCAGGACAATGTGGGCCAGTTCACCAGAAAGCCTGAGGGCCAAAAAAATTGGTCTGAGGGCCGCATTTGGCCCCCGGGCCTTAGTTTGGACATGCCTGCTTTATACACTGCAGTATTTGACAGTTAAAGTGCATATGACAGGTTTTTCCAAATTTGATTTTATTTGGTGTATTGATACCTATTCTAGTTTTACACCAACCAAGTCGTAGTTTGTGGAGAAAAGTTGAAAAATCTGTTGAAAATGACAGGAAGTAGAAAACTGATGACATCACACTGGGGAGAATCATTTAATCCAAAGGTTGGGCATAATTTACCCAAAATAAACAACTTTCTTTAGCCTTAAAACATGAATTAAACTAAATAAAGGAGTGTCACATGTATCTTGATTTGAATCTCTGACTTTAGCCGAGTTTTAGCCCAGTGTACAAAGCAATTTCCTAGTGTGATGTCATCATTTACAACCACGAAGTGATATTATAAAACAAACAAACAAAAAAGCTAAATAGTGATTGTAAAAGAATTATTAGCAAAACTGACTCGTATTTTAGTTACATGAGTCGTCTGTACTGTCATAGGTGCTTTAAGAAGTGACTTTAAAATGTAATTCAAATTTGTTAACGACTTAAAGGAGAAAACTTTGCTATTCTTCTGGTGTAATCCCTCCTTCTTCCAGGAGTGATCCAGCCCAGGTTTGAGAGGTTTCACCTGGACACTAAAAATCAATCTTCTATTCAAAAGTCATTTTCAATCTGCGGATCTGGTCAGAGAAACTTGACTTTAACTGCTGAAGGATGACTATGCCCCGCCCTCTGGGAGGAGTTTCACCTGAAAATACCTCTTACCTGTTCGTTTACCCTGCCGTAGTTAACCTGTTGATTCTGACTGGCTTGTTCCTTCACTTGATCATGGTTGT
The DNA here is from genome assembly GCA_019453435.1 of Rhinogobius similis. Lineage (NCBI taxonomy): Eukaryota > Metazoa > Chordata > Actinopteri > Gobiiformes > Gobiidae > Rhinogobius > Rhinogobius similis. Next base: position 3,807,745 of record CM033640.1, on the reverse strand, counting down.
CTAATATTATCTGGATAGTGTACCGCTAACTTAAACCTGTCGTGATTAGCCCCCAGTGGCCGGTCCAGGAAGTATTTTTCCCATCTTTACCTTCGACGCGCTCCGTTTCATCACCGTTTCTGTTCACCAAAGCAGCCTCCTTCACACCTCTTTCAAACCACCTCCTCCAAATGGATTGATTTTTATAAAACAGTGTCCAGACGACTACCTCTCAATACATTTCTTTTCATTCACTTTGATTAACTGTAAAAACAATAATTTCTTCACTCTTAAGAAATATTTGGCGTTGGTAGACTTACATTCCAGGGGTAGAAAGTACCTAATTACAAGTACTCACGTTACAGTACTTGAGTAGATCTTAAAACCTTTGTACTTGTGATAAGAACTTCAAATGTACCTGTGATAACGACCATTAGCTTAGATTCAAGCTCCATCTGCAGCATCATCTTCCATTAAAAAACACGCTCAAACATGTTAAAGAGTGTTACATTTTATTTGGCTTTTGAGTTTTTGTCCACAGGTTAAAACCCTTCGCAAAAGTCCAGAGAAATAAAAACATTTTCACATACTGTATACAGAAAATCATCATCATCATCATCATCATCATTATCATCATAATCAACAAAAACACAACAATAAAAACTGAATAAGGCTCAGCCCTTTTGCGAGAGTTTTCTTTTCTTTTTTTTTTTTTCTAAAGCCCTTTTCAAAAAACGTTAACTCGCATTAGCATGGCCAGTTCGGAAAGCGATTTCAAATTTTTTTTCTTTATTTATTTTTTTACATTTTTGATAACAGAGAAATGAATGTGACAATTACAACGAAAGCAAAAAGACATATGTTCAAAAGCATTTTTAATTTGTTCGGAATGGGTGCCACAAAGCAGAACATTTTTCCAGTGAAAATGTTATCGTCATCCTTAAGTAGATTGCGTCCATATTCTTCTCTTGCGAAGTCCAGTGTTTCAAAAGACATTTATAAATATTGCCATTATTATTATTATTATTTACAAGCTGAGAATGTGTTTTTCGTTTTTGACACTGGCATGCGAGCAAGCAACAAGAAATGTCCGTTTTCTTACAGTACTTGGCATTAGCGTCGGAGAATTCCTTAAATTGGTCCATCATTTTTTACTCTTTGTGTCTGAGAACCTGAAAGAAGCCACTGGAGGTGTTTCAAATCTTGACTTTAAAGGGCTTTAAGGGAATGGACAGTGCACAGGCAAATGATCCAAATTAAATGGCGAAAGATTGACTGAAAAAAAAAATTGACAGTATAGGGTTTGCTTCATGGCGTGTAGTTCTCTTGTTTCAAATTACTTTTTTGTCTCAAAGATTTTTTTTTTTTGCTTCTGTTTGGGTCCTTTACATTTCGAGGTGGTAGAAGACGATGGAGCTCAGCAGTGACCGCCCACCCCTTGGTTCTGGAAGTACATTTTCCATAAATTTTTCTCATAGGGATTCCAAAAAAAAGTTTTTTAAAGCTTGCTCAAGGCTAATCAGCTCTGCGCTGAGTAATGAGCATAAGACCAATAATTATATTTACAATCTGTTTCTTAAACTTTAAAAACCACTAAATTATTAGAAGATTACACCAAATTAAAAATGTTACGTTGGGTTCTTGGGCTGAAAACCACTGCTTTATGAACATTAGTTACCACACAGATGGTTAGCCATGTCCTCAAACTTGTAATATTTGAATTTTTCTAAATCCCAATGGCTTCGGGAACCACGGCTTACATGTGGCGGGACGGACTGGTGCGCTCATATACAGGCACATTCAAATTATGACAAGTGGTGGGTGAAGAGAGAGGCTTTTAATATGAACAAGGGATTAAAAAGCATCAATGCAATAAATCAATGCTAAAATATTAATTATTTTTTAAAAAATCAATAAAATTAAAGGGGCTGTACCTGATTTTTACTGTTTTTAAACTTGAAAAAAAGAACTAGTTCACTTTAAACTCTTTCCATCAGTCTCATTTATCTCTCACTTTCCTTATGCGGTCCCAGCATCCTAAATATTCACCGCCGTGAGTTTAGAAGCACTTTTCTCGAGCCTCCAAGGCCAGAGTGAGTTTTGCCGTCCCGGTAAAGCCAACAAACATTAGCATGCTAACTGCACTTCCAAAGTCAATAATATATAATCTATGCATATTGTAAATGCATTTTGTTAGGAAAGAACTATTCAGTAGGAATCATGGGATAATAACTGCTCGACACTATCCCGGACACTTGATTCTCTGTCATGGAGCAGTTTCAAAAGAGTCACAAACACCAATTGTAGGCAGAATTAGAAGGACTATCTGAAAAGGTGGTCAACTTTTTAACAGCCTTCAGTATATTCAATATTGTGACACTAGCCCTGGTAAAAGATTCAGTCGGCACCAAACCACCAACCTATTCATTCCACTGACTTCTTGTACCAGATACAGACCAAAAGAAGAACTAAGTGGTCCCACGACCCAACTTTATAAATAAATGTATAACAGTAGCTGCGGGCTGAACACAACTGCGATGCTAGCACAGCCTTCTGTATTTTAACATCTGCAGAACAATCTAGAGCGCTCGAGTCGTTTGATTAGTCGATGAAATCTTAGTCGACCAACATTTTTATTAGTCGGAATTTTTTTTTATTGGGATTTAAATGATTTACAGGAGAAAGGAGAAGGCTTGGAGTGAATTGAGAGTTTAATCTGCTCATTTACAGACAAGTCTCCTTTTTACTAGTAGTTTTCTGTATAAAAAATGTGTAAATGTGAGAAATTTTTTGGTTGTCAGTGCAGTTTGGGTCAAATACAGGGTCTGCTCATTGAGATACTTAGTTTTGAAAGCTTTTTCCAGCAAAACATGTAAAGCGTCGAAGCCTTTTAGTCATTCTCACCCACGCCAAGTGTTGCCGACTGTATCCAGGCATCTGTTTGAGGCAAAAACCACAGGTATCCACAAGCTCCAAAATGATATTTCAATTCAGGACAACATTATTGTCAACTACTCCAAACTCTGGAACTTAATTTTCATTTTCCGCAGCATGCTTAGACAAAAAGCACTATTCACCCAGCCAATCTTTGTGAAGCACTGTGGGAGGAGACATTTGACCGAGAGAATGGCCTCTATTCGGGAAGATCACTGGGTAATTGAGTGTCAATAGCTCAGTCCACGACCATAATGACCACAGCACGGAGCAGGCGAGCATGTCTGCAGATTTAATAACCGCACACAAAAGGAAAATCAATATTTATTTTCTAAACACATTATTTGGGCGGAGGTAGCAGCAGTGGCAAAAGAAACAGGTCGTCCGGCCTCTCCTTGAAAGCAAAAGCATTCATTAAACGAGAAATGGGATTCTGCTACAGTGACCTTTTGGAGCTTTTAACCTGTTCTAAGAATGTTCCGGCATCAAAAACATACCTGGAGGTGCGTTCAGCTGCATTCACGCTGTTTTGAGGAATGTTCATTAAAAAATCCTCAAACACACTTCCTGCTGAACTTCTTGGTTCTGTGATGTATTTTCGGATCATCTACGTCACTTATCTGAGAATCTCCTGCTGTTTTAAGTCCTTAAATCATCACTAGACTTATTCCGAGCATTTCTTCCGTCTAAACACGATAACTATTGCTAGCTTGATAACTGCGTGTAGCACGTTCGCCTGTAGAGCTAATATAGCTAAGAGCTTGGTGTTTTCTCATTAGAAGCATACCGGGAGTTTTTTGTTTGTTTCATTTACATTTAAAGGGGACATATTATGTAAAATCAACTTGCATGAGCTTTTAACCATGGTATAAAATGTTCCTTTATTATTAGCAAACTCAAAATTGTATTTTGATTGATTTATGCATGTTTAAGTAATCCTGTATTTTCCTGGATTTGAAGCCACGAATTGGATGATAAACATGTACAAGGTATTATAAGGGCAACAAATAACTACTGCTTGTTATTGCCTTATTGACCTTATTCTGCCCCGCCCACTTTTGCCGTTTTTTGCACTTTTGTTGTAAACGCACTCCCATTTGACGAGAACTCCGTTAAAGCTAATGATGAACGAGGGAAAAGTCTCGCCGCTAAAATGTTACATAAAGTAGATTGATTTGTGTAAAATGTTTAATGAACACGAGCAACAACAAGTCAACAACACACCGATTTCCTGGTCAGTCTGAAAACGGCTTTTTAGTCCATGTAGAACTTATTTTCTGTTGAGCTCGTCTGCTCCATGTAAACTAATGACAACGGAATCAAGACGGCGGCGCGTACGGCAACTTCCGGAATAAGGTGAATAAAGAGTTTACTAAGGAGGCGTTACCATTACACTGACAGACAGGTTATAAGTTTGTTCAATTTATCTGTTGCCATAGCCATGCTGCTAATTTTCCACTTCAAACGCTTCCGACTGTTGCCAGTAGAGGGTGTCCGACATCTTAAACAAGCATTTAAAGAGAGCGAAAACGGCCTTGAATCGCCACCATCTCGGTTTATCAACACTATGTTCCACCAATGTCCCCCAAAAGTATTTTCCATGACCCACAAAAAGGCCCAATAAACCCCATCACCGAGCAGATTGTGACCTTGAAAGCACAGATGGGGGGAAAATTAGAGAAGACATTCACACTTTGGAGGGTCCTAGCATCAGCGCCTGTCCGCACTTCATTTTCTGTCGGAGGTGAGGCGCGATGGTCCGGTTTCGGGCCGTTAGCGTCAGACAAAGACAGTCCAGGTGGTCGGCTTTAATACGAGACACGCAGGAGCTCAGGGATAGACCGGAGACAGCTGATGAGGGTGATGTAATGTGCGCTTAACTGGACCGAAGTGCACCGGTCGGAGTGGACGAGGCAATCAAAAGAGGGTGGGGAGTTGTTTTTAGGGTTATCATGGACTTTTATTGAAAGGCATGGTTTTATAACTGAGAGTATAGTATATGGAAGGAAATGGGCACTTTTGGCGGGAGCTATGCAGTGAGATACATACATACAAAAGAGTCTGCTTAGCTACGTGATGCTAACATATACATAAAGGGCTATGGTTTGCAGTGATACTTAGCTTTTAAATATCTCTTTACTTAATATAGGACAATTTTCTTGATATTTTCTTCAAATAACATCACTTTGAAGCAGATATCTGAGCATTTCTGAATCTATTCCAGGGTTTATAATGACCAGAGACGATTATCAATTTAAGTCCTTAAAGCTCAAAATGAACTAAAAGCTTAAAGTCTTTATAACAGGTTAGACTACACATTTGACTAAAACATAATGAACATGATTTTATTTAAGATTTTTCTAATCACTGATGCATTAATGCATCAAAATGTCAGAAAATAATAGATTATTGCTGATTTTCATCAATAATACACTGATAATGTACGCTGATAATGTATTTAAAAAAGTTTAAATCCACAATAGAAATAATCATTTGATTTGACTAACAGAAAAAATAATCACTGACTAGTCACTAAAATAATCGTTAGTGACAGCCCTATATTTTTTAACCTGTATGCTAATCACACATGCTAATCAAAACTTGCTGCAACAAAGCCACATTTTTAGTTTTATTTGAAGTTTTAAAATGCAGTTGCTCATTTTGAAAATGTGATTTGTCTTTTGTAAAAATGTCAGCAGCAGTACATGACAGTAAAGACTAGGACTGTACTGATATTTGAGCACTTTATGCATATTTCATTTGAAGGTACGTGAATGGCATGAACCGTTCTGAATGTTCAGTATCAAAGTGAGTCATTTTGAGTTAGAAAGTATGAGAGAATCAAATGAAAGCTTACCATAAACTTCATCTAAGCAGCAGCCAAAATATGGTGAAAAAATGCTGGATTGATGATTGGATTTTAAGTTGCTAAAGGGTGCATACAACTCCCATCTGTAAAAATGTAGTGATCGCTATGACCGAGCAAACGTTTGTTGAGTTAATTCTGCCAGTTGCTGTAAAACATGTAGCCAACTTTTTTTTTTCAAAATTGCTACTGTAACACATAATTAAGTGAAAAATGTTGCCAAACCAAGCCTAATCAAATCTCCTGCTACATCTTTTTAATTTAGCCGTCTTAAATGTTGTCAATGCTCCCGAAAGTCATCGAAAACATGGCTTCACCAACTGGAAGGATTAACCACGCGCAGAAACGCCATGCTAGCCCCGCAGTGCTCCCAGTTTGAGAGAAACAACATATTTAGTTAAGTTCGAAGCGACTGCTTAATTCTTTAATAAAACTCTTATTTCCTTCATAAAATTCACAGCTGGTAAACAGACAGGTGCTGTTAATCCCACCTGTGTGTCTTTAAGGCTCAGTCTGAACAGAGTTAGCATTCAAAGCTCAAATAACAAAAACGCTAGGCCATGGATGCAGAGAATTAAAAAACAGCACCTTTGCACCGGATAATAAAGAAATAAAAAAATAAATACCTCTAATTTTACATTGTCAATTTTGTAAATGGGGTCATAACCTTTGGATGCTATGCTAGCTGTGGTTTTTCATTAGCTTATTCAATGCAAGTTTTGACCTTTAGCCATGTTTGATTAAGACCAATTGTTTGTGAAAGAACATCAAATTACAATTGTCAGAATGTCAACTGGCCTAAACACTTTTTATTTATTCAATTAGCTATATATAGCAAGGCTATTTATCCTCTAGCCCTAGTTTAAGCTGCGACACTGCTAACAGTATATGCAGGGATCATTTAAGACCTTTATGGACATCTTTAAGACCAAAACACATCTAGCAATGTTTAGAACTGAAACACACCCCATGTTTAGGAAAAGATTATATATTTTAGAAATGATTTTAGTACAATATAAGTAGCATATTTAATTGTGTGATATCGGCATTTACATTTTCAACTACAAGTGAACGTGCAAAACAATAAAATCATCATTTTAATTTAAATACAATAATGAGTAATACATTAGATTTGTCAATCTCTAGCCAAGAGTAAGCAAATTTGCATCTTCCTGTTTAGTAAGCCGAAGCATATACCATTTAGGTTCATTTGATTATTTTTTTATTCAAACAATATTTAAGACATAAATTTGTGTTAAGACTTTTTAAAGGCCTTAATCTGACCTAAATATATTTATGGCCTTTTTATAACTCCGCATATACCCTGTACTTAATATTGGAAAAGGATACATAATATTAACATATAATTTATTGAAAATAATGATAATAGACCATTATTTGATATTTAGCCGAATCTACATCAACTTAAAATAACGTTGTTGGATTTTTTTTAGAAAAAAACTAAAAAGGACACTGTCTTGAGATTGTCATAAAGACACATGTCACACATCGGGGTAAACTAAGCATAAACAATAGTTGTGTTGTTTGTAATGACAGTTTTTTTAGACGGCGAAGTGAAACTGGGGCCTATCGCAGAAGCACAGTCGGTCCTAGCGCAGTTTACGGCTCTTACTTTTGTCTTTACAAGAGATAAAATGCATTATTAACAGATGAAAACAGTGCACAGCGGTCTCATTTAGTTAAAAAGTACTGTGGAAGCTCAGTACAAGGATACAGTCCAGTGTCCAAGCTTTAATCTGTGAATAGACTTGACACCTTATCAAAAACTTAATACTATTGTTACCACTATTTTTACCATTTCACAGCTAAAATTCTACCACTAACTGTTGACTAAAGTTGCAAGCGAACCTGTAATCCAAGTCATATTTTATCAGCTTGACTCCTTACTCTATCAGACTTCACTTGTGCTTTGAAATTACTGTCTAGACTTAGGGGGAAAACCTGCAATAATACACCAGACATTTCAATCCTCTCAATTTCTCGATGTCAAGATGACAAGAAAAGGCTGGGTAAAACCTCGTCACTTGTCAGCTCTTGTGCTGTTGGGTCGTGGTGCAGTTGTCGAAGGTAGGGTTGGAAAAATGCTGAGCTAGGACATTTAAATGTTATATTAAATGTCCTATTTTTACCCGGCGCGAGGGGAGAGGTGAGGCCAGGAGAGGTGCACCGAAACCTGCACGTAGGAAGAGAACTGTCAGCTCTTCTGGATGTTTTACACTGCATCGAGCTCCAAACACTAATGTATCTGATATAGAGCGGCACACTTCATTAAAATCACATCGAAATGGCAATTTTAAAGGACGCAATTAGCAAATCGCAACGGGTGCAGTTTTTGAAGTGCAATAATTTCCTTCAAACAACAAAATATCCTGTTTTATTCTGAATAAAAACTGCTAACCCTGTAGTTTGGATTTGTTCAAACGTGTTCTGAAGTGACAAAAACACGACTAAAATAGATAAAAATGTGACTAAAAACAACAAATACAAGACTAAAAGTAACAAAAACAAGACTAAAAGCAACAAAACACATCTGAAATTCACAAAAACAACACTAAAAGTGACAAAACACAACTAAAAAGCGGCTAAAACGCTACTAAAAGCAATTTCTACAAGCGAAATCTTTATATTTCAGTCTTTTTGTCAATTTTTCTGGTTGTTTAAAATGTAAACTTTGAACAGAATCACATTCATAAAGATTTGAATTGCAAATCTAATTGCAATCGCAATCCTGGGCAGAAAAAAGTCCCAAATTGTGTTGCTCTAATCTGATACTAATATTCAAAGTCAACCTCAAATCTAGAGCTGAAACAAGTTGATTAATCGCAACTAAATGAGTATTGAAATAATAACTGTCAACTCATTTTGTCATTATCTGGACTTGACAACGCAACAAGAAGAGCTTTTATGGCAGGAAATGAGTAAATGCGGTGTTTTATGATGTAAAATGTCTTTGTTCGCCAATATACTCCACCAGGATGACCTCAAGCGGCGTCACTTTTACTTAATCTGGGCCAAATATCATAAAAATCCCGTATTTAATGGCCTTTCGCAATCAAAACAACAAATCGAAAGAATTATTGGAAGATTAATGGATAAATGATCCTTAATTGCCGCTCAACACCAATTACTAAATCATATCCAACATTTAGAGGCAAGGTGAGCGAGGAGAGTCTTGCCCAAGGAAAAATTAAACAACTGTTTGTTGTGTAAAAATAAAAATAAAATGAAAGATGAGAGATGTGTGTATAATAAAATTACACCAATTCACTGTATGCAAGTTTTAATGTATATATCTATGTTCAGGGTTTGTACACTTGTATCACTCAGAGATACAATTCAAGCACTTTTCAAGCACTTTCAAGGTACTCGCAGATTTTTCTTGTACCTTTGTACTTAACTCGGCCCCAATGCACAGCCATATTTTCTGTTTTCAGGACAAACTTTGTCTGTTTGTCCTGTTTGTGTGGGTCAAATGTATCTTTTAACTGTAGTTTTTGAAATCAACAAAATAATGTCATATGTTTCTCTCCCAAAATGAGTTTTTATACGCAATTTTAAAATACTCAACAAACAACAAACTGAAGTCTATTATTGCTCTTTACTGTAAAACGCGTAGGATACAGATTGACAATTTTAAATTTCAACCATTCTCAAGCACTTTTTTTCTGATATTAAAGCAGTTTCTCAACCCTGAAAACAACGTAAGTAAAATCTCAGTGTTTTCAAGGATTTCAAGCACCCGTATGAACCTTGTATGTTGATTGTTTCGATAAAAAATCCCAAACTGATCATCAAGGATTTGAAACTTAACACTGTATTAATTGTACAGCCCAAATTTTAACTAAGCACACATTTGTTTAATGTTAACAATGCTATGCCAGCAAATTTCATTCTAAAAATATTTCTTGCGCAGTTTTGAGTGCCGCACTTCTAACGATTCCTTAACTTTTGGATCCATCTCCCCAAACAGAAAGTTGGCTGGCGTCTGTGCTGTGTCAGGCCGCGAGAGCTCATTTCACCACAAAGTATTACAAAAAGTTTAGAGTTACAAAAGAAGAAGCCGCTTCAGCAGGTCAGACCTCACCTCCAGAGAAACACTCCCTAAAGTTTAGATCTAGCTCCACAGACTATGCACCGGCAAAGAGCCCGAGTTGGCAAAGGTTTGTAGCACGATTTAGCCGGGTTTTGCAGAAGGAAATTAGATAAAGCAAAAATAATCTAAATTTTTCATATTGTTAGCCTTTAAACATGCTCTTGAGTGCCTTAAATTTCCCATCTCATGTAAGCCAGCCAGGCAGCAGATGGCGCCAGTGCAGTATACAAATGAATGAAGTTTGTACTGAAGACGTTTGCTGCCGCAGTTATTGTGTGGCAGAACCGTGAATCGTGACGGCAGAACGAGGACTAAAAACAGTGGAATATCCTCAGATAAGTGACGTAGATGATCCGAAAATACGTCCCGGACAGAGGGGGTTCTGCGGGCAGTGTGTTTGACGGTTGGAGGGGGGAGGATTTTTGAATGAACATTCCTCAAAACAGCGTGAATGCAACTGAATGCTACTCCAGGTATATTTTTGAAGACTAAACTACAGCAGTTAAAAGAACCGATTAGATGTGAGCGGAGGCTGAGAGATGTTCAGGTGCGTCTAGTAATTTAGTATTAGCGCTAAAACTTTGTCGCTATAATTGCTAATAAAAATGGCTATCAAACATATAAGTTCACTTTTACGTTGAGCATTTGATTTTCAGACAAGAGAAGCTGCGTTATTCGCTTTACGCAGAGCAAATAAACACATTGAAGCGTTGGTAGTTTTTACTTTCACTTTCAAAGGTGTACTCAAGGATTTCTTAGGACCAATCACATCCTTGTCAGATATCAAACATGCTAGCTTCGTGCCTTGCGTGGTAGTGACTGGGAGGTACGCGTGAAAGAGTGCAATATCGTTCTAGGCACTTTTAGGTGAATGACAGCAGCTTCTCGTATCAAAGTTGACGTTTTCGGCTCTTAAGAAGGAAGTGTCCTTAACATAAAGGTGTACAACGTGCTTGAATTTCAATTTTTCTTTGTCCTTTTTTATTATTCGCAACTCTTTGTTAAACCCAACAGCGAACGGCAGCAGGAACACGCAACCGACGTCTAGGGCAAGGTACGTTGGAAAAATCTAACGCAATTACACTTAAGCACCTCCAGAAAAATTGGGGAACGTGGAATTAATTAAGCAAACGTCTGGATGATGTGGTCTGCTCCTCGTGCTTATCGTGGGTCTAATTACCACTATCATGCTGGCGTTGGTTAGCGGGATTATTAGGCTAATCACAAAGCTTTAGCCTCCGCAGATGAAGCTTCCACACAAAATCCCCATTGTTCCTCTATGACACGGTGTCGGGACAATCGGCCCTGGAACCTTCAGGACGGGGCGCGGGGCGAGGAAAAGGGATCGTGAACTGGTCGTGAACTTGATTTATCTTATTTTCTGCAGAAACAAACGCTAAACTTCAAAAGCTAAACCGTCTTGCATTAAATTGACTTCATGGCACATTTGGAGTTCCTTTTAAAGGGGCCAACAATACATTATGCAAGCATTTTAAACTGGCTACTAGTTCAGGCTTGATTTTTCGTATAATATGACTAATATGACTGTATGAAAATGAAATGAAAAGAAAACTAGCCAGTTGTAAAGCTTGAACTTTAACGAAGTTGGCAAGATGTGCTTCAGTGCAATTATCCATCAACCACAACGATGGAAACAACTGATGGATACCTGCAGAATGTTCTTTTGGCTACAACAACAACAACAACAAAAAAACTAAAAAATGGATGGTAGGGATGAAACTGGATTGCAGTAAACTTGGACATTTAGTAAAAGGAAGATTTTACAAATGTGCCAGACACTGGGACTGATCCACAGAGGGGGGACGAGCCCTTTTTCTGCCTTAGGCCTCAAGTCTGAGTCAAGTCCCAAGTCAATGGTCCACAAGTCTGAGTCAAGTCCCAGGTCAATGGTCCACAAGTTTGAGTCAAGCCCCAAGTCAATGGTCCACAAGTCAGAGTCAAGTCCCCAGTCAATGGTCCACAAGTCAGAGTCAAGACCCAGGTCAATGGTCCACAAGTCTGAATCAAGTCCCAGGTCAATGGTCCATAAATATGAGTCAAGTCCCAAGTCAATGGTCCACAAGTCTGAGTCAAGCCCCAAGTCAATGGTCCACAAGTCAGAGTCAAGTCCCCAGTCAATGGTCCACAAGTCAGAGTCAAGACCCATGTCAATGGTCCACAAGTCTGAGTCAAGACCCAGGTCAATGGTCCACAAGTCTGAGTCAAGTCCCAAGTCAATGGTCCACAAGTTTGAGTCAAGCCCCAAGTCAATGGTCCACAAGTCTGAATAAAGTCCCAGGTCAATGGTCCATAAATATGAGTCAAGTCCCAAGTCAATGGTCCACAAGTCTGAGTCAAGTCCCAAGTCAATGGTCCACAAGTCTGAGTCAAGTCCCAGGTCAATGGTCCACAAGTCTGAGTCAAGTCCCAAGTCAATGGTCCACAAGTCTGAGTCAAGTCCCAGGTCAATGGTCCACAAGTCCGAGTCAAGTCCCAGGTCAATGGTCTACAAGTCCGAGTCAAGTCTCTGTTTTGAGTTTCAAGTCCTTTCAAGTCATTACTTCATACTGTCAAACATTTTCGCTTTTTTTTTTCTTTATAAATTTTCATACTACAAAAAAGTCTTGATAACAAATGGAAAAGTGGGGAGGGATATGTCCTTGTTTGTTTGTATAAAAATAACTCTTAATAATCAATTTATTTCAGGAGGAGCAGCAAGTCATCTCAAGTCTAAAATCACTGGCCTTCAAGTCCAGTCCCATGTCCAAGTTCATTTTGTTGGGACTCTAGTCATCAAAATAGTGACTCAAGCCAATCCACACCTCTGCCAATGACTGACTGACTCTTATTTCGTAGATCTGGTCTTTTTTGTTGTTGTTGATGTTGTTTTTTGTGTGTGTGTGTATTATATAGGAAAACCTACGTCACAAGGAGGCCTCCAAACATCAATAGCGAGATTAGAGTAAAAAGTGCAACAAAAAGTAGATTTTTCATACAACATTTTAAATCATTTTGATGGTAAGGCTTGGTATATTCTTTCCTTCATGCAAAGCAGACTTCAATGAGACAGTGAGTGACAGTGTGAGGTGCTCCTGAACTGAATGAACTCCTCCTCACCCTCTTCAGCTGTTTTGTCGTTCTATTTGTTGATATGAATCTGGACGTGTTCAGGAAGTATTCGGTGTGGCTGCCACTTTCCCATAGCTGTTACAAAGTTATTAGGAACGCTCTATTGTTTTTTTTTTTTTTTTAGCACTCGGTTCAAGGCTGGATTTGATTGTGTTGTGTATGCAGCTCATTCTCAGAGTCTGTGGGTGAGAAGAAAGAGAGGCCACCCTGCAATGTCAAACACGCCAGACATGTAAGGTGGATTTAGCTGGTTTCTACTGGTTTAATAAGGTTTATTTTGTTGGTTTATATTACAGGTTTCTAGAACTGATATTGACAAAGCTGTAAAGCAGAATTGGCATTTTCTAGTTTTCAATTTCTATTTTTTGCGTGGAATAATCTCCCTACTTTGGTCATTTGAAATCAAAGCAACGGAGTGTTTTTGGGTAAGCTGCAAGGGCTCTCGACGTATTCTTGGCCACCTTTGGTAATTCATATGGAAAAAATATAAAACAACATACAGTGTAGAACACCACGTGGATCATGTGTCTGGCGCCCTCTGGTGGCAACAGTTGGTAATGATGCATTTCTGAGATAATTAACAACAACATCCCTCTTTTGTAGTAAACACTGAAATTATACAACACATGTGTTTAAAGTTTATGGAGTTTAAAAACACAGAGCAGCACTGGCTTCACTTACAGAGGTTTGAAAAAAGGCAATCAACATTACTTAAAAAGGCTGGAGCAGACTTTTTTCCCCATGTAGTTGGGCAGAATTGGTCTTGTCCTGGTACAGATACTTTATTCTAAAGACAGCTCAAAATGAGACCGCTGCATCTAACTACAGAACCGAAAACAAGGAAGTGCACTGTTAGCATTCTAAGAGTCTAGCTTTACTGTGACGGCAAAACTCACTCTGGCCTTTGAAAGTTGAGAAAAGCACTGATGAACTCATCATTAGGCTGACAATAACAAGTATTTTAGTAGTCCACTAGTGAAATTATTATTTGTACATTTTTCTCACTCATCATTTTCAACATTAACATTATCACCCAAATAACAGGCTGAAATATGACGACTGAAGGTTTCTAGATATACAACATTTACGCATACATAAGTGCATTATTTATGAAAATCTGAAATAGTTTTGTGTGTGTATTTTTGGGTCTGTTTAGTCCAGACAACAATTACGTTTATTTTTCATGGTGGACTAGTCATGATTAGTCGATTAATTGTTGCAGCCCTAATCATCATCAGTAATTAGGATGCTTGGAACACGTGAGAAACTGAAAAATATTAGGAATGCTGCAAATAGTTACATTTTTTGGACAATTTCTTTCTGGCCTGAAGGCTGTATTTGACAGGACAGTTGTAGTGTGAAATGGGGAGACAGAGGGGAGAGACATTTGGCAAAAGTTTGAGGATAAGACACAATGCTGAAGTTTAAAATGAACTAATCCTATGTGTTTTGGGCAGTAAAAACCAGGTCTGTGCCGTTTTAAAAATACACGAAACACAACTCCAAGTGTGTTTTTGATGAAGAAAAAACAGATTAAATCATGGTTCCAAACAAAATCACTCGTCCCCTTTAAGAACTGCCTTTTAGCTTCTATTGTCTGTTTGGTCCAGCCTGGCAAACCCCAAACTTGGCCCTTCAGGAAGGCATGCCCAATCCATTCCTAAATACCCTTTTTTGTCTCTGGTTCTCATTCTCCGCAGTGGCATTTTTTGGCACGGAACGTCGGAATGCTGAGGGCTTTTCCCGGGCTCGCTTTCTGTGCAGCTTGTGAATCGCATGCCAGCCCCTATAACCAATCCTCTGCCCCAAATTCCACGGCATTTCCCCCTCGGAATGTAACCAGGAATGTTATCTATCGGCTTCTAACCGCAATGTCGGGATTTCAAGCTCGGAATGTTCTTTCTTTTCCTTTTTTTTCTTTTTTTAGGGGGGATGGTTTTTGTGTCATAAGCTTACCTAGAACAAAGAGTCTAGACGTATTTTTGTCACCGCGATGCAACGCTAAGCGGCTTTGCAAATTGGAAGGCAAATTTGGGAGCGTCTTGCCCGCATCTTTAAAACTCTATAGTAAAGCACTTTGCGAAATAAGGCTCTCGACATTTTACATTGTTCCGTGTGACGCGCTCAGTCTGGAGAAGTAAGAAGTAGCGTTTTCTACCTCTTTATGTTGCCACAATGGTTTCCGAGGCGAGGAAAGTCACATTGCTGAAGTAGGTCCAGGTGAAATAAAAGAAATCTGTGTGTGGTTGATTGATGTGTGCGTTTTGTCATTTGGGACAGACAACTTATTCCTCGTGATCTATTTGGAGAAGCAGACAAGGGCACGGCCAGTGACAAAAAATACAAAAGTAATTCTGTAAATAAAACAATAATGACATTGAAAAGGATTCTGACAGTGGGGTAAGTGTTATCCCATCTGCTGGAAGGACGCTGGTTCAAACCCAAAGCACCTACTGTTGTTTTGTCCAAGATACACACATAACCTACTCCAGTCATTATTTGCTGTGGCAATACTAAAAGAAAGGATCAAGGAATACTAGAAAAATAATACTGGTAATTAAATACTGTTCAATTTATTTGTGTTTCCAAATAGCAGATCTGAAGTAGAACTAAGTAACATTTTTACCTCATTCAACGTAAAAGCCCCCGTCGTCGCCCCCTGCTGTCTCAGCGCAGAAAACCAGCCTTGCATCTTTCCTGACGCCGAGCCGAAGACAGCTCTCCTGAGAAACACTGGCTCTCTTTTTTATATTTGCCGACATGAAATGTTTTTGTCTGTAACTGTACTTCCTTATTTCAATAAAAAGGAAGGGGAAAAAAGAAAAAAGCTTCTGGCGTTATTTTACTGGGAGTGTATGTCCACAAGAGACCTGCAGGGGGAGCTCTGTCACTGAAGTTACTGAGTTCTGCTTTAATATTTTACACTTGTCAAGCATTTAATTTTGTGCCCCCAGTTATCACTTGAAAAGGTTTTTGAGAAGTTTTTGCTGTGCAAATTTAATCAATTCATGTGTATGATGTCACCCATGATGCATTTACTTATGTTTAACAATTATAATTTAGTTAATTAATGTTTCCCCAAAACTTTTAAGTGTGTTGTGATCTTTACTTCTACTTAAGATGGATTTGTGGGCCTCGATATGCATTTAAACTCTAAATATTGGTATCGGCAAATATTGGTTAACTGCCAGAAAGATCGAGCCAAAGATTGGACCAAAACATATCGGACCATCCCGAATTTGAGTCATTTATTGTTGTAATTGACCAAATTCCACAATAAAAATAATTTCAATTAAAACAAATAGTTTATAGTACTTTTATGAATATATCTTCCACATCTTGTGATTCTCAGCTCATTGCCTCACGATTTTGCGAGGAGCCGACCCCCACTGCCCTAGGGACTCATCCTAGCACCTTGACTCTATAAGACAACATGCACATGTCTGCTTCTCCAAAACACTGGAATAATGTAGCTATTCCAAAATGCTATTGCCTCATTGAGCGTAACCCTCTACCGTCCATTTCCCCGTCTAGAAGCGGTCGTCCCTTAGCTGTGTGGGCGATTTGAACGGCTTCAGCCCTAGCGTCTTCCGCGGCAGCGCCCTTTCTTTGGCTCCGTCTGCACTCCGGCCCGCCCAGCCCAGGTCTATGAGCGGCGAATCGGCCGGGTTCAGCGGCGCAATCCGGAACGTCGGCAGCGTGGGCGACCCGTTGGCCGAGCACGGCGCCGAGCGAGACGTGGGGAAGGGCGCGCAGAACGGGTCGAACGCCGAGCCCGAGTTGCGGTTGTGGTTGTTCGCCGGGTCCGCTTTGAGTGCAAATGGATCACAGTCTGGAGACGGGAACGGGTCGCAGCTGGTGAAAGGGTTGGTGGGGGAGGGCTGGTACCCGAGGTGGGCGTCTCGGGTCGGGGCGCGGGCGGGTGCGGCGCCGACCCCTCCTCCGCCGGCCGAGATGAAGCTCCAGGGGTCGATGCGGTGGCGGACCGGGGAGGGGCGGGGCCGAGGGATGACGGACACTTCCAGGCGCCGGGTCTTGGGGCTCCACAGACCGGGGTGAGGGTGCAGGGCGTAGGGCGGGTGGGGCTTGTCGTCGGGGTCCTGCGTGTCCTGGCACAGTGGTAGGTCCAAAACTGCACAGAAAAAAGGAAAAAAGAACATACGTATTGTAAATTGGGTTTAAACTTGTCAAAATTATCTTCATCAGTCAAGATTGTCAATACTTAACCAATAAACTGCCCATCCATAACTCAAATAAATATAATAAAACCTGTGCATTATTTGATAGGATATATACGTTTCTGTTTTTTTGACATTAGTATTAAAAGCATAATGTAACCCTAAATTTAAAATGAGTGTGGAGAGTTAGCAGTTTTAATCTCGTCTGAGCAGATACTGTTATTTGTGTGATTATCTTCATGGGCACGGCACTTCACTCAAGTGCTGTCATCAAAGAACTGATACTCAGATGCTAATTGATAATAAAAGTATTATCTAAGGGACTTCCGGTTACGACGCAGTAGCATGCACACGTGAATTAATTGCTCCGTATAGACAGGGAGTTGAAACCCCTCTAATTCATTAACATTTAATCAATATTGGTTGAAAACGCGAAATATGAGTGGGGGTACCAAATCTAAAGGAAGAAGGATGACTGAAATCACCGACACAGAAGTACCGACAAGTGAAGACGATGTCGGTGATGCTAACGCTGCTAGAAGTGAGCATGGCCGCGACTCGACAGAAACTGTCCAGCCAAGTTTGAGAGAGATAAGTGAACAAATCAGCCGCTTCAACACGGAGTTAACTGGCAACTGGATCATGTTCAAAGAGGATTTTAGGAAAGAAATGAGAGAGGATTTCGCTCATTTCAAGTTGCAGATCGAACAACAGTTAGCTTCCACATCGCAGAAATTACAAGAACACGACCAGAAACTGGAAGAGGCAGCCGCGCGTATCGACGAACAGGAGACGTGGTCTGCGGTAGCAAACGAAGCGCTACAACAGGTGCTAAAAGAGCAAAAGATCCTGCAGGACAAACTCAACGATTTAGAATCAAGGTCGAGAAGGACCAACATGAGGATTTACGGGGTGCCCGAGGGATCTGAAGGGACTTCGGTGATTTTGTTTGTGGAGAAGTTGCTGGTGAGTGAAAAGTTGATAGAAGAGGGAACAGATGCACAAATACAGCGAGCACACCGCTCACTCGCGCCAAAGCCGAATCCCAGCGCACCCCCAAGATCTATAGTTGTCAACTTCCTTCAATACAGAATGAAAGAAACTATCATTAGGAATGCATGGAAGAAGAAAATCCAGATTGGTGACAAGACTCTATCGTTTGACTATGATTACACGTCAGATGTGATACAGAAACGGAGGGAATACAAAGCCATCAAAGCCGTTCTAAAAGAAAAAGGTGTCCGCTTCCAGACACCGTTCACGCGAATGCGCATTCACTGGGACAGCGGACCACAGATATACAACAACGCGGGAGAAGCGGAACGGGACTTACGTCGGAGAGGGCTCCTCGTGAGCCCAACAGAGGGGGGCGAACAAGGAGGCTCCTCGCTACTTCAGCTCGAACAGGCGTCGCCATGGCGACGCGTCCCCCGACAAGGAGAGAGGGAAGCCGCTAAACGAGCACGAGAACGTCTACAGGATTTTCAGCGCAAGCCAAGACCCTGACAGAAACATTTTACTCAGGAGGATGCGGATTCCAAAAAAAAGAGGCAGTGCAATTTTGATCTAAAATGTCAATCATTGTTAAAGTGTCGAAAGTCAACGATTGTTATATTTAAGTCTAATTATCCATTTAGGTATATTAATCAACCTGTCTAAAAGGAGTTTACCAGAGGCAGAATTAGTGGTAGCACTTTAAAGGATATCCACTGATTCTGAAAGGGGGCCCTTTTCCTCAGGGAGGCTTTCCCCCTAGCCTGAAAAGGGGTTTAAGAAAGGGAACTTAAGATACCCTTCCTTGGGAGCCAATTTCTTTTATTATTATTTTTTTTTATTTTTTTTAGGATGTCACAATTGGTATTCTTTCTTCAATTGTTCTTGTTCTTTGTTCGGAGTTCATGTTGTTTTATGTTTAGGATGTTGAGCAACCAAATAATAGTAAATCTTTCTCAAACTCAATGCAGAGCAAGAAACTAAAGATGATGTCGCTAAATGTCAATGGGTTAGGTAATCCTGTCAAAAGGGCGAGGGTCATGAGTAAGCTTAAAAAGACAATGTGCATATTATTATTTTGCTGCAGGAAACGCACTTGACTGATCAAGAGCATGAGAAACTCAATAAATTTGGCTATAGAAACATTTTTTACAGCTCATTCTCACAAAGTCATAGAAGGGGAGTAGCAATACTGGTATCCAAAACACTACAATTCGAAAGATGTTCAGAAATAAAAGATAAAGATGGGCGATATGTTATTGTTAAGGGCATTATTGAAAACAATCTCATGACATTGGTAAACATTTATGCTCCTCCTGAAAGTGAAGGAGAGTTCTATAAATCAATTATGGACATTGTAATAAAAGAGGCAGAAGGCATTTGTATATGTGGAGGCGATTTTAATGCAATTCTTGATTTAAAACTTGATACCACAAGTGCAAATAGGGGGAAAAAAAAAATAACTAAAATACTTCGTGCCACTCTTGGGGAAATCGGTATGGTAGATGTATGGAGAAAGCTACACCCTACAGAAAGGGAATATACACACTACTCTGTACCTCACTCGGTACATTCGAGAATAGATTACTTTTTTATAGGACAAGAAAATTTATACAAGGTAACTGAAAGTAGAATCGGAGTTGCGGATATTTCAGACCATAATTCAATTTATTTAACTGTAAACCTCCAAAACAGGCCAAAAAACACAGTATGGAGATTAAATGTGAGTCTTCTAAATAATCAGTCTATAGTTGATGATATTAAACAGGATATTAAGACATTTATTGATGAAAATGATAATGGTCTAGTTGATCCATCAATATTGTGGGACTCGTTAAAAGCAGTCTTAAGAGGAAAAATAATAGCTAAGGGGGCATATTTAAAGAAAAAAAGAATGGAAACATATAACCAATTAATTGAAGATTTGAAGGGCCAAGAACAGAAATTTAAACTTAACAAGGATCAAGAGTCTCAAAAGGAAATAAAAAAATTGAAGTGGCAAATTGAAAGACTTCTAGATCATGACATAGAAATAAAAGCTAGATACACCAAACAGGCATATTATGAGCTTGGTCCAAAGTCCGCCAAATTGCTCGCCCGAAAATTGCGTAAGCTGCAGGTGGATTCAACAATTCCAAAAATTAGAGATCCAACTTCTCAGGAAATGCATACAGATCCCCAAAAAATAGAAGGTACTTTTTATCAATACTATAACAACTTGTACTCACAAGAGTGCGTCCCTGACAGGGAGTCAATCAAAGCCTTTTTGGACAAATTGGACCTACCTTGTATAGGAGAAATTCAAAATAAAACCATCACATCTGAAATAACTCAAAAAGAGGTTGAGAAGGCCATAAGCAGACTTAAGACCTGCAAGACTCCGGGTAGCGATGGTTTCCCTACAGAGTGGTACCGAAAGTTTAAGGATGAACTGTCTCCACTTCTTTTGAGGGCCCTTAACTTTATCCACAAAGAAGGCAAGACCCCTCCTTCTTGGAAAGAAGCGATCATTACTTTAATCCCCAAAGAAAACAAAGATAGAGAAAATTGTGCCAACTACAGGCCAATATCAATGTTAAATGTGGATTACAAACTATACACATCAATTTTAACTAAAAGATTTGAAACTTTTATTTCTGAACTAATTGACGAAGACCAGACCGGCTTTGTGGTGGGAAGACAAACGCAGGACAATATCAGAAGAAGCCTGCACATAATTCACACAATAAACAAAAGCAAATTAAAAGCAGCTCTGATCAGCCTTGATGCCGAAAAGGCTTTCGACCGAGTAAATTGGGACTTCTTGTACCTAACATTAGAAAAATTTGGCTTAACTCAAGACTCAATCAAATGTATAAGAGCAATTTATTACAAGCCTACAGCAAGAATAAAAGTAAATGGTTCTCTAACAAATCGATTTGAACTAAAAAGAGGCTCAAGGCAGGGATGTGGAATTAGCCCTACTCTTTTGCTCTTTTATATTGAGCCACTGGCTCAGGCCATTCGACAGAGTGAGGACTTGAAGGGCATCAAGATCAACGACAGGGAACAAAAGATTGGATTGTTTGCAGATGACGTACTGTTATACTTAGAAGATATTAACACTTCTCTACCAAGGTTAATGGGGCTTTTACAAAAATATAATTCATATGCTGGATACAAATTGAACATTTCCAAAACCCAAATAATTCTATTCAATCATAAACCCTCGAAGGAGCTGGTAAATAAATACAACATCAGGTGGGACAATAAAAAAATTAAGTACCTTGGAGTATTTCTGTCTAAGAACCCGTCTCTTCTACATGATGATAACTATAACCCAGTTAAACTAAATATCAGAGCAGATATTCAGAAATGGTCTACTTATCCTTTGGATTTTACGAACAGAATAAATGTAATAAAGATGAATATCTTGCCAAGATTGCTTTACTTGTTTCAGTCACTTCCTGTTGACATATCACTTAATCAATTCACAGAATGGGATCAATGATATCTAGATTTATTTGGGAGGGAAAGAGGGCGAGGATTAGATACTCAACATTACAATTGCCAAAAGCTAAGGGGGGTATGGCCCTTCCCAATTTGAAGATGTATTTTTATGCTGCCCAGTTGCGATATTTGTGTTGTTGGTGTGACCCTGGTTATTATGCCAAATGGAAGGAGATTGAGACATGTATGCCTGGGTATCATATTCAGACTGTTTTAGGGGAGGACAATCTGCCCAGTAATATTAAAACTTTACTCAATCCAGTAACAATATTCACAATTGAAACCTGGTTTAAAGTAGCACGGCAACTGAAAATTAAAAAAGAAAGAAAAGTATTAAAATGGCTCACTTTAGATGAGGATTTTAAACCAGCAAAACTTGACTCAACATTTAAGAATTGGATTAACAAGGGTGTTACAGCATTCTCAACAGTTATTAAAAACAATGAGATGCGGTCCTTTCAAGACCTTAAGACGTCATATGGACTGACTAACCATGACTTTTTAGATACCTCCAGATGAGAGAATATTATTATAAAGAAGTAAGACCAGGAGGAGGCGAAGAACAAAAATGCAGTCTTAGAAACAATTATGGGTGCTTATCAACTAAAAACGCGCAAGATAATATCTAAACTGTACAATAGCTTGATGTCCTGTCACAAGGTTACCACCTTATATGTCAAAGAAAAATGGGAAAGGGAAATGTCCACTACAATATCAGAGGGGGAATGGTATAGCATATGTCAGTTCTCGCAGACTTCTACATCGTCATTGAAATGGAGAGAGAGTTCAATTGGAAGAATTGTATCCGCTTTTTATTACATCCGCTTATTAAAGTAAACAACTGTCGAGTCCACAGATGTGTTGGAGACAATGTGACATAGTTAATCCAGATCATACTCATATCTTCTGGAGCTGCTCTCAAATTGAACCATTCTGGAAGTCTGTTCATTTGACATTGTTAAATATACTGCAATATTCTGTACCTTTTGAACCCACAGTGCTGTATCTGGGAAAGACCTTTCAAGTTGTAACCCATAAAGACCAATATCTGGTTAAGATATTGTTAACAGCTGCAAGGAAGGCCATTACGAGAAGATGGCTGAACCCTGAACCACCCTGCCACAGGGAGTGGACTGAGATTGTGCAGGAAATATTCCTAATGGAGAAAATGACCTTCACCCTTAGACTCAAAAGAAGACAAATTCAAGGACAAATCACGACAAATGGATTACATACAAAAACTCACTGGACAGCACATAGTCAGCACTAACATAAAAACAATACTTGATGGTTGCTGTTTTATTTTGTTTTTGGGTATTTTATCTCTGTTTGGCATTTACATTATATATGTTTTCGCTTGGAGTGGAATTGTATTTTTGTATTTTTGTTAAATTTGTTAAAAACAATAAAACATAAGTTACAAAAAAAAAGTATTATCTAAACGAGATAATCATTTGAATGCGTATTAATACTGAAATAACAATGACAAAAATAGGGCAAAAGCGGTCATTTTTGAAAGGTGTTGTTCTTGACCTACTGTACGAGCAGAGATAATACTAAAGAAAGCATTATTTTGTCTTGAAAATAACGTTAAATTGTTTTTAAAATGCTTGTTGTTTGTGATCGGTATCGATAGTGAAGCCTATTCCTCACAAGAGACTGCGTTCTGTTTTCATCTAATTATACATTATTTAGAGATGTGTTATTATTATGCTCATTTTTGTTAGCTTTACTGCGACGGTAAACTCTGCTCTGAGCTGTAATGAGGAGAAAGCACTTATCTGAATTAGTTAAGAAAGTCTCAAATCAGGTACAGCCCTTTTTAAGTTTCAAAAATGTGAATTCGCAGTCTTCACTTCCTGTTGTCTTTACCGTCGGCCTGTACAACATGGAAACTTAAATGTAATAGCACATTCTTTGTATTTTATTATCTACTAATAGTTTCAAACATGCTAACCTCATTCATCATATCACCGCTTTTCCTGGACCACCCTTTGCTCATGTATTCTGTGTAATTACTGCTCAAAACATGTAAGATAATACTGTGTCAGAATTACTGCTACGTTTCTAAAAAGGAATTATCTGATTGTTTTAAAAAGACAATTTCTCAAGAGCGTGAAAGCAGTGCAACAGAACCATCTTATTATTCCTCTCCCCTCTCTGTGCTTCGAGAAACTTTAATTGCCAATCTACAAATAGCTTTTTCGCTGCGGCGCTGCTTCCCTGTTCTCCGTTTGAGAAGTGGCGTGTGTTCCTCCACGTTCTGCAGACCTGTAGAGCACTGTCACTGACCAGAATCAAGCTGTACAGAATGAACCGCCAGGACACACATTTGAAGCAATTAGTCCACATCAAGAACACCAGAGCTAGGACAGCGGCTAGGCTAAATTAGCGCTGACAGCAACATTAAGCTAGGAATCAATCGGTCTGAGTAATAAACATGTGCTAGTTCCAGTTGTGACTGGCTGCCAAATGGAGCGATTGACTTTGACGGCAAAGGCTCAAAAAGCTGACAAAAAAAATTAAATTAAAAAAAAAAAATTTAAACTTTCTCTTTCTTTAAAGGTAACAAAACATTAGCATGCAAACGGCACAATAGCTCAGCAAAATAAACAATAAAATGTTATAATTTCAAATATATGAGATTGCTTCTAAAAATTACAATAAAAAATAAATAAATAAAACAAACAGAGGTGGGCAATATATCAAAATGTAGATAACATCGTCAGTGATGTTCATGAGGTTGTGTACAGCAGGTCTATTCAACTTTTTTTTCAAATTTTTCAGAGGGCCAGATTTTTCGACATTGATGAAATAACTACTGCTATATTAGTTTTATGTCAACAAAATAAATAAATACAAAATGCTTCTCCACAATTAAACCGTAAACAAGAGACATTATATTTTTTTATATTTGGAGGCGGGGTCATGGGCCGGATCAGATTGTTTGGAGGGCCTGATCTGGTCCCCGGGCCACAAGTTGAATAGCCCTGGTTTATAGCAGATAATTCTACAAAAAGATGATAAAAAAAAAAAATATATATATATCTTATAAACTTTCACATAGGGATGTAAGGTGATATTTCTGCACTTCAGTATTTCATTTCACTGACGTTACACATTTGAACACATTCTGTTGGACTGATATGAAATTGTCTGAATATCGTTGTTGGAATACTCCCAAAAAGATTGTGATATTTTTTATAATATCGTCCACCCATACATAAAAAAATGTGCTACTTTTTACTCTGAAAATGTCAAGTATAGTTAAGCATTCTTGTCGATTATCTACGATAAACTTTATCATTTCTGACTGACTGGAAGTTGATTTCACTTAAAGCTGGAGTACATCATTTTCACACTGCGGAACAGGAAGTAGATTTTTACATCCATCCAACACGTCCCTCGCTCTCATAAACCCTTCGGCACGTCGTTAAAACTCACATGCATTCATTTTCGGTTCTGTGCACAGCTTTACAACAGCTTTTTTCAGACGACTAAGTGGGCCACCCAAGCTTAGCCAATCAGAGCGCTGCTTTTAGCTCTTATTTCAAGACAAAATACGTTATTATTAGATGCAGACAGCACACAGAGGTCTCATATTTGCCAGAAAGTGCTGCTTTTACAAGGTACTCTTTGATGAGAAACAGAAAATGTACAAATTTACAAAATTTAAAAAAGTCAGTTACTCCAGCTTTAAAAATGAAAAAGCTAACTGTGCAAAAAGTCTTAAAGTGCGTATGACAGGTTTTTATGATTTTATAATTTTGACTTTATTCAGTGCATTAATACTTCGTGTAAATACAAATCATAGTTTTACACCAATCAAGTTGCTATTTGTGGAGAAAAGTTGAAAAATCTGTCGACAATTACAGGAAGTAAACAAACTGATGACGTCACACTGGGGAGACAAAGGTTACGCATAATTTACACCAAATAAACTACTTTTTGACCCTTTAAACTTTGATTCAACAAAACAAAGACGTTCACATGTGTTTTTATTTGTCAAATGAACAAAATCTGTGACATTAGATGAGTTTTGGCCAGTGTACAGTGTGGTTGCTATGGTAATCTCCTAGCGTGATGTCATACTTTACAACCAAGAGTAAAATAAAAAACAGCTAAACTGGGGTTAAATTTGTAAAGATTTTAGTAGAAATTTGAATATATTTATCTTAACTGCATTTTAGTTAAATGTATTTAAACCTGTCATAGGCCCTTTAAATTGTTTTTCAATGGAGGGGAACAACACTATTAGTCATTTTGAGTATGGTTCTTAGATTTGAATACAGAATTAAATCCGTCAGAGCTGAGCATTTTATATTTCCTGAGGATATTCCCACGGTGAGAGCGAAGTAACCTCACCCTTTTCAGTTTACCCAATGCCATGATCAGTATGTTCGCCTCTAAAGCTAGTATTATACATTTTCCCCGAACAGACACGTGCAAAATCAACCCATTTTAGTCTTCGATGCGTGCAACATATTTCTCTGTATAGCCTGCATAACATGACACATAGGATTAGCATACATTTTCTCAAGCACAAAAGCTAAATTGCATTTTCTGTAATCCACATCTATTTTTTGCGTGTGATTCATGCCCTCATTGGAGCTGCATTATCTGCACATTAACACTTACATGCACTTCATAGATTTCTTGGGACGCAGTAACACGGTTTACTACAGAGACTGGAACGTGGGCACCGCTTGTTTTTCAGAATTGAGTGGGTTTTCGAAGAATGGCCCAAAGACACATTTCACACTATAATATGGTGCACAAAGCCAAGGGTTTTTCACAGTAGAACTGCCTCTGGGTTGTAAAAGCATGAGCAGGGGGTCTACACAGAAAGGACTCGTGTAATTAAACTGACAAATGTGGTAAACGTCCTACTGACAATGACCCTGGTACGCTCAGGTTAAAGGTGTGTAGCAAAGCAAAAAAAAACAACAAACAAATAAAAAATAACAGTATTGTAATAAAGTAATTTAAAGTGCGTGTGACAGGTTTTTATGATTTTCTCATTTTGACTTTATTCAGTGCATTAATACTTTGCGTAAATACAAATTATAGTTTTACACCAATCAAGTCGCTATTTGTGGAGAGTAGTTGAACAATCTGTCGACAATTACAGGAAGTAAACAAACTGATGACGTCACACTGGGGAGACAAAGGTCATGCATAATTTACAAAAAATAAACAACTTTTTTGACCCTTTAAACTTTCATTCAACAAAATAAAGGTGTTCACATGTGTTTTTCTTTGTCAAACAAACAAAATCTGTGACATTGGATGAGTTTTGGCCCGTGTACAGTGTGGTTACTATGGTGATTTCCTAGCGTGATGTCATACTTTACAACCAGGAAGTAAAATTAATTTAAAACATAAAAAAACAACTAAACTGGGGTTAAATTTGTAAAGATTTTAGTAGAAATTTGAATATATTTATCTTAACTGCGTTTTAGTCAAATGTGTATTTCAACCTGTCATAGGCCCTTTAATATCGCGCGGGAAAGAAAGGTAAGTATGTCAACTGAAATCATTTTAAAAGGGACATATTGAGAAGAAATCCACTTGAATGAGCATTTGAAGTGTTTCCTCATCATTAGTTGTCTTTTGATTGAATATTGTGTGTTGGAGTTAATCCTGTATTGTTTTCACCTATCCCCTATCCCCGCCCACACCCCTGTACTTAGTTGTGATTATTTGAAAAAATAAAGCTCCAATTGCCACATGTAGAGTTCTAAATGTCAACGTCAAGTACACTGTTTATAAAAGTAAAATCATGTAAATCAGGGTTTATGCAGGTTTTAGCAAATCAAATTTAACAATTTTGAATGCCACATTTCAAGATGCTTAATGCCATAATCAACGTCAAAACAAGACATTGATGCTTTTATCATGTCAAAACTAACGGCCTCTTATCATTTCATTCGCTCTTCTGACAGAAACTGCGATTATTATTTGGCTTTAAAAAATGAATTGAAAAAGCAGTATTTATTGTATCATTTATTGTTCAAACGGATACATTTTTTTTCTAAATGTTTTTTTAGATTTAATACATGTGGAGATTGAATTGAATGCTTTTTAATGCATTTTAAGGCCTTATTTTTACCCAAATTCATTTAATGACTTTAAATGATTTTAATGCCCCGCAGAAGTAAATGACATTCCGCCCTTTATTAAGGAGAAATGTCACTATTAGTTCTGCAATTTAGAACGGGAAGTCAATGAACTTGTTTCTATTTTTAAGCCATTTAAAACAATGTTGTTTTTTAAAATTAACAAAATATAAATGTAAATGAAGAGTCATATATTCTTTAATAGTGAAGGGTGTATTGAAACAGGCATTTCAGCACAGTTTGGAAGCCTCGAAGCACAACACTGAGTTTAAAAAAGAGTTTGCACCTCGGACACATGTTGAGGGTTCGTGAAAAGCGAGATAAGTCATGATTTAAGGATAGTCTCGTCCTCAGAGGTTTGTGCAGCTTCCCCCCGAGACACCCACACTTCACAGCACCAGACGTCTGTATTTACAACACGGCGTCACACTGGGGCAGAGGTCAGAGCTCTGGTCCAACACAGACACTCTACTGTGGGACTAGTTTGTGTATCAAAATCACCCGGTGCTTCTCAAATGTTGCTACTTTTCAGAAATGAGAAACTAAAAGCACAAAATAAATACAATAAAATGGACTGCATCTCTCTACAGAAGAAGAAGAAACACAAATGTATAAATGACACACATATATAAACTGTGACTTCTTTTATTGGCAGCCATGGCACACAGGATGTGCTTCAAACCACTGTGGATGTTATAGTACTAAAACACACCACTAGGTGTCACTCTGGAGGAGTGGTTTGGTTCAAATGCTTTGCTGTTTCATGAGCCTTCACTTTGCCCATCACTATTGATTGATTGAATTGTTATTTTTCATATTATTAAAGACAAGTCACAATGCATTTTTGTTTTCAAGCAAAGACATGAAATATTTGACCGACATAAAAAAAATTATCTTTTTACTAGTTTTGTATTGATGGGGCTAATATTAATCACTAACATAGTGTACAGGCATATACTCTAGAATAGTGTAAATAATACTTTTGTGACTAAACCAAAGCTACAAAATGCCCTGATTGCATCACTCAAACTTCACATAATAACATCCTTAAATGTCACTAAATATATAATGGTAATCAAAATGGAATTAAAGTCAAATACAAACATTTTCCAAACTCAAAAATATAATATAATCTACAATTTCTTTCAAATCCACAACTTTTTTATTATTTGCCCTAAACTGCATAGCCTGGTGTTTTCCCTTCATCTCCAGCTCTCCAACGACGAGAGACTTGAAAGAACGGGAACAAGTAAAGATTGGGGGACATGGGGTACGCTTGCCTGGCGTTCATGCGCCGTAATAACTGTACGAGGAATGGAGGGCCAGCTGTTATACCTGAGATATGCAAATAGCCCCAGACGAGCTTTTGATGTCAATGAAACAGCTTCACGCACCATTGAATTCTCCCTTGTGCAGACAAAAAAGAGATCTTGGAACAATAATAATTCGGGCATACAGGGAAAACTATATTGACGGAAAGAAAAAGAAAGCGTTATGTAAAATGAAATACGCTGCAAGCTTGAGGAAATGCAAATGACTTCAAATGACTTTATTTCAAAACTCGTGAGGTTAAGATGAAAACTGACTTCACTGTGAGGTACATGGCTGCTACCCATAACAGGGAGAGTACATACTGTTTGAACGAAGAAAGGAAAGGTGTAGTAGTATGTCTCATGTGTCAGATATAATTCAATTTATTTGTCAAGTTTGTATATGAACTTTAGCATAAGAATGGGAACATACATGCACATTTCAGTGGAGAAGCAAAAAATCTCTGTTGGAAAAGTGTATCACAGTATTATTACCGTCTCAGTGCACACTATTCACAGAGAAATACCAGCTGCTGGAAAAGCCCATGTGTTTTGAGGCTGCTCTATTATTCACAAATATTGGACGGAGGTCAATAATGCACTGCAAACTATACTGCATTCCACCTGAATTTAAAACTATCTATATTTGGGACATACAACTTCCACAATGGAAACAATTGATACTGCTTGAGGGTACAAATGGAGGAATAAATACTTTACTTTTCATTCAGAAAGTTTTGTTTTAAGAAAGATGCCCACGTATTTGAGGAATGGTTACATAAAGAAATGATGGATTTCTGTGGTCATGATATCAATAAATTGCTATGTTTCTTCTCAAAATCAAGATTTTTATGCTATTAATCTGGTCTAACCTGATAAAAGATGGATGTATTCGCCAGATTCTTAACAGAATCCTTCATCATCAGATCTTTAGTCTTTAGCTAAGATGCCAGTTTTACACGTGAAATAATATTTTATACACTCAACAATTACTTTTGTCGAGGCATTGACATAAATATGGTCGATGGGTTTGTACCGGCCAAAAGCCTCTGGATTATTCAAAAGTGACTATTTCTGAAGGCTAATGTGAATGGTTCAAGGGAAAAAATACAGTGGACTGGCTCCGAAGATCTAAAACCTCCTCATGTTAGCAGAGATGCACTGAACACTTTGTCGACTAAATATATGTCTTATATAATGTTCTTAATCTTTTTTTCCCTCTAATCTTTGTATATTTGTTTACTTCAGGCATGTCCAAACTCAGGCCCAGGGGCCAAATGCGACCCTCAGACCAATTTTTCTTGGCCCTTAGTCTTCCTGGTGAACTGGCCCACATTGTCCTGATAAGTACTATTTACAGCACGTTTCAGATTTTCTACAATTCTAACCTAAATAACTAACATTTTGGTGCCATACAGACCTGATATTAAGACACTGAGACTGAATGTAGATGTGGTGGTGCTTAAAACATCAGATAAATACAGCTTTTTTGAACATTTCACGATTGATTTGTGGCCCTCCGCTTGGTCTATATTTCAATATGTGGCCCACCGATGGAAAAAGTTTGGACAGCCCTGGTTTACTTGGTTGTTGTTTTATTTGCACCGAGAGAGACTTGGGCTGTCTCTAGTCAATAAAGTAAAAGATGTGTAACAGCCTTGTACTCATACTCACCGAGCTGAGAGGCGTGCAGACTGGGCCTCCTCCTCGTCTCCGTGGGGCGGCTCCCAGGCCTCAAAGCCCTGCTCCCATTGGCCGCCTGGATGCTTTGAGGCCACTCCCGGAGCTCACCGAGCGTCGACCCACCCGTCCTGCTGCTGCTGCTGGGGCGTCCGGGGGGCTTTGGGGCTGTTTGGGGTCTGCGGCGTCCGGTGACCGCTCCTCTCTCTCGGATTCGGAGGGGGTGGAGTCAACAAGAGCGGGAGGGGCTTCAGTTCTTGGTGTTGCAAAGCTAGGTCCAAAAGCGTTTTGGGCAGCGGTTCTGACGCGGAAGGTTATGAGTCGTCCACTACGGGAGGGTCCGTGATGAAGGGCCCCGGGAGCGATATGTCGGGTTCGGAGGGGTGCGCCGCCCAGGGAGGGGGTTGCTGCGAGGGGCACCGGAGGGGCATGTCCAGAGTGCGACCCAGGCGATGGAAGCTAACAGGGAACCGCCACCCACCAAGGCCTGATGGGTGCTCTTCAGAAGCCCAGGAAGCCCCTCTCTGGGCGCGGGAGCTGGCAGGGATGAGCCCCATCGCTGCTCGAAGTCGCCCTGAGTAGAGGCAGGCGCAGGCTGTCTTTAGGCGAGGAGCCTGCAAACAGAAAGGTTTGATTTGAGTGTGTATGTGTTTAACGTTGATTTAAAGGGCTGTACCCACCAAGTTTTCGCTAGAATAAATATAATGGAAAAGCAGTTCATAGGGTCAAAATGAGGGCGCTGCCTTCTGTGTGCTGTCTGACTCTGACAATTCTTGGTGGACTAAAGACCTTTTTTGCACTCAAAAAGAAAAAAATTAACTAAAAATAATATAAATTGCAAAAATAATAATTTATACAGAAGTAGTACCAAGAAACAGTGTATTTCTATGTTAGATATATAGATTAAACTCA
>CM033640.1:3657462-3775942 GCA_019453435.1 Rhinogobius similis | reverse complement strand
ATTTACATTATATATGTTTTCGCTGAGTGGAATTGTATTTTTGTATTTTTGTTAAATTTGTTAAAAACAATAAAATTATGTTACAAAAAAGTATTATCTAAAAGAGATAATCATTTGAATGCGTATTAATACTGAAATAACAATGACAAAAATAGGGCAAAAGCGGTAGTTTTTGAAAGGTGTTGTTCTTGACCTACTGTACGAGCAGAGATAATACTAAAGAAAGCATTATTTTGTCTTGAAAATAACGTTAAATTGTTTTTAAAATGCTTGTTGTTTGTGATCGGTATCGATAGTGAAGCCTATTCCTCACAAGAGACTGCGTTCTGTTTTCATCTAATTATACATTATTTAGAGATGTGTTATTATTATGCTCATTTTTGTTAGCTTTACTGCGACGGTAAACTCTGCTCTGAGCTCTAATGAGGAGAAAGCACTTATCTGAATTAGTTAAGAAAGTCTCAAATCAGGTACAGCTCTTTTTAAGTTTCAAAAATGTGAATTCGCAGTCTTCACTTCCTGTTGTCTTTACCGTCGGCCTGTACAACATGGAAACTTAAATGTAATAGCACATTCTTTGTATTTTATTATCTACTAATAGTTTCAAACATGCTAACCTCATTCATCATATCACCGCTTTTCCTGGACCATCCTTTGCTCATGTTTTCTGTGTAATTACTGCTCAAAACATGTAAGATAATACTGTGTCAGAATTACTGCTACGTTTCTAAAAAGGAATTATCTGATTGTTTTAAAAAGACAATTTCTCAAGAGCGTGAAAGCAGTGCAACAGAACCATCTTATTATTCCTCTCCCCTCTCTGTGCTTCGAGAAACTTTAATTGCCAATCTACAAATAGCTTTTTCGCTGCGGCGCTGCTTCCCTGTTCTCCGTTTGAGAAGTGGCGTGTGTTCCTCCACGTTCTGCAGACCTGTAGAGCACTGTCACTGACCAGAATCAAGCTGTACAGAATGAACCGCCAGGACACACATTTGAAGCAATTAGTCCACATCAAGAACACCAGAGCTAGGACAGCGGCTAGGCTAAATTAGCGCTGACAGCAACATTAAGCTAGGAATCAATCGGTCTGAGTAATAAACATGTGCTAGTTCCAGTTGTGACTGGCTGCCAAACGGAGCGATTGACTTTGACGGCAAAGGCTCAAAAAGCTGACAAAAAAAATTAAATTAAAAAAAAAAAAATTTAACTTTCTCTTTCTTTAAAGGTAACAAAACATTAGCATGCAAACGGCACAATAGCTCAGCAAAATAAACAATAAAATGTTATAATTTCAAATATATGAGATTGCTTCTAAAAATTACAATAAAAAATAAATAAATAAAACAAACAGAGGTGGGCAATATATCAAAATGTAGATAACATCGTCAGTGATGTTCATGAGGTTGTGTACAGCAGGTCTATTCAACTTTTTTTTCAAATTTTTCAGAGGGCCAGATTTTTCGACATTGATGAAATAACTACTGCTATATTAGTTTTATGTCAACAAAATAAATAAATACAAAATGCTTCTCCACAATTAAACCGTAAACAAGAGACATTATATTTTTTTATATTTGGAGGCGGGGTCATGGGCCGGAGCAGATTGTTTGGCGGGCCTGATCTGGTCCCCTGGACACAATTTTAATAGACCTTGTTTATAGCAGATAATTCTAAAAAAAGATGATAAAAAAAAAAAATATATATATATCTTATAAACTTTCACATAGGGATGTAAGGTGATATTTCTGCACTTCAGTATTTCATTTCACTGACGTTACACATTTGAACACATTCTGTTGGACTGATATGAAATTGTCTGAATATCGTTGTTGGAATACTCCCAAAAAAGATTGTGATATTTTTTTTTATAATATCGTCCACCCATACATAAAAAATGTGCTACTTTTTACTCTGAAAATGTCAAGTATAGTTAAGCATTCTTGTCGATTATCTACGATAAACTTTATCATTTCTGACTGACTGGAAGTTGATTTCACTTAAAGCTGGAGTACATCATTTTCACACTGTGGAACAGGAAGTAGATTTTTACATCCATCCAACACGTCCCTCGCTCTCATAAACCCTTCGGCACGTCGTTAAAACTCACATGCATTCATTTTCGGTTCTGTGCACAGCTTTACAACAGCTTTTTTCAGACGACTAAGTGGGCCACCCAAGCTTAGCCAATCAGAGCGCTGCTTTTAGCTCTTATTTCAAGACAAAATACGTTATTATTAGATGCAGACAGCGCACAGAGGTCTCATATTTGCCAGAAAGTGCTGCTTTTACAAGGTACTCTTTGATGAGAAACAGAAAATGTACAAATTTACAAAATTTTAAAAAGTCAGTTACTCCAGCTTTAAAAATGAAAAAGCTAACTGTGCAAAAAGTCTTAAAGTGCGTATGACAGGTTTTTATGATTTTATAATTTTGACTTTATTCAGTGCATTAATACTTTGTGTAAATACAAATTATAGTTTTACACCAATCAAGTCGCTGTTTGTGGAGAAAAGTTGAAAAATCTGTCGACAATTACAGGAAGTAAATAAACTGATGACGTCACGCTGGGGAGACAAAGGTTATGCATAATTTACCAAATAAACTACTTTTTGACCCTTTAAACTTTGATTCAACAAAATAAAGATGTTCACATGTGTTTTTATTTGTCAAATGAACAAAATCTGTGACATTGGATGAGTTTTGGCCAGTGTACAGTGTGGTTGCTATGGTAATCTCCTAGCGTGATGTCATACTTTACAACCAAGAGTAAAATAAAAAACAGCTAAACTGGGGTTAAATTTGTAAAGATTTTAGTAGAAATTTGAATATATTTATCTTAACTGCATTTTAGTTAAATGTATTTCAACCTTTCATAGGCCCTTTAATATCGTTTTTCAATGGAGGGGAACAACACTATTAATCATTTTGAGTATGGTTCTTAGATTTGAATACAGAATTAAATCAGTCAGAGCTGAGCATTTTATATTTCCTGAGGATATTCCGACGGTGAGAGCGAAGTAACCTCACCCTTTTCAGTTTACCCAATGCCATGATCAGTATGTTTGCCTCTAAAGCTAGTATTATACATTTTCCCCGAACAGACACATACAGAATCAACCCATTTTAGTCTTCGATGCGTGCAACATATTTCTCTGTATAGCCTACATAACATGACACATAGGATTAGCATACATTTTCTCAAGCACAAAAGCTAAATTGCATTTTCTGTAATCCATATCTATTTTTTGCGTGTGATTCATGCCCTCATTGGAGCTGCATTATCTGCACATTAACACTTACATGCACTTCATAGATTTCTTGGGACGCAGTAACACGGTTTACTACAGAGACTGGAACGTGGGCACCGCTTGTTTTTAAGAACTGAGTGGGTTTTCGAAGAATGGCCCAAAGACACATTTCACACTATAGGATGGTGCACAAAGCCAGGGATTTTTCACAGTAGAATTGCCTCTGGGTTGTAAAAGCATGAGCAGGGGGTCTACACAGAAAGGACTCGTGTAATTAAACCGACAAATGTGGTAAACGTCCTGTTGACAGTAATGACCCTGGTACGCTCAGGTTAAAGGTGTGTAGCAAAGCAAAACAAACAAATAAAAAATAACAATACTGTAATAAAGTAATTTAAAGTGCGTGTGACAGGTTTCTATGATTTTCTGATTTTGACTTTATTCAGTGCATTAATACTTTCTGTAAATACAAATTATAGTTTTACACCAATCAAGTCGCTATTTGTGGAGAAAAGTTGAAAAATCTGTCGACAATTACAGGAAGTAAACAAACTGATGACGTCACACTGGGGAGACAAAGGTTATGCATAATTTACACAAAATAAACAACTTTTTTGACCCTTTAAACTTTGACTCAACAAAATAAAGGTGTTCACATGTGTTTTTCTTTGTCAAACAAACAAAATCTGTGACATTGGATGAGTTTTGGCCCATGTACAGTGTGGTTACTATGGTGATTTCCTAGCGTGATGTCATACTTTACAACCAGGAAGTCAAATTTAAAACCTAAAAAATAACTAAACTGGGGTTAAATTTGTAAAGATTTTAGTAGAAATTTGAATATATTTATCTTAACTGCATTTTAGTCAAATGTGTATTTCAACCTGTCATAGGCCCTTTAATATCGCGCGGGAAAGAAAGGTAAGTATGTCAACTGAAATAATTTTAAAGGGGAGATATTAAGAAGAAATCCACTTGAATGAGCATTTGAAGTGTTTCCTCATCATTAGTTGTATTTTGATTGAATACTGAGTTTGAGTTAATCCTGTATTGTCCTGTAAATGCAGCTCAGAAAATGTCTGTTTTCACCTATCCCCGCCCACACCCCTGTACTTAGTTGTGATTATTTGAAAAAATAAAGCTCCAATTGCCACATGTAGAGTTCTAAATGTCAACGTCAAGTACACTGTTTTTAAAAGTAAAAACATGTACATCAGGGTTTATGCAGGTTTTAGCAAATCAAATTTAACAATTTTGAATGCCACATTTCAAGATGCTTAATGCCATAATCAGCGTCAAAACAAGACATTGATGCTTTTATCATGTCAAAACTACCGGCCTCTTATCATTCCATTGGCTCTTCTGATAGGCTGATACCGTGGCTCTGGACAGACAGAAACTGCGATTATTATTTGCCTTTAAAAATGAATTGAAAAAGCAGTATCTATTGTATCATTTATTGTTCAAATGGATACATTTTTTTTCTAAATGTTTTTTTTTTAGATTTAATACATGTGGAAATTGAATGCTTTTTAATGTAAGGCCTTATTTTTACCCAAATTCATTTAATGACTTTAAGTGATTTTAATGCCCCGCAGAAGCCGTGTAAATGACATTCCGCCCTTCGTTAAGGAGAAATGTCACTATTAGTTCTGCAATTTAGAACAGGAAGTCAATGAACTTGTTTCTATTTTTAAGCCATTTAAAACAATGTTGTTTTTTAAATTAACAAAATATAAATGTAAATGAAGAGTCATATATTCTTTAACAGTGAAGGGTGTATTGAAGCAGGCCTTTCAGCACAGTTTGGAAGCCTCGAAGCACAACACTGAGTTTAAAAAAGTGTTTGCACCTCGGACACATGTTGAGGGTCCGTGAAAAGCGAGATAAGTCATGATTTAAGGATAGTCACGTCCTCAGAGGTTTGTGCAGCTTCCCCCCGAGACACCCACACTTCACAGCACCAGATGTCTGTATTTACAACACGGCGTCACACTGGGGCAGAGGTCAGAGCTCTGGTCCAACACAGACACTCTACTGTGGGACTAGTTTGTGTATCAAAATCACCCGGTGCTTCTCAAATGTTGCTACTTTTCAGAAATGAGAAAATAAAAGCACAAAATAAATACAATTAAATGGACTGCATCTCTCTACAGAAGAAGAAGAAACATGAATGTATAAATGACACACATATATAAACTGTGACTTATTTTAATGGCAGCCATGGCACACAGGATGAGCTTCAAACCACTGTGGATGTTATAGTACTAAAACACACCACTAGGTGTCACTCTGGAGGAGTGGTTTGGTTCAAATGCTTTGCTGTTTCATGAGCCTTCACTTTGCCCATCACTATTGTTTAGGTCAATGTTTCCCAACCAGGGGTACGGGGACCCTAGAGGATACTTGAGGAGTTACTAGGGGGTACTTGGAATGTATCTGTACATCACACATCTGTAAAAATGTGTGATTAGTTGTAAATATAGTATCTCTTTGGAGTATCTTGGACCATAAATATAATTAAAACAATACATATAATAGTAATAATTGACTATATTTGACTAGTAAACTAATTTATTTGCCTGAAACTCAAATTAAGGGGTGTGAAACAAAACTTAGGGGATACTCGAGACAAAAAAGGTTGGGAACCACTGGTTTAGGTAAAGGAATTGTTATTTTTCATGTTATTAAAGACAAGTCACAATGCATTTTTGTTTTCAAGCAAAGACAGGAAATATTTGACCGACATAAAAAATTTGATCTTTTTACTAGTTTTGTATTGATGGGGTTAATATTAATCACTAAAATAGTGTACAGGCATATACTCTAGAATAGTGTAAATAATACTTTTGTGACTAAACCAAAGCTACAAAATGCCCTGATTGCATCACTCAAACTTCACATAATAACATCCTTAAATGTCACTAAATATATAATGGTAATCAAAATGGAATTAAATGTCACCAGAAGTCAAATACAAACATTTTACACACTCAAAAATATAATATAATCTTCAATTTCTTTCAAATCCACAACTTTTTTATTATTTGCCCTAAACTGCATAGCCTGGTGTTTTCCCTTCATCTCCAGCTCTCCAACGACGAGAGACTTGAAAGAACGGGAACAAGTAAAGATTGGGGGACATGGGGTACGCTTGCCTGGCGTAATAACTGTACGAGGAATGGAGGGCCAGCTGTTATACCTGAGATATGCAAATAGCCCCAGACGAGCTTTTGATGTCAATGAAACAGCTTCACACACCATTGAATTCTCCCTTGTGCAGACAAAAAAGAGATCTTGGAACAATAATAATTCGGGCATACAGGGAAAACTATATTGACGGAAAGAAAAAGAAAGCGTTATGTAAAATGAAATACGCTGCAAGCTTGAGGAAATGCAAATGACTTCAAATGACTTTATTTCAAAACTCGTGAGGTTAAGATGAAAACTGACTTCACTGTGAGGTACATGGCTGCTACCCATAACAGGGAGAGTACATACTGTTTGAACGAAGAAAGGAAAGGTGTAGTAGTATGTCTCATGTGTCAGATATAATTCAATTTATTTGTCAAGTTTGTATATGAACTTTAGCATAAGAATGGGAACATACATGCACATTTCAGTGGAGAAGCAAAAAATCTCTGTTGGAAAAGTGTATCACAGTATTATTACCGTCTCAGTGCACACTATTCACAGAGAAATACCAGCTGCTGGAAAAGCCCATGTGTTTTGAGGCTGCTCTATTATTCACAAATATTGGACGGAGGTCAATAATGCACTGCAAACTATACTGCATTCCACCTGAATTTAAAACTATCTATATTTGGGACATACAACTTCCACAATGGAAACAATTGATACTGCTTGAGGGTACAAATGGAGGAATAAATACTTTACTTTTCATTCAGAAAGTTTTGTTTTTAAGAAAGATGCCCACGTATTTGAGGAATGGTTACATAAAGAAATGATGGATTTCTGTGGTCATGATATCAATAAATTGCTATGTTTCTTCTCAAAATCAAGATTTTTATGCTATTAATCTGGTCTAACCTGATAAAAGATGGATGTATTCGCCAGATTCTTAACAGAATCCTTCATCATCAGATCTTTAGTCTTTAGCTAAGATGCCAGTTTTACACGTGAAATAATATTTTATACACTCAACAATTACTTTTGTCGAGGCATTGACATAAATATGGTCGATGGGTTTGTACCGGCCAAAAGCCTCTGGATTATTCAAAAGTGACTATTTCTGAAGGCTAATGTGAATGGTTCAAGGGAAAAAATACAGTGGACTGGCTCCGAAGATCTAAAACCTCCTCATGTTAGCAGAGATGCACTGAACACTTTGTCGACTAAATATATGTCTTATATAATGTTCTTAATCTTTTTTTCCCTCTAATCTTTGTATATTTGTTTACTTCAGGCATGTCCAAACTCAGGCCCGGGGGCCAAATGCGGCCCTCAGACCAATTTTTCTTGGCCCTTAGTCTTCCTGGTGAACTGGCCCACATTGTCCTGATAAGTACTATTTACAGCACGTTTCAGATTTTCTACAATTCTAACCTAAATAACTAACATTTTGGTGCCATACAGACCTGATATTAAGACACTGAGACTGAATGTA
This sequence comes from Rhinogobius similis, assembly GCA_019453435.1. NCBI lineage: Eukaryota > Metazoa > Chordata > Actinopteri > Gobiiformes > Gobiidae > Rhinogobius > Rhinogobius similis. Next base: position 3,768,067 of record CM033640.1, on the reverse strand, counting down.
GATGTGGTGGTGCTTAAAACATCAGATAAATGCAGCTTTTTTGAACATTTCACGATTGATTTGTGGCCCTCCGCTTGGTCTATATTTCAATATGTGGCCCTCGATGGAAAAAGTTTGGACAGCCCTGGTTTACTTGGTTGTTGTTTTATTTGCACCGAGAGAGACTTGGGCTGTCTCTAGTCAATAAAGTAAAAGATGTGTAACAGCCTTGTACTCATACTCACCGAGCTGAGAGGCGTGCAGACTGGGCCTCCTCCTCGTCTCCGTGGGCGGCTCCCAGGCCTCAAAGCCCTGCTCCCCATTGGCCGCCTGGATGCTTTGAGGCCACTCCCCGGAGCTCACCGAGCCGACCCACCCGTCCTGCTGCTGCTGCTGGGGCGTCCGGGGGGCTTTGGGGCTGTTTGGGGTCTGCGGCGTCCGGTGACCGCTCCTCTCTCTCGGATTCGGAGGGGGTGGAGTCAACAAGAGCGGGAGGGGCTTCAGTTCTTGGTGTTGCAAAGCTAGGTCCAAAAGCGTTTTGGGCAGCGGTTCTGACGCGGAGAAGGTTATGAGGTCGTCCACTACGGGAGGGTCCGTGATGAGGGGCCTCGGGAGCGATATGTCGGGTTCGGAGGGGGTGCGCTCGCCCAGGGAGGGGGGGTTGCTGCGGGGGGGCACCGGAGGGGGCATGTCCAGAGGGCGACCCAGGGCGATGGAAGCTAACAGGGAACCGCCACCCACCAAGGCCTGATGGGTGCTCTTCAGAAGCCCGCCCAGGAAGCCCCTCTCTGGGCGCGGGGAGCTGGCAGGGGATGAGCCCCCCCCATCGCTGCTCGAGTCGCCCTGAGGTAGAGGCAGGCGCAGGCTGTCTTTAGACGAGGAGCCTGCAAACAGAAAGGTTTGATTTGAGTGTGTATGTGTTTAACGTTGATTTAAAGGGGCTGTACCCAATTAAGTTTTCGCTAGAATAAATATAATGGAAAAGTAGTTCATAGGGTCAAAATGAGGGCGCTGCCTTCTGTGTGCTGTCTGACTCTGACAATTCTTGGTGGACTAAAGACCTTTTTTTGCACTCAAAAGAAAAAAAAAATTAACTAAAAATAATATAAATTGCAAAAAATAATAATTTATACAGAAGTAGTACCAAGAAACAGTGTATTTCTATGTTAGATATATAGATTAAACTCATCATCACTCAGATTCACTCCAAAATCTTCAGCTAATTTACTCCATATCTTCACTTTTTCGCTGTTTTTGTCCTTTTAATCGAATGGCCAAATATTTTTATCATGGTATAAAAGAGAAAATGTGCGATACCGGTATAATTGACATTATAAATGACTGTAGACTAAATATTTAACAATGGAACAATGGAAGATTTGTTTAAAGGTGCTTTACCCATTTTTTTTCACATCAGACAGTAAAATCAGCTCTGCCTCAGCACAGATATGTTGTAAAAGCATCTATTCAGGTCAAAATGATACGGCTGTGTGCTGTCTGTGTGTGATTATAGAGCGTAGAACCTTTAAGGATATTGAATATGTGTTCAAATGTTATAATTTTGCTTCCACTCCTCGTCTCAACATTGATTTTTAATGCGTCTCTAACCGTTAGCGTTCGCAATTTGGAGGAAAATCTACTGCAGTGTACGCGGAGTAGTTCCAGATTTCATATTGCACCAAAAGCAAATGACGATATATCACGAACGATATGATATGGACCAGTGGCTGTTGTTTGGCATAACTAGGTTGGGGAAAAATCGAGCATCACAGTGTGTCTTGTATCTGAAAAGTGGGAGCCCATCGACCCTCTCCCAGTTCACAAGCAGGAGTTACCAGTTCGAACGCCATTCCGGGACATTTATTTCAAGTCGGAGCTACCAGTTTCCTGGAACGCACCATAATTATTGAGTGTTTTTATCGTTCACAAACCAGGAAATGTCGCCGGTACGATGTTATCATGCTAGCTGTTGTTAGCATTACCATGATGGCAACATGTCGCTCTGGTCTCTAAGTTATGAATTCACTTTTTCTCATGGATTAATTCTACTTTCTTCAGTTTGTAAGAATAATTTCATGGAGATTTCACCATTCAAAAGACAGGAAATCTTCTCTTCAATTGTTATGGTACACGTTATTGACCCCAGAGGTTAATGAATGCCTGCGTTTTAGAACTAAACATCAAATCTAATGACCACTTACCAAAGACTAGAACCTAAACCTAACTTAAAACCAGTGCCTTGATTTGAATTCCACGCTTTTAACGGAGAAGGTCTTTCCCACATGTATAATTAATGGTGCTTCTCTGTAGACTGGAGCCTGATGCCAGTGTGAGTAATAACCCTGCGTGAAGGCAGATGTGGTCCTTACCGTTCTGTGCAGGGGGAGGGGTGGGCGTGTGGGGTCGGTACGTCTCGAAATCGTCCTTGGACTCTCGGCTCTCGTTGCTGTCCGATTCCAGCAGCTTGGCACGCATGGACAGACTGCAACAGACAGAGATGGCACGTCGTGATTGACCTTTTTTTTGCACTCAAAAAATAATAATAATTTATACAGAAAAAGTACCAAGAAACAGTGTATTTATATGTTAGATGTATAGATTAAACTCATCATCACTCAGATTCACTCCAAAATCTTCAGATAATTTACTCCATATCTTCACTTTTTCGCTGTTTTTGTCGTATAAATCCTTTTAATCGAATGGCCAAATGTTTTTATCATGGTATAAAAGAAAAGAAAAAGAAAATATAAGAGAAAATGTACGATACCGGTACTATTGACGATATAAATGACTGTAGACTAAATACTTAACAATGGTACCAATATTTGAGTTGTTTAAAGGTGCTTTACCCATTTTTTTTCACATCAGACAGTAAAATCAGTTCTGCTGTTGTAAAAGCATCTATTCGGGTCAAAATGATATGGCTGTGTGCTGTCTGTGTGTGATTATAGAGCATAGAACCTTTAAGGATATTTAATATGTGTTCAATTGTGGAACAGACAGAGATGGGACGTCGTGATTGTTGTAGCGCAGTCAGAGGGCGAATCAAGAAAGCTCATTTGTTGGACTATTTTAACATCTGCTTACAGTGAGGCGGAGTAAAGACGTTGGGAAGCTTAAATGTGCGCTATAGTCGGTCTGGTCTGATAGCGTCTCCACCGTCTTAAATAAAACATACTGGTCTATTTTAAATGATCAAAAGTGGTCCGTAGGAGGTCTGCTTCCAAAGCGGTCTGGCACGCTTTCAGCTCCCGCTTTTGAGCGAGATGATTGGATAATGAGAGAACGCGGACAGTGAAAACAAGACAGCAAAAAGCAAATAGAAAAGCAAAATAAGAATTTTGCACCAAATGCTGAATTGGTTCTGTGTTAAACCACCACGTTTTCAGTGATGCCAACTTTATATGTTGAACCAACTCAGCTAAACAAAGCTGGCGCGCGTTAGTTTCAGCTGACATTGTTGGACTTTTGAAATGTCATGCAGCCCTTCCTGCTGCCTTCAGGTGTTAGGGTTGTGTAAATATGATTATTGCTTGAATTGATGATATAAATTGTGCAATCGTGCTGGTGGTGAAGTGGTCTCTGTGTGGCCGGCCTCAGGGTTGTGAGATCAATTCCACAACGCTGAATACCCCCCTGCTGTTCCCCACTCCCCTCTGTCCTATCCAGAGAGCTTACAGGCCAAAAAATGCTTCAAAAACAAACACTCAAAACGTAAACCCTCATTCGTCCAGGTGTGGTCCATCGTAGAAAGGGTTTCAGAGGTTGCCATCCGGACGCCGTTTGATTAACTCTAGTGTGTTCAATGTGCAGATTGTACCTTGCGAGTACATTCACTACTCTGCATTTTAGGTGTGCTGATAATCACCTAAAATCAGGTTTTAGGTGATAATCATATTTTGAATAATTGTGATTTAAATGATTATTTAAATACAACTTATTTTGTCCATAATTGACCAGCCCCATCAGATGTTGGACGAAATGTTTTGTTCAGACTTGTTCTGTGAAAAATACACAAATCTGTCACACTATTTTACTCTTTCAAGCAGGACAATTTGGGGAGAAATACAGCAATTGCCATTTGATCTACGATTTATGTTTTAATAATAGGATTCTGTTCATAGAGCATATTTTAAACAACAAACAACCAGGAGCATAAATGTTTGAGAGAAGACTGAAAAATGAACTGCAAATGTAACAGTCACTGCGTTATTGTAGTTATTATTCTATTCTATTCATGCTCATCAGAACATGTTTGTAGAGGTCTAAACTACAGGATTAGCTTTTTTCAAAATAAGACAAGATATTTAGTTGTTAGCGGTTGTTTAGTTGTTAGAAATGATGTCCCCTCAATGACTGAAGTCTGTGTTTTGCTGTTCGTTTCTTCCATACCTGTTCTCCTGTGGACTGAGGCGGAGGACTTTGGGGCTCTTGGGGCTCTTAGGACTCTGGGGCCTCCAGTGGGGCCCCAGCCGCAGCTCTCCGTTGGCCTGTTTGAGAGAGGGCGCCTCCAGGGACAGGACCGCACCCATGAAGGCCATGCTGTGGTCACTGGGAGACACTGCACAGGACAGAAGACACTCAGATTCAACACATATCCTGCAAACACTTCAACAGTAAGTAAAAATAAAAGTGCACAATCATATCTTCTGTAAGGGTGTCCCCCACTGAAGAGCTCACAACACTCTAATTCACCTGTGACGTCATTAGGTGGGAATCCAGGAAGTTAATCTCTGTTTAGAAAGTCCATCTAACATCAACAGACTCATTTTGATTATTTAAACTTTCAAACTGCCTTCACTCAGATGTAATTAAAGGAGATGTTACGTTTTCTTTCTTCTATTTATAGCATTAAACTACAATATCAATAGATCACATTTTACATTTAATTTCTAGGGTAAAATGCAATATACATCTAAAACAGTGTAGTAACAGAAATGAAACTATTGATTTCTTGTTCAAAACTGCAGAACTCATAAGCCCCGCCTCTATATAGTGACATTTCAACATCACAAGCAACACGTTGTCATTTATGTGTTTTTATTTTTTGAAGAATGGCAGCTGAACAGTTTTTAACCATATGCGTATGACTCGAGGTCTTAATTTTTCCAATAAAAACAACTAAGTAAAGGGATGTGGGCGGGGATAGGGGGGGTAAGTGAAAACAGGGATTTTCTGACTATTCAAGCGTCAGTTGCAGGACAATACAGGATACAACAATACAGGATTAACTCAAACCTGCAGGAATCAATCAAAATACAACTTTGAGGAAACGAATGATGAGGAACGGTTAAAAGCGAATGAAAGTTGATATGTCATATGTCCCCTTTAAGTCCCATTTGAACCGCTTCGTGTTGCCATACGTCATTTTAAAGCCGTGAAATGCCAACGCGTCCAGAAAGTATTTCAAACACCGCTCATTACTGAACGTTTGTGGAACCACTTTGGAACGGAGGAAGTGACGGTGTGAGAGAAGTAACGGTTGTGGTGTCTGGGGTTCTGGTTTGCACTGCCAGCGCGAAAACATACACCTCACATCCGCCTATGGAACCAAGGAGCTCAGCCAACACCTGACCTCACTTTATTTCGGGGAAGATCTCTGTGGCAACATGCCCTGAACTCAGAACATGCTCCAGAGTCAGACCAGGTTCCTGAACTTTTTGACCAATCATAGACAAGAGTCCAGGTGATGTGAGGCCAGAGGAGAGAACAGACATGAGGAAATGCTTAAAGGTCCCATATTCTGCTATTTTCCCCTTTACACAGTCTATTCTAAGGGCTTTGTTGATACATTTTTGCGTTGTGCGATATCCATAACATAACAGTTTCCAAAAAACACCAATTTCTTGGACTGGCCCAACGGGGCTCACTCTGAGATCTGACCCCCCCCGAACAGAGAGCAGGCTGCCTCCCCCACCCAACTCGCGCGCCTCCCCCGCCCAACTCGTGCCGAAGCCTAGAGCAGAGATGGTGCATGCGCTGTGTGCTCCGGTAAACAGCGATACACAAACACGGGAATGAACCTTTTATCCGTCCTGACGGTGCGTCGTGCTGAGTCCTACGTCCTGGATCTGACCTGGAGTTTGACGTGCTCCAGGGCCTCGACGACGGACGTTGCCGTTTGGTAAATAACAAGCTAACTCTTCTATCTGTCGTATCCATCGTGTAATTACTGTGTAGCATTAGCATTAGCTGTTTTTATTATTGCGGCTGCGCGCTTCCTGGAGGCGTGGCTTAAACACCGCGTCATCCTTGTGAAGCGCGTCATCTTAGTGAGGAGCCCCCGTCTGCCTGCTCAGCCGAGGGGGACGGAAAAGACAGTTCTCTAGTGAAAACATGAGGGAATCAATCAAAAAACACTTTGAGCACAACATACGAGGCCCAAATAGCACTGTAGGAAGGTTAAAACCTCTGAAAAGTCGATTTTGCATGTTATGGGACCTTTAAGTGATGGCGTATGTTCTTTTATATTCTTACACTCCTAGAAGGAACATTCCCATGATCTTTCTTCATACTGTATTTAGAGTTTAGACAGCTTCATACAGGCCTCAGTGGCTTTAAACAAGGACGAAACGATAAGACAAGAATGCAATTAACTTTAAATTAAGCAAAAACTTGAACTGCAGAGGGATCTGAGTGCCACCAGAGGGAGCCTGAGCAGTTTGAGAACCACTGGCCTCACGCCTGCTTATCTGCGCACAAGGCCAGATGCCCAGATTTGCGACTGAATAAAATAGTCATTTTAATTAGATGTAGACCGCGCACAGTCGCTTTTGCCACCGATAGCTGCTTTTGCCCTCCTGAGGAAAACACATTTCACTGCAGCATAAAATCTGGAATAGGACATGCAGAAGAAGGTTCATTGGGATAAATGCATCACAGTATTATTGTACAAAAAAGGCATGACATTTTGATAACTAAACAAGACTAAAACTGAAAAAGATTGAGTTGACTAAAAACGTATTTCTCTCTTTCAAGGCCAAAACTAAATGAAAATGAGTTGACAAAACCACAGGAGAGTGAGAGCACTAAGCTCCAGTTCCAGCCCACATCACGGCTCTTTGGTTATTCATATCATATTCATATTTAAGCTTGTATTTCCTCCCATAACGAGGCCATTATCTGTGTTCAGTGTGCTCGGATCAGGCTATTCACAGCCACAGAACATACGAATGTACCAGGACTCGCTCATGAGGATGTCAGCCGCGTTTTACACAAGGAAAAAAGAGACTGGACGGAAATGTAATGACACCACGGCTTTGGTGTGGAGATGATTGGAACGTAGAATTAGTTTAGTGAAATATTAATGCAGCTTGAGTCAAAAAAGCAGTCATTAATACCAGTAAAGCCTGCGATCGACTAAAGAGTTTCTTGAATGGCTAAAGACTTGTCCTATACATCGTTTAAGCAACTAAAAGTGGACGTGGCATTTGCAAAAGCTCTTAAAACTACCTCTATGAGACGGTAAATCGTGTATTTCTTTATAAAAAGGCAGAATAGTATGGAAGATAATTGGTTTGATCAGACTGATGTTGAACTGGTGAACTGAATGTATTTATATATGTATTTTCAAAGTCAACAGTGTAAAATTCACAAACACAAATGTCATCGTAAAGATTCAAGTTTTCAAAAATAAAAACACGTAAATGAAATTCCGCTGGTTTTTACGGTGAAATGTCACTGTGAAGAGGCTTATCACTTCTGCAGTTTTTAACTTTAGTTTCTGTTACTAGGGCCATGTTTCCTCTGGCTTTGAAGTGTTCACTCTGGAGTGTCTCAGACGTTTCAGTAAACGGCGGTCTGCGTTTGCACGACAAAGGACTGAGTCTTAAGCAGCCGACCTCACCAAAACATAACACGCTTTCTTGATGAATAACAGCAAAAATGTACCTGAATAATACGTATGCTTCATGAGGCCAGGCTGAGCAATTCACAAAAAGACGTTTAGAAATTCCGTGTTTGTGTCGCTGTGAGACGAGGCTAAAGCTAGAATAAACAATACATAACTTACGTATTATTGTCACCTTTTCTGTATCTATTTCACTTCTCTGCGTGTCTTTGCAGCGTTTCAACATCTCCCTAGATCAGTGGTTCTCAAACTTTTTCAGTCGCGACCCCCAATATAACAATAGCTCACATTTGCGACCCCCAAACACAAAAAACAGGCAACACGCTAAGTGATAAATTAGCCTTATATCTAGTGTTTGATTTTCAGGTCTCGTTTAAGACTATTATATACATTTTTCCCCATCATCTGGGGACCCCTGGAAATCATTTTGCGACCCCCATTGGGGTCCCGACCCCTAGTTTAAGAACCACTGCTCTAGATAATGCACTGGGTTTGGATTAGGGCTGCAACTAACGATAATTTTGGTCCTCGATTAGTCTAGCAATTATTCTTTCGTTTAATCGATTAGTTGAAGTGCCTGTGAATATAAGATTTTTATGAAACTAAAATGACGCCGCTTTGGTGCATCCTGATGTAGTATATTTAGAGACAAAACTGGTCAACAAGTTAGGATTTTTAAAAAACACTAAATAATCACCTTTTCTTTGTCATTTTGATGTCATTCCTGATCTGTCTGAGCATTACAGCCTCTCCTCTGAGCACAGTGCATGCTTTGAGGTCTAAATAGTCCAGATGACCATGATTCGATCACTAAATTAGTTGACGATTATCTCAGAGATCAATTAGTTGCGATGAATCTAAATGAATTTCAGCCCTAGTTTGGACTGTGCTGGATCCATTATGCACTGAGAATACAATATTTTGGCGAGTGCAGTGCGTCGATAAACAGGAAACAGCTGATGCTAACCTGTGGAGGCTTTGTTTCTCGGCTCAACGAATAAAGTTCTCGTCACTGGAAATACAGCGGTTTAACACAAGATCAAGTCATCGTTTGGTGAGGAATGATTATTTACTCTTTATATCTGCTTTTGCCCAGTCTGCATTCTCACTTATTCTCTCTTGTGGGGCTTAAAGTGAGGGTTAGCGTTAGGCTGCACCCTCTGGAATAGGGCTGGGGGATATGGCACAATTTTCTTGGGGCCAGATCATGATTTCGATTTTATCACGATTCTTATTCACGTTATTGTATTTTTCTGTTACCTTTAACAGAGCTGCACGATTAAGGAAAAATATCTAATTGTGATTTTTCAGACCAGTGCGATTGCAATTAGACTCGCGATTTATGCTTAAATAATAGAATTCTGTTCAAATTCACATTTTAAACACAATTTTGTTGCTTGAAGTTGCATTTTTGTCACATTCAGTTGTGTTTTAGTCATGTTTTTGTCGCGTTTTGGTGCATTGAGGCACGTTTGTTGTTCGTAGACGCGTTTTCGTCACTTTTTAACGCATTTTTATCACGCTTTTGTCGCTTGTTTCAGAGCATGTTTGTACAAATCCAAACCACAGTGTTAGCAGTTTTTATTCAAAGCAAAGCAAAGCAAGACATTCTGTTGTTTGTCGAAGAAATTATTGCACTTCAAAAATTGCATCCATTAAAATTGCAATTTTGTGTCGATTTGGTTGAATTGTGCAGCTCTAGTCTAGATGTCATCTGCTCAGAGGCTTCAGAGGCTAAACAACAGGAGAAAAAGTGTGGTTGAACAGACAGCTGCATTAAAGACACAAACAGTCAATTATCACAAACCTGTGATAATCATGTGCAATATAATTTAACATACTATTAATACACTTTTACCTCACTATATTCACTTACTGTATATAACAAGACACTTAAGCCACTTTATTTGCCATTTTTTACTATTTAATTCCCAGACAGCCACCTACTGTAAATAAGAGTGTGCACTTTATACTTTATATTGTATTTTTATTACCATGTTTAGTAATTATTTATCCTATTTTTATTGCATGCGCCTATTTCATTCATACCTGTCCTAAACTGTGTGTTGCAACAGTGGAATTTCCCCATTGTCAGACAAATAAAGGATCTCTTATCTTTATCTTAGTCAATCACGATACGAATATTTCACAAAAATAGCAGATTGTCACAGGGACCAGCTCACGATTTGATTTTTATCACCGTATCGCCCAGCCCTACTCTGGAAGCTCTCTCAGCCCCATCAGAACCCCCTCATATGGACAGACACTCTTGGACCGCCCCAATCCGCTCCAAAGAGAACCGGTCGACACGTGCCTTGAGCTGTTTCTGATCAATATTGCCGTTAACAATGAACAAAACGCAAATGAACCAATTATGTTATAGTTTAATACTAAACACCTGGCAAAAAGCGCACTATGTCCTCTTTAACATATCAGTCGACTAATGTTATCTCTCTTTCTTAGCCGTAATCGCTAGCTTAGCCATTACCCAGCTATGACAAACTTCCTTCTTTTACAGAACAATTACAGCAGATGGTTCCGCACAATTTCAACAACTGTTTCACGACCACAACTCTTATTTTATGTCAACCACGGCGGTAATTGTTTGCTCGTAAATCTGTTTCATTGGCCTATTGAAAAACCACAAATTTGCTGCCGTGGCCTGCAACCGTTTCCTCCTTTTATAGTGTAAAAATATAGTCTCTGCAGAGTATAGGTGAAATCCAGAGCGCTGCCCATTTCTTTTTTTATGTAACACTGTAGCTGCAGCGAGCGTGAGCAGTGCAAACACAGTGGAACGTCTCCCCCTGCTGGTGTAACAGGGGAGCTGCCGTGGGAGAAAAGAGTCATGCATTATGGGGCTGAGGGTGGTAATATTTGGACGATTGAAAAGAGAAAGACGGAGAAAACAAGAGAGGGAGAGGAAGAGAGGATGGCGGAAGTAGAGGCCCAAGGGGGAACAGACTAAAAGACAAAATGTGTGGGTGTTTGGAAGAACATGAAAGAGCAGTTTTGGAAGTACAGAAGTGCCAGTGCGGGCTGTCTCTGAGGCGAGGGATGATTCTTCACTTCTCATCCACAATAGAATATGTTCATTGTTTACAGAGAGCAGAGACTGGGGTTTATTTTGCCGAGTCATCGTCGCAGGCATGAAAACGTGAGCAAGTAGGTAAATAAGGAATTAAATGAAGACAGCCTGCTTGGAAATGGTCTTCTACGCCAGTGTTTCCCAACCAGGGGTACGGGGAATGGTTTCAGGTTTTAAATGAAGATGACATGTACTTTAATGTGAATAAAAAGTGTCATTAGTTTTAAATTTTGCATATTTTTGGAGTATCTCGGACCATAACAACTATAATTAAAACCAAACTATAATAATAATGATTGGTTTTATTTGAATAAACCCATTTATTTGAGTTTATTTAGTCTGAGTGTGACGCAAACCTTAGAGGGCAAAACAGCTACATTAAAGGTCCTATATTATGTTTCATTTGCACATGTTTGTTTTCTATAACCATACAGTATTTTAAAAGGAGACACATTATGTTTATTTCAGGCACTTAGTATTGAAGAATAACATGAGTAGATCTTCATTTTACATTTTGTTCAATGTAAAATGGCTTAGAATAAAAACAGATCCATTGACTTCCTGTTTAAAGCTACAGAATTGATAAGCCCCGCCTCCTCATAATGACATTTCAACAAACAGATTGTCATTTACATGTTTTTAGTTTTGAAAAGCGGCTATGTGACTTTTTCGAGCCCTACATGTATCGCTCGGAGTCGAAATTGTTAAAATAATCCCAACTGCGTACAGGGATGGAGGCGGGGAAATCGAACAACAGTTGCAGGACAGTACAGGATTAACGCAAACACGCATCAAAACGTCAAATACAACTAAACTAATGATGAGGAAACATTGTTGTAACAAGATTAAAAGCTCATTAAAAGTTGATTTTGCAGTATATGTCCCCTTTAAGTTGCACTATATGAAAGATAACATACATTTCTGACCATGTAGGACTAAAATTATTACAACGGGTAAAAGCCACCCCGTGTAACCTTTCTACTGACGGTCACCCGGATGATTTCTTAAAGATAGAAAGTTAAAGTCTTGTTTCTGAACATTTTTGATCGACATTGTATTCTCCTGTCACTTCACAAACCACAGAGGCCTAGTTTGTTAAATTTGCTGTAGCCGATGTTTTTCACGTAACTATTATTTTTAAAAAGAGTGTAATCCACTGTTTACGTCTAATTCTAGAGCGTTTTTTTTCTCTGCAAAACAGGAAGAGGTGTTATCCCTCATTCGTTCAGGAGTGATCCATCGTAGACAAATGCTAATGTTTGTTAGCTTCACCCTGACCGTAATGTGTCGTGAAAAGCACTTATTAACTTTATTTAAAATGAACTAGTTCTGTTTTTCCTCTATGTTGGTACTATTTATGATTATTTATATTTATTTATTTATATTTATGACTATTTATCAGGGCTGCACAGTATATGGCAAAAGTATCGATGTCGCAATATTGTCTGACGCAATAACGATATTGCAACAAACAAAATGTATCACAGTAACAGCAAAGTCTTCCATCTGATAGAAATGTTCTGTTTTTATCATGAATAAAATCTAGCTTTTTCAAACTAAATTAGCCTCGGTTTTGTATTTGTTGTTTTTTATTTTAATAAAACAGACATTGTTGCATCAAAAATAGGGCAGTTAGTAGAATAATCGTGACTAGTCGACTACAAACAATAATTGCAGTCGTATTTTGATGATGGTCATCGTTCTCTGGACTAAACGGACTCTAAAACGCAGTGACGTTATTAAAGAAAAAAGGCAAAAAAGAACAGACCATTTCTGATTTTCCTTAATTATACACTTTATTCATAAATATTCTCTCTCTAGAAGACTTCATTCACAATATTTCAACATTTCTTGATTAAAAATATTAGTTTATTCTAAGTCTCCATCAACAATAGAAATAATCGCTGACTGGTCGACTACTAAAATAATCGTTAGTTTCAGCCTGAGTCAAAAAGTGTTTGAGAATATTGCAATAACATCGATATTGCAGATCTTAAAAGCCATATCGCAATCATTTGTAATATCGTGCAGCCCTATTATTTATTGAGATTTTTTACAGATGTTGAAGGGTTTTGCGGAACAGTATCTTGTGTTTTATGTGCGCTTGTTCACTTACAATGGCAATAAACCTTTCTCTGATTCCTAAAGTTTAATACCAAATTATGAAACACTTCAGGCGGATGGCAATAACAGGACTAAGTTACGAATCAGGTTTGTGAAGAGCGAATAAAGTTGAATAATAAAGAACAAAAGAATGGGTGAAATGATGATTAAACAGTTATAAGTGTAAAAGTGAAGCAGTAAGAGACATTTCCCAGTAAAGCCAAAGCGCTGGTGTTCAGTTGGTGTTGTTTTCTCTGGATTCCTGTTGTTGTGGTGTACTCACACTGAATCGCCCGTAATCTGGGTCCAAAAGACGGAGACGAGCCGGAGCCTAGATCCGGTGAGTTCCTGCGCTTCTCCAGCCCCGGGGACGCCTGCACCGTGATCTTATGGATGAAGTCTGAAAGCACAAACACAATCAATGACTGTTTTTGACATGAAAATGCAACGTTTTGTTCTTCTGAGTGTGTTTTGTATCCACAATCACAAGAAATATCAGTGATTATTTGGGCAGCTGTATGCAGCAGTGGGTGAAGGTCTGAGGACCTCAGGGACCGGCCTCCTGCTGGTACCAGAGTCAGGACTAAACATGGACCGGCCTCCTGCAGGTGCCTAGGGTCAGGACTAAACATGGGGAATCAGTGTTTCAGTTTTTTGCAGCTAAAATCTGGAACAATCTTCCTGAAGATGTGAGACAGGCCTCCACTCTGACAATGTTTAACTCCAGGATAAAAACAGTTCTCTTTAGACGTGCATACGACTGAAAGATCTATCTGCACTCTTCTCTTTTAAAGCACTTTATTTTAAAATGATTTTAAAATGATTCTGTGTGTCTTTTTGTGTTTTGTGATTTTAATGCAACTTTTCCTGTTTATGTAAAGCACTTTGAATTGCCCTGTGTATGAATTGTGCTTTACAAATAAACTTGCCTTGCCTTGCCTTGAAGTACTCATTTTTGTTATTTAAAGAGAAGTACAGATACGAAAGCACAAAAATGAAAATGAATGAAAAGTCAAATAAGTAGCACATAAAAAAAAACAACATAAGTAAAAGTGTGAAGAATATATGTATATTCTTCACACTTATTTAAACCGTTAAATGTGGTGATTTTGATAAAGAATTGTGCCAGTCTTTGTCAGCAAAGGTCAATTTGAATACACGTCCTAACTTCTTTTATAAATTATACGCTTATATTTTATATTTTTGTTCACACCTTCACATAAATACTAAAAATAATCCTTAAAAACATGAAAAGTACTGTCTACTTTTCAGCCGAGTTAAAAAATGTAGTGAAGTAGAAAGTACTATACCTGCTCTAGTGAAGTAAAAGCAGTGGTGGAAAGTAACAAAGTACAAAAGTAAAAGTACTGTGCTTAAGAAAATGTTTAGGTATCTGTACTTTACTTAAGTAGTTTTTACAGTGGATACTTTCTACTTTCTACTTTTACTTCTCTACATTTGAGACCAAGTATCTGCACTTTTTACTCCACGACATTTTTTTAACTGCACTGAAAAGTAAAAAGTACTTTTCGTTTAGTTTGAGGGTTATTCTGAGCTTGTTGATGGTGACGTTCTGCCTGAAGGTTTTGAGTTCAACCTCAACAACAACAAACAAAAATATACAAAAATATACACATGAAATTCTGTACAAAAATTAAGAAATTAATTTGAATAGACCTTTGATGACCAAAATTAAGCTCAATTCTTTACCAAAATTACTACATTTAATACATAAACCTGGTCTCACAATCTGCATGAAATACTTCTACGTTTTACTCTTAAAGTACATTTTCAAACAGATACTTCAACATGTGTACTTAAGTAGATTTTTTTAACGTGATACTTTTACTTAAGTCATTTTTTGCACACATATCTGTACTTTTACTTGAGTAACAAAACTGAGCGCTTCATCCACCGCTGAGTAAAAGCAAAAAGTAGTGAAACGTAAATGTAGTGAAGTGGAAAGTACAGATACCGGCTCTCATCATAAACTACTAAAAATAACCCTTTAAACCATGAAAAGTACTGTCTACTTTTCAGCCGAGTTAAAAAATGTAGTGAAGTAGAAAATACAGGCACCTGCTCTCAAGAGTAGTGAAGTAAAAGGAAAAAGTATCTACTGTAAAAATATCTTCAGTGAAGTCTAAATTTGACTTAAAAACAGTACTTTACTTTGTACTCGGTTGCTTGCTAGCTCTTGTGGTACGTTATGTTACCTCCTCAATAATTATGCTTAATATTATTAATGTATTAAAAAGAAAATGAAGTTGCTGTGGTTATATGGGTGAACATTTGTTTGCAATGTATTTGTGTGTGTTATTAAATGCAAATAGAATGTGCTTTTAAACCATCAGTGTTAAGTAGAAGTTGAAAAAGGGACCAGATAACATAAGATTGATCTTTTTTCTGCTCCTTTTCATTCATTTGATCTTTAATACTTGCTCACTGATGATGTCTTTTTATACGACATGAATAAAATAAAAAATAAAATAAAAAATACCTGAATTATAACATGGCTTCAAAGCATACTGTATGTCGCTAACAGCCGATCAAACATACATGGATGGAGGTAAATAACATGGAAATACATTCATCTAAATAATTCACATGTACTCAAGCAATAAGCAAAGTTTCTGTGCTCTCTAACACCACGGACTTCCATGAATTATGGATGATCTGGACCAGTACGCTGTGTTCACCGACCTGACCTTTACAGAGCCTTTACTTTGTGCTAACGTAGCAACTTCTCGAGGGTAACCATCAGGGTGCATTGATTTTTACTTGATTAATGTATAGGCATTAGTCGCTTTTTTTTTTTTTTTACTTAAAATGTTCAAGTGGAATAATAAAGCAGGCTACATAAAAAGAAGTGCAGTAAAGTTATTAAATTAAAGGGGCTGTACTTGATTTTCTTCACTGTAATACATTTAAATCTGTCTTGCAGCAGTGCTTATGTATTGTAAAAGCAGCTCCCAGGGTCAAAATGAGACGGGTGTGTGCTGTCTGCTGTGCTGACGGTGCGCTGTTAGCGTGCTTGTTGTTTTTAGCATTTGAGTGACAGCAAAACTTTGACCTCTGAAAGTTGTGACAAACCCTATGAATGCATTAGGAAAGTGAAGAATAAGTCTGGATCATTGAAAATAGTTTAAAATGAACTGTTTTCATATTTTTGAGAGGTACAGCACCTTTAATGAAATGCATTCATTTTAAAAACACGTTCTGACTCAATTATATGTATGTCTGAATATGAAAGCTAAATAATGTGAGCAAAATACTATTTGTCAATAACTGTCAAATTCAAATCTCAAATTCACAATTGGGAAAAGGTTTTTGTTATTTTCAGCAGATGTGAAATGAAAGGGTATAAAAGATCAGATCTGCTGCAAATGAAAGAAAAATGTCAAATAAAATACATAAAATGATAATAACAATTATCTTATGAGCTTTTCTTAAAGAACATGTAGCCCTGTCACAATAATTATGATATCGACTTATTGTAGGAACAATATTTATTGTTTCTAATTGAAAACTTCAGCTGTTAACGGGTTCAGTAATTAATACATCAGACTTACACACAAACTACTGTGTTTCATGCTCCTCTACTTTATACATAATTATATCATATATAATATATATATAACTTTATAACAGCTGGGAAATTGGGTGTTTTGTGAAGCTCATAAGGAGAGGCCTTACAAAACAGGATTCATCAAACAAACATAAAAATGAAGCTAAATACAATTCCAGGTATGTTTTTGATGAGGGAACAATGTTAAAAGATCAGCAAAGTCAATTTTGCATCATTGTGTCCTTTAATACATGATAACATTAGTCACTGAAGGGAATTATTATTTGAAAAATGCATATATTGCATTTTCATATTAAACCCAGTCAAACCCTAAGCGTCATAAACGGTGACATCATCACTGCTGGCGGCTGACATCACAGTTCCGAAATCTGACATATATATACCGAACTCAGCTGAGCTCCATCAGTCTCTCTGAGAACAGCCAACTGATCACAAGCATTTCTTCAGCTCCATAAAAACTTCTAGTTTGTTTCGTTGTTTTTGAGTCTAAACTGCTCTCAAACATGTTCAAACGTAAACGCAGCCCCAGCCCCCAGGTTTCCCACTGTGAGGAAGGTGAGTACACACAACAGCAGCAAAGATGTGACAAAGCCATGGGCCGAGTGCATCGAACAACACTGACTTACTCAAACCGTACAAGTTTTAGCTCGGATTAGATTAGAGTTTGTTGTCCCCAAAGAGAAATCTGCTGTGATTTTGACCTATTCTTCAATTCCGCTGTGGTTAAACCTGTCAGGAGCAGCGGCGCCACAGCACAGCGCCTCCACCATCTCTAGATCTTTGAGCTAGGCTTGGCCAGGACTACTGGAGGATTATTGTGCATGCTTTGGGTTGATGGGGGAAAATGTAGCACCCAGAAGAAGGTCACCCAGAAACAGGAGAAACTCAAGACACGGGGAGGAAACATGCAAACTCTGTGTGGAGTTTGCATGTTTCCTCCCCGTGTCTCGAGTCATTCTTCATACTTCAGGACAGTACACTGAAGCTGAAGATGGCCAAACTGTCAAGGGGTCTATACCTATCAAAAAGACACAATTTCATAATCAAAAATGTACTTATTATTGTAAAATGTGTATAAGCAAATGAACATACACAAAGAAATTCAAGAAATCCTAGTCAGTTGTTGTGATATGCGAGTTAAGATGCTTTGTACTACACGGTGTGCTGTATATTTAACATATTTCCCTCTTTTCCAGGTTCGAGCCCCACAGTGAAACGACTCAAGCCTGTCCACACTGACAGGCCTCGACAGCGCTACCTCCTGGCCCAGCTGAGCCATGCTGGAGGTCTGGACGTTTTTAACGCCAGATACGAGCAGGGCTATGAGCTCGGCGCGGGAGGCTTTGCATCGGTCTACGGCGGCGTGCGAAAGTCCGACGGGCTAAAGGTAAGGACAAGATTCGATTCAAATGATTGTCGAGCCTGACTCTTTTTCTTTTCTTTTCTTTTCTTTAATATTGTTTCTGTAATATGTTTCATGATGGATTTTTGTGTGTACTGTGTCATGTAAGGACCCCACCTCCAAGACAAATTTCTCCAGTCAGAGACTAATAATGGCCTTGAATCTTGAAGCCTTATAACGAAGTGTTTAATTTATATGCTTTAAGTGATGAAAACTTTTATGATTTTCCTTGCAGGTGGCCATCAAGCACGTCCCGAAAAATAAGGTGGACTTCTTTCCTTTGGCCAGCCGTGAACAGCTGGCCTTGATCCCTAAGGAGGTCTACTACATGTTCAAAGCTGCTGGAGGACCTGAGCGCCTGGGAGAAAGTGCGGCTGTGTCTCTCCTCGAATGGTTTCTCTTGGACAAAGAGATAATCATTGTTATGGAGCGACCAGACTCCTCCATGGACCTCCGGAGCTACCTCGCCCTCAATGACCCTCTGCCGGAACACAAATCCAGGGACATTATTAGACAACTGGTCCTGGCAGTGACAGACCTGCACAAAAAGTGGGTGTTCCATCGCGACTTGAAGACAGAGAATATCCTGATTCAGGACACCGAGGACGGCATCCGAGTGCGGATTATCGATTTTGGATGTAGTTCCAACGTGACTGTGACGTCCTACACGTCTTTCAACGGCACTCTGAGTTACTGCCCACCAGAGATGATGACGGACTGGAGCTACAGGGACGAGCCCGCTTCTGTGTGGCAAATAGGGGGCATCGCCTTCGAACTTCTGAATGCAGATGCAAGTGATTTTTCTACATACGAGTACCTCATGGGAGAGCAGACACTAGAAACGAGCGAGGCATCTGAGGAGGGAAAAGACTTCGTCCAGTTGTGTTTGAAGAAGAGGGTTGCAGAGAGAATCACACTGGAAGAGCTGCAGAGACACTCCTGGCTTAACAGCACTGCAGCAAACTGAGATGCTGCAAGACTTTGGACATTGATTTATTGCTTGGTCTTCGGACATATTGAGAAAAAGGACTTGAACTTTCTTTCTTTCTTGTGTCTGCATGTATTGAGCAAATGTAACATGTATATAGCTGTAAATAATTGTAAATACATATCTCTGCAAACCCAAAACATTTGGTTGGTGTCACTGAATTTTGTAAAAAAGTTTTCACCTAAACATGTGTACTCAAATAAGTGTGTAAGTGCAGTTACTTTACATAAATATTACTCAAGGTAGAAAGCAGGGGTCAAAGAAATGACTCAAGTATATGAATGAAAAGTACCGTACGACATCAGGGGAAGTGGAAAAAAAGGCAGGACTTTACAAACTGTGACAGTACTCAGTGATTCAGATGTAACAAATGTCAAACGTACTTTATATTCTTGATTTTGACCTCAAAGGTCTCTTTGTGTTATAAATGTGTTGAGTAAAACGAATACAACAGAAAAAAATATTAGGGAAACAACTTAAGTAACAGTAGCATGAGTGGTAAAATCATATTGTCAACAGAAGGTTTTGTCTCTTCTAGATTTTCTGACAATGGGAAGCAGTTTTTTTTCCCCAAATCAACAAGACTTTTTGTTGTTTATGGAAGAAATTATTGCACTTCAAATGATCGCAGCCTTTGTGATTTGCTAATTGCATCCATTAAAATTGCGATTTTGTGTGGATTCGGTTTCATTGTGCAGTCTAAATAAATAAATAAATAAAGTCATCTGCTCAGAGGCTAAACAACAGGAGAAAAAGTGTGTTTGAACAGACAGCTGCATTAAAGACACAAACAGTGACTCACGATACGACAATTTCACTAAAATGGATTGTCACAGGGACCAGCTCAACATTCGGTTTTTCTCCCAGCCCTAATATAAAGTATACCTCACCTAAGTGTTTTTCAACTTTTTTTGAGTGATGGCACACTTTTTGGTGTTACGGCCCCGGGCCTACTGTTCCCGGCTCCTTTTGTGTTTTTTGAATATTGTCTTTATTTCTTGTGGCGGTGGAGTTCCTGCTGGAGAGAGGAGGCTAGCTCACGCTGAACGTGATTGGCTGCTGCCTCCTGGCCCACTGATTGGAGGGCCAATCAGTCCACCTGTGGTCCCGCCCAGTATTTAAGGACTCACTTCACACCTGTTCAGGGCTGCTGGCCTGTGTGTGGCCAGTATGCCATATTGTGCCTCTGTTGTCAGGGCTGCAGTGGCAGCGCCTGTGTTCTGTGTGTTTTGAGGCACTTGTGTTTTGTTTCGTTTAGTATGTCATGTCTCTTTTTATTTTGTCACCCGTTTCTGTTTATGGGCCTTTGTTTTGTTAGGCCTGTGTGACCCATGCATTCTGGGACTGACATATCGTCTGTATTTTGTTGTAGTTCTGTTAATTTACCTTTACACCCCTGTTCATTAAATTGCATCTTTATTTAAACCTTTTCCCATCTTTGGTTTATTTTGTTACTTCCCCTACCCTTAGCAGAGCTGGGTTGTAACATTTGGGTTCAAAAAATATTGCGGCACACCAACCACTACTAAAAAAAAATTAAAAATCTGGTGTATAATGAGCCAAATAATGTCTGTGCCTTTATCTGGTTCTTTAAATTTGGCAGAAGTGACGCAAATGAGGGCACTCCAGAATTGAAAATGAGTCAATTACATCCACATTTTTGAATCTGTGAACTCAAACTGGACATTTTGTAAAGGCGCACCTGGCAAAACCACAAGGCGCACTAGTGTTCCCTGGCGCACTGGTTGAAAATCAAGGCCTTACCTTACTAAACAGACTGAATTATATAAAGAAGGCGCAGAGAGGTACATTAGATCAGTATTTTTCAACCTTTTTTGAGTGGCGGCACACTTTTTGGGTTTGAAAGATACCACGGAACACCAACTACTATTGAAACATCACCAAATCAGACCATTTAGTGAAGAAAGTACGGTACATAATAAAGCAAAAAATGTCTGTGTCCTTGTCTAGTTCTTTAAATTTGACAATAGTGATGGTTTTGCTCTTGTTTGATGTAGAAGTTGCTCGGGACACTCCAAAATGTCAAATTAGTCAATTACATTCGCATTTATTAATATATCGACTCACACTGGATATTTTTTCAAGGCACACCTGACAAAAACCTCAAGGCGCACTAGTGTTCCCCGGTGCACTGGTTGAAAATCAAGGCATTAGATGCAGAAAAAGACGACGGATCATAAACCAGAAGCAGTTTCCTGTTAACGTTAGCTTTAGCAGCAACTCAAAGTGACACAGCATGGAATCAGTGAACAGTCTAATGATTAAAAAAGTATAATTTAGTTACGATTTAGGCACCTGGGCCATGAACTCGCACTCCGGCATTAAAGTGCCTATGACGGGTTGAGCTACTAATTTCACTAAAATGTATGTCAGATAAATATATTTCACATTTTGCCAAGATACTTTACAAATTTTATCCCGGTTTAGCAATTTTTTAGGTTTTCACTTCCTGGTTGTAAATGATGACATCACACTAGGAAATTACCATAGCAACCACCTGTAAACTGGGCCAAAACTCATCTAATGTCGCAGATTGTTAACATTTTTACACATAAAAATAGATATGAACACCTTTTTTTGTTGAATTAATGAATAAAGGGTCAAAAAAGTAGTTTATTTTGTGTAAATTATGCATAACCTTTGTCTCCCCAGTGTGATGTCATCAGTTTGTTTACTTCCTGTAACTTTCTACAGATTTTTCAACTTTTCTCCACAAACGGCCACTTGGTTGGTGTAAAACTATCATTTTAATTTATAACAACTATCAATACATCAAACAAAGACAAAATTAGAAAATCATGAAAACCTGTCATACGCACTTTAACCCTAACCGTGCCGAACAGCTACAGGCGAATGGAGGGGCTCGTACCTTGAGGCATGCTGATCTTCTCGCCGTTCTTGGCCTTGAGCTTGTGCTTCTTGAAGGTGCCTTTCCTCTTCTTGACGTTGGGCTTCTCCTGGTTGTGGTTGAGGTGGAGGATGAGGAGGCTGAGCTCGCGTTCGAACACGTCCTGCTCCCACTGGGCCAGCTGCTGCTCCCTCTGCCTCAGGAACTCCTCGTGGGACTTCTGCTCCAGCGCCGCCCGCTTCAGCTCCTCCTCGCGGCAACGGAGCTCCTGCGGGGGACAAACGGGAGGGTGAGGTGGGAGAGATAAACCACAAGGGTGTGTAGAGCCTGTCAGTCCCAGCAGAGGACAAAGTTTTTCTTTCTGATTTGATTACAATAGCAATCTAGATTCAAGTTACAAATTTACAAAAATGAGAAGGTTGAACAATTGTCGATGGTGATTTTGGATATTTCTTTCATCTTCTACAGAGTTACATAGGCCTTTTCCCACCAGGAAGTGGTAGAACGTAAATCAATCAATCAACCTTTATCTAGCCCTTTACAACACTCAAGGTGACCAAAGTGCTTTCCAACGCAACATACTGTCAACAGCTAAATAAGAAATGAGGCTGAATTGGCAGGTGATTGTTTTCCCATTATATTATATTATATTATATTATATTATATTTCCTTATTTCTGTTATTCCCAAATAGGGGTTTGGGTCTTCAAAGATTCTCAAGGGGTCGCCAGGAGTTCTTAGAAAAGAAGAAATTGAAAGAAAGGATGCATGTGAATTGATTCTATTAAGTATTTTTCAATCAAGACTGTTAACCTGAAAATGTATTTTCCTTAATAGACAGTAGCTTTTCCAGAAGGAGAAGGATGTTTGGTCGCCAATAGGGATGGGGATACTAATCTCATATTATCAATACCAATGGTATAGTCGAGTCGTCTCATCGATCCAGTTCCTTAACTATTCTCTTATCATTTCCTAATAAACATTAAAAAATATGTGTCTTATATATCTAGTTTTGTAAGCCTGTATTTGAACACATTTAAACAAATGTAAGACAAAAGCCTACATTTATTAAAAAGTTACATTAAATTCAAAATGAATTAATTAATGAAAATGTTTTAATTAATGAAAACTCTTTAAATCTGAAGCTTAATTTCAGAGGGACAGGCATAAATACATTTCTTATTATTAATCACAGCTCTGGTGTGTGTGCCGTTTGCATAAAAGTGCTTATTATATCCCACGCAGACTCTGAGTTCAAACCTTTGTTTGTAGTGAAACAGAAACTAAAGAGGTTCGGTTTTGGGACGGGCCTGACACGGCATTTAAAAATACAGCGTCCCAAAGTGGCATCAATAAGAGGAATAGTTAAAGGAGGAGACTCTGATGCACTGCCAGAAACAGAACCGGATCTCCAGTTGAACCACTTCTAGTCACCAACCCATCACAAGTAAAACAGGGGGCACTGGGAGAACAAGGCAGACAGTAACAGAGATGTGTTTGCATACAATATGAAGAAAACACATCGCCCCCAAAATACTGGTTCATCAGTCACCTCTGGATTTAAAACAAACAGCGCCAGCATCAGCTTCATAATATCTTTCGCCGTAAAAAGGATCCTCTTAACGCAACAGACAGCCACGGTTAGAGCTGAAGACGGACACTTTTGTCATGAACCCATGAACTATCCGCCTGAATCATTATTCTAAAAGCTGTTGATTCAGATCTGCTGGTGTGCAGGAATGCTGGAGCGGTGGTCCAACACGGCGGTCTGGGCTGAAGCCGTCGTACCTGCTGTTGTTCTTTCACACCTCTGTGAGAAACGTCTGTCATTACTCAGGGCTACGGTGGCCTCACAGGGTCAACCAGGACAGAATGACTTTAATATATAATAGCTTACCTGATCCCAAAAACAAAGGTGTGTTCATTTTTTTAGTTTTCTGAAATACTACAAAAAGTGTGGGAAAATGTGTCAACAAAATGAACAAAGACTTTTAAATCTAGTAGTATCCATTACTCAGATTCACGCTTTAATTCCATATCAAACATTTCTGCTTTACCTGAATGTTCCACAATAGGAAATTCTACTTTTATATCGATTACAGGTGTTTTTTTTTTTTTTTTTGTTTTTTTTTTTTATAAAGGCAAATAAAACAAAAAGAGAAAAGTTAACATAGAGCACCTTTAATTTAAATAAAATGCACAAGCTCTTTCAGAGACGTTATGGTTCAGAATGAGATATGATTTAGTTTTCTTTATTTAGTTTTCTTTATCAATAACTCTTATTCTTTTGCAGTGAATAAAGCTTATTACAAATCAGCCTTTCACAATAGTTACTGTCGACTCATTGTTCAATAACACAAAGCTGGACAAGTATTTGGGGCTCAATATTTATTTTGTATTGAGTTGTGCTAAAATATAAATTTGCTGTATTGATGGAGTGTTTTTTGGTAAATGTTATAGGGATGTAATGATACTGACAATATCGTGATAGTAACATTTCGATTATAGTAAAACTGTAATATTATTGCATCGTTGCATCGAATCATGAGTTACTAACAGGAAACTTTTTGTTATTTTTTGGTAATATATTATAATTTCAGCAATAGAAGATTGAATAATAAACATAGATTATACAAACTAATACTTAAATGTTTCGTTTTGTGCTTTTTTTTTTATTACAGCTTGTGATTTTTAACAACGTTGATCATTTGGAATAAGGTTTACTGGATTTTTGAGTTATATATTGCACATCTTTTTTTTTTTTTTTAGTTTATTTTTTCCAAAAGGGGACAGTGCAATTTCATAAAACACATGAATAAAACATGAGTAAAACAGCCAGAATTAGCCAAAGAGGCTTTTTTTCATTTGTAGTCCCCCGGCCATGATGTCAAAATGGCAATAAAACGGACAAAAACAGACATTGTTAATAAAACACAACATCAACACAAAATATAATACAATATTTACAAAAATGTACAGTGATTCTATTTTGACATCTAATTTGTTATCGTGACAGGCCTGGTTGTGAGCTTTCATTTTCATTTCATGTAGTTACTTTTACTTTCCTTTTCTGTTTGCGCGCCTCTTACACGGATTCGTGTTTGGAGCTTGTGTTTGCGGTTACCTTCTCCTTGGCGCGGAGCTGGTCGAACATGTCCTGGATCTCCAGTTTCCAGTCGTCCTGCAGAGAGTGGAAGGACTCGGGGGGCATCTCCTCCTTCACCTGCTGCTCCAGGGCCAGCAGCTGGGACAGGATGGAGCTGAAGGTGGGCCTGCGGTGGGGGTCCTGGTCCCAGCACTCTGACACACACAACAACAACGAGTGTGAGATATGAGACGTCACATGCTGCGAAAGGAAGATATAGAGAAGGGCTGTGTAATCACTCCAATTTGAGAGGCTGTCATTTCTTTTTTTTTCTTTTTTTGTAACTTTCTTTTTATTGTCTTTTTTCACTTTTTCAACACACATCAAACAACACAGACATGGGATGAGTTATCACAGCAAAGTATAATATGACTTTTAGATTTAGTTAACAACATTTGTCGCTGATATGTAGGTTGTCCATTTTGTCCATTTCTCTTGACACTGTTCTTACTGTGTCCTCAGTCTGTGTGTCATAATTTCCATTTCAAATATCTTGTTCACTAGTTGTTCCCACTCCTCACATGTTGGCATATCTGGTTTACACCATTTTTTTGTAATGGACTTTTTGCAGGCTGCAAGGAGTATTTTGAACAAATAAATGTCGTCCTTAAACACCATGTTAGCAGAAATATGCCCTAGATACAGATAGAGAGGCTGTAATTTCTATTCATCAATGATATGCACGAGTCAAAAATCATATGTCTATAAAAGCATGTGGTTTGGAGACATTTGACTCTTTCAATTAGCAGTGATAGTCAGACGATATTCTATCAATCCAAAAGAAATGTGTTTAAACATGTCTTTAAGCATTTAAGCATGTCTTTCCTTAAATTGTTCCACTGTCCACATGAGGAATATAGTTAAAGCTTCATCTTCGTTTTCATTATTGTATATTGCAATGTATTATCACATGCTTGTGGGACCATGTGATGTGGATGTTTTATCAGAATCCTGTCACAACAGATGACTCTTTTCTTCAATATTGAGAGTTTTGCTTTTATTATTTACCCCATAATAAGAAGAACTCATGACTCCAAGTTACTGTATGAACACATCTATGGAGTTATTATGTTTGCGCTGTTACATTATGTAGGGTTTAAATAAAAAAAATGGATACCCAGTTTGTAAACAGGGTAAATGCAAGGATCCTATAGTCAATTTTATAACCTTTTTAAGGTTTTATGGAAATCTTTAAGACCTTATCGTAATATATCTAGCCATTTTTGCAACTACATACAAAAAGATTACATATTCAGATCACAGCTGACCCTTCTCACCTGGACATGGACTATTTAAGCCCCTCCCCACAAGAACAGTTTCTTTCCCTCTGCCGTTGGACTCATGAACACTTTAGAACACCTGACACTTTAACAATAATATTATATAAGAACTGTCTATTTGCACTACCACATTTGCACATTGCACTATCTGCCAACTGTACATTTCTGTATATAGTCTTAGTCTATCTATCTTAGTCTATTTTATTCTTAATTTTATGCATGACTCCTTTATATGGTTTATTATATTTTATTCATTGTTTTAAGTTGCACCTTACGCCGAAGCAAGTTCCTATGTTTGTGAATTTTTGATCACTGACAATGGCAATAAACGATTCTGATATTTTAGAAATTATTTTAGTTTATTTAATCTAAAATAAAATAAAATAAATGGTATACAATAACAATAGCATGTTTAACTGTGTGGACTTTGCAAACTGAATGTACAACCCATGAACAAATGCACAAAAAAGGAGGAGCGTCTGTTCAAACTAGGGCTGTAGTCGACTAAAGAAACTGTCTCCATGTATCCAGTCCAAACTGGACTCAAAATACTACTGTACAGGGGTTCATGTAAAAACACTGGTAAAGAGTGTCTTTATATGTCAAACATTATGGTGAAATGGCCAGCTTTGTTAATTGTGTCAATGAGCTGCTTGAGAGTCACGTCCTCTTTGAGTCTGTCCTTAACCTCACCTGGTGCTTTATGTGTGATACAGTAAACACAGAAATTATGGACCGTTTAGGTTATTTTTAAATTAAAATTTAAACTTTATTCTGAAACCATTTAAGACTTATAAAACTGTATTAAGCCTTAATTTCACCTAAATGTATTCATGGACTTTAAAGACTTTTTAAGACCCCGTGGATGCCCTGATAAAGCTAGTCCTATCCTACCTGTCAAATATTAGTTTGAATCCTGCTCCGGACACAAACATCCTTGGTAGAGCGGTCTGATCCACTTGACAGTAGGTTGGTTTGATCACAACACTGTTGTTGTGTCCATGGACAAGACACTTAACCCACCTCGCTCCCTTCACCTGAATGGATTTGAATGCCTCGAACGTAGAAAAGCACTATTTAAATGTGACTGCTGACTAATTTTATTACATAAACATTTATTTTGAGTTGAAAATGTCATTCTGTTGCATCAAAAAACCAAGTATCAAACCTTTCCTTAGTATCAAAATCAAATTTGAAATATTAGAATTTTAACACTAGTATGTCATGTTATTGATGTCAGATGTAAGTGGACCCTGTGGGCAGAATAGTCTTCACCAATGTACACAATTGGAATTACAAAAATAGATCAATAAAAAATCAACAATAAACATCTGGATAAAAGAGTCCAACAACCAGGACAAGCATCTTTGCAATCTTTGGTCACTGTATCGTCTTCCACTGTCCCTGTCCAATAAAGGCATCCCATAATCCCCCTCATCATCACAATAGTGTTGAATGCCTGTACATTATAATCAGAAAACTTACAGCTACTTTTGGTGAACTGAAAGAGCCACTTGTATATGTGACGATAACATCAGTGTTTACAGATGTCTCAGAGCTCCTGCTGCATTCTAATTCTTATTTACAGCCTCCACTGTGGGCCTGCTGAGTCATACTCTTCATTAAGTTCCAGCGGGAGGCTTATGTATAATCTCCAAACACAACACAAATATATCTCCCATAGTGAACGCTCGGGGGTGGCCATCTAGGAGTTTGTACTCATTTTCATTTATAAGACAACATCAGAGAAAGAAAGAATGTGAAAATGAATGTGAAATGTAAACAGTGGCAAAGTTGGAAAATGTTGGATGAATGTGAAAGAGAATTATCTAAAAAAAAAAAACTTTACAAAAGGCCTATGAGTTTTAAAAGTAAAGAGCATTTGATCTTAAAACTACAGCAATTCAACTGTCCATCAAAAAATTGTTTAAGTGGTAGTTTCTTATTCACAACACCATATTTATCAATCCTTTTGTGGTACGGAATTGATTGTCTGTGGGTTGCACAGTATTGGACAATGTTGCAATTGACATCGACTGACATTTTTATATTAAAACAATAATTTAGGTTATATTTAAAAAAAAAAAAAAAAAAAAAAAAAAGTACATTGACTAGTCAAACTGTAAAAAAAAATACATAATTTATTTGGTTTATTAAATAACTTATTTCCAATTTTCTAATGGGTGGGAGGAATATCAGTAAAAAGCATAATATCCAACTGCGATATTCTCAGAACGAGAATATCAAGCGTTAAATATAGTTAAAATAATTTTAAAAAGGATCCCAACGCGAGACCAAAATGTCTAAGTGTAATCTCCACGTTTTGTGCTTGAATAATCTACAGAAACATTTTAGCACATTTATGATTGTAAAAATGTCTGAATATCGTTAGAAGAGATATCGCAAATTGCAAGGGCTCAAATACTAAAATGCAGTCATTTCCTCTAAACTGTTTTATTCGGTTTAAAAACTGTTAATCCTGTAGTAGATCTCAGTAACAAGCGAAAAAACATGACTTCGACTTTTTTTTATCAATCTTAAAGTGACAAAAATTCAAGTATAACTGACAAACACGTGGCAAAAAGTGACACAAACGCGACTAAAAGAGACAAACACGTGGCTAAAAGTAACAAAAGCACAACTAAAAATTACAGAAGCCTGACTTAAAGCGTCAAAAACCGACACAAAACACTAAAAGCAACAAAAATGTGACAAAAAGCAACTAAACCTTTTTGAAACCCGTGATCGTTTTAACAGTTTGTCAGTTCATATTTCAGTCTTTTTGCCAATTCTTCTGGTTGTGTTTGAAATGAGAAAAATGAAATACTCACAAATTGTGCAGCTCTTGTCAACGATCAGTCTATGTCAAACATGTGACCACAGTAAACACGATAATGTGACCAACAGTAACAACATGTGACCAACAGTAACCACAAACATGTGATCAACAATAGATGCAAACATGTGACCAGGTTTAAGCATAAACATGTGACCAACAATAAACACTCTAATATGACCAACAATAAACATAAAATATATGACACAGCAGTAAACACAAACATGTGACCAACAGTAAACACAAACATCTGACCAACAGTAAACACAAACATGTGACCATCAGTAAACACTATAATGTGACCAACAGTAAACACAAACATGTGACCAACAGTAAACACAAACATGTGACCATCAGTAAACACAAACATGTGACTAACAGTAAACACAAACATCTGACCAACAGTAAACACAAACATGTGACCATCAGTAAACACTATAATGTGACCAACAGTAAACACAAACATGTGACCAACAGTAAACACAAACATGTGACCATCAGTAAACACAAACATGTGACCAACAGTAAACACAAACATGTGACCATCAGTAAACACAAACATGTGACCAACAGTAAACACAAACATGTGACCAACAGTAAACACAAACATGTGACCAACAGTAAACACAAACATGTGACCAACAGTAAACACAAACATGTGACCAACAGTAAACACAAACATGTGACCAACAGTAAACACTCTAATATGACCAACAGTAAACATAAAATATATGACACAGCAGTAAACACAAACATGTGACTAACAGTAAACACAAACATGTGACCAACAGTAAACACTCTAATATGACCAACAGTAAACATAAAATATATGACACAGCAGTAAACACAAACATGTGACTAACAGTAAACACAAACATCTGACCAACAGTAAACAAACATGTGACCATCAGTAAACACTATAATGTGACCAACAGTAAACACAAACATGTGACCAGCAGTAAACACAAACATGTGACCATCAGTAAACACAAACATGTGACCAACAGTAAACACAAACATGTGACCAACAGTAAACACTCTAATATGACCAACAGTAAACATAAAATATATGACACAGCAGTAAACACAAACATGTGACTAACAGTAAACACAAACATGTGACCAACAGTAAACACTCTAATATGACCAACAGTAAACATAAAATATATGACACAGCAGTAAACACAAACATGTGACCAACAGTAAACACAAACATGTGACCAACAGTAAACACTCTAATATGACCAACAGTAAACATAAAATATATGACACAGCAGTAAACACAAACATGTGACTAACAGTAAACACAAACATGTGACCAACAGTAAACACTCTAATATGACCAACAGTAAACATAAAATATATGACACAGCAGTAAACACAAACATGTGACCAACAGTAAACACAAACATCTGACCAACAGTAAAC
Source organism: Rhinogobius similis (assembly GCA_019453435.1). Classification (NCBI taxonomy): domain Eukaryota; kingdom Metazoa; phylum Chordata; class Actinopteri; order Gobiiformes; family Gobiidae; genus Rhinogobius; species Rhinogobius similis. The sequence goes on along the minus strand of CM033640.1, from coordinate 3,737,512 downwards.
AAACATGTGACCATCAGTAAACACTATAATGTGACCAACAGTAAACACAAACATGTGACCAACAGTAAACACAACCCTTCCTCAAAGTAACAACAGAAGAGCTCAGACGTGAACAGGACCAATCTCCCCAGCTCTTCTACCATTTCTGAAGGTTTACAAATGAGTGTGTGAGCCTCACCAAACCGTCAGACTCAGGTGACTTTCCCTCCAGCTCACAGAACCTGATATTGGCTCAGACAAACGTTGTAGTTGTGGCCACGTCTAATCGAGTGAATCATCGCACAGTGTGAAGGGGGCTGTCTCATGATTCTAAATTCTTCGTGTTTAGATGTAGTTTGAAGATTGAATTTTGAAACAAATTCGGTACAGACTCAAACAGGGCAATCACAGTCCTCACCTGACCTGAGCTTTTGAAGGGGATAGGGGGAGTCCTCACCTGACCTGAGCTGGTGAAGGGGACAGGGGGAGTCCTCACCTGACCTGAGCTGGTGAAGGGGATAAGGGGAGTCCTCACCTGACCTGAGCTGGTGAAGGGGACAGGGGGAGTCCTCACCTGACCTGAGCTGGTGAAGGGGACAGGGGGAGTCCTCACCTGACCTGAGCTGGTGAAGGGGATAAGGGGAGTCCTCACCTGACCTGAGCTGGTGAAGGGGATAGGGGGAGTCCTCACCTGACCTGAGCTGGTGAAGGGGACAGGGGGAGTCCTCACCCGACCTGAGCTGGTGAAGGGGACAGGGGGAGTCCTCACCCGACCTGAGGTGGGGAAGGGGACAGGGGGAGTCCTCACCCGACCTGAGGTGGGGAAGGGGATAGGGGGAGTCCTCACCTGACCTGAGGTGGTGAAGGGGATAGGGGGAGTCCTCACCTGACCTGAGCTGGTGAAGGGGATAGGGGGAGTCCTCACCTGACCTGAGGTGGGGAAGGGGATAGGGGGAGTCCTCACCTGACCTGAGCTGGTGAAGGGGATAGGGGAGTCCTCACCTGACCTGAGCTGGTGAAGGGGACAGGGGGAGTCCTCACCTGACCTGAGCTGGTGAAGGGGACAGGGGGAGTCCTCACCTGACCTGAGGTGGGGAAGGGGACAGGGGGAGTCCTCACCTGACCTGAGGTGGGGAAGGGGAAAGGGGGAGTCCTCACCTGACCTGAGGTGGTGAAGGGGATAGGGGGAGTCCTCACCTGACCTGAGGTGGTGAAGGGGATAGGGGGAGTCCTCACCTGACCTGAGGTGGGGAAGGGGATAGGGGGAGTCCTCACCTGACCTGAGGTGGTGAAGGGGATAGGGGGAGTCCTCACCTGACCTGAGGTGGGGAAGGGGATAGGGGGGTCCTCACCTGACCTGAGGTGGGGAAGGGGATAGGGGGAGTCCTTACCTGACCTGAGGTGGTGAAGGGGATAGGGGGGTCCTCACCTGACCTGAGCTGGTGAAGGGTTCATGTGGAGGGTTTAGGGGGGGTCCTCACCTGACATGAGCTGAGCGAAGGGTTCCGGGCAGGTGGAGGGGATAGGGAGAGTGAGTTTGTTGACTGCCACTCCATAGGCCACAGCCAGACCGTCGATCCCTCTGTACGGCGCCTCTCCAGTCAGAAGCTCCCACAGCAGGACACCATAACTGTGGGGAAGAAGACAATTCAGTTCAGTATATGTACTTCAAATCAATGTTAAGCCTACACTCATTACTATTTCTATTTTTATAGTGTAATTTTAAAAATAAAAATATTACAATTTCTTTTGAATATAGAGAGGTTATCATTGGGGGCCCCGAGGGATCGTGGGCATGAAAAGGGGGCCGCGACGCTGCAGAGTTTGGGAATGGATGGAATATACGATGAGACAGCATGTTGTTAGGAAAAGTTTGAACCAGCTACCCCCTGGTTAGTAGTTAAATATCATTAAGCGTACACAACCCTCTGTGACACCAGTAATCCCTTAAAGCTGACTTTTTGGGGGGGGATTTTAATGACAACAGACGTTTTTTGACCTCCAGAGCTCTAAAGAATTTTTATTTTTCTTGTGTAAAAACATTAAAATTTATGCTGCTTTCATATGGTCCTCGGGTGCTCGTGTTTCTGAGATGAGAAGTCGGGGTTCTGACTTGTTTGCATTCCGGAGCTTTTATCTTGAAAAGTCAGTCATTTTGAAAATCACCAATAATAAAATCACTGAGCTCAGACTTTATAAAGCTAACAATGAGATTTGTTGTTTTTATTCTGCCCAAAAGCTAACTTTAATGTTTGTTTTGGAAAACATCCTATTCTATCTACTTTAACTAGCTAATGTTACATCAGTATTTAATAAACAGAAGTGGGTCTTTCTTGTGTAAATCAGTTCCTCTTATGACATTAAATGACCTCTAACTGTAGTATGTTTGTCAGTGACCTCAAACAATTAAGACAACTTGATAAATTGTATGATTTTCACCCATCTCCACAGCAGGTTACCTCAAGGTTTTCACCCCAATCCCGAGTTGTTTTCCCCGACTTGTGCGAGCGGTTGTGAGCATTTTTCAACTCGGAAAAACACTGTCCCGAGGACCATGAGCATTATATCTTTAATATCTTTATCTTTATCTTCAATATCTTTAAAGTGAAATAACACATTTAAGGGGCTATGCCCAATTTTTTTCTCTTCATGTAATAAAAAAAAAATTGCCTTAAAGATCTAAAATCAGCTCTTGGGGCAAAATGAGGGGCTTTACCCTCTGCAGATCAGAAACTGTACTTCTAGCCTGCTAGTTATTGTTAGCATTATCATGACGCCATTAACTCCTCTCTGGGCTCTAAAAGTAGTGAAAAGTCATGGTGAATAATCAGGACGTTAGGAATGCTTCAGGAAAGTGAGGAATAACTTTGGACCATCGGAAACCGTTTTAAATTAACTACGGTAGTTTGTTTTTAGGACGATAAGTCCAGTACAGCGCTTTTGAAACCATGCATGAAAAACTCGTGGAAGGCTTTTTGCTGTCCTCCACTGTGTCAGCTTAAGTCCAGATCACTGTACACTTTAAGTAGATAGTACAAACCGCAACCTTTTTTATTTAGTTCTTTAATTACAGCGTCCACACCAGATTACTGTGCACAAACGCTGCTCTGAACAGGAAAAGTGCAGGGAGACTCCAGCGCTCTCAGGAGCAGCTGGTGAAGAAGTGCCTGTTGTGTCCAATGTTTAAAGCTTTGTGAGGGATATCTGGGGACGTGACTGAGCGTGGGTGGGAAGCGGAAAGGAAATGTAGCAAATGAAAAAGACATTATTATTATAAACCAGGGCAGTGATCAGAAGAATTGTCACTGTACAAAGTATTTGATATTAAGTCAGTGTTTTTTGTTCAACTGGCCGTATACGTTTTAAAACTGTTAGCATAGGGGTGCACGGTGGCAGAGCGGCTAGAGCTTCTGCCTCTCAATAAGGAGATCGTGGGTTCGAATCCCAGACCACCCCACCATCGTGGTTTCGAATTCTGAACCACCCCAACATCACACGATCTCTCTGGGTGGAGTCTGCATGTCCTCCCCGTGTTACCGTGGGTTCTCTCCGGGTTCTCCGGCTCCTCCCACCGTCCAAAGACATGACTGTGTGGGTTAATTGAGAACTCTAAATTGTCCCTAGTGAATGAATGTGAGAGTGAATGGTTGTCTGTCCTTGTCTCTGTCTCTCTGTGTCAGTCCTGCGACGAGTTGGCCACTGTCCAGGGTGTACCCCGCCTAAGGCCCAAAGTCACTGGTATAGGCTCCAGTCACCCGCGACCCCTAATGGGAATAAGCGGTAGAAAATGAATGAATGAATGAACTGTTAGCATAGGTCCAGCTCACACAGCTCACTGCATTCTGAGCGTCCTCATTATTTGTGATGAGTTTATAAATGCTTTTCACAACTCGCAGAGCTCAGAGCAGAGTTTACCGTCGCAGTACGTAGCATGTCAAAGGAAAAACATTCTGCATTTTTCATATTGTTACTGTTAGCCTTCAAACATGCTCTTGAGTCTTGTTCGGAAATCACGGAAGTTCAGCAGAAGTTCAGACGTGTGTTTGATGCTCGGAGGGGGTGGATTTCTGATTAACATTCCTCAAAACAGCGTGAATGCAACTGAATGCTACTTCAGGTGTGTTTTTGATGACGGAACATTGTTAGAACATGGTTTAAAGCTCAAAATAGTCCCTGTAACAGAATATGTGTCCTTTAACAGCGCACTTCCTGCTTTGCGGAGAATAAAACAGTCTATCATTAGATGCAGATAGCGCACAATGGTCTTGATTCTGAACTTGCTTGTACAATATGTCTGTATTAGGGTCAAATATATTTTACATAATTACATTTAACAAAGAATGTGAGATCTAATTTAGCCCATTTAATGCTTTCTGTCTTTATAACATACAGTTAGACAATAAAAGTAGCCTAATCACATTTTCCAGGGGATGCCAAGTTTTTTGTCTAACCATTTCTCTAAATAATATTGATATAAAAACTTATAAATTTGGAAAAATAGTACATTTTCACAATTTTAAAAATAGTACTAAATTTACTCAAAGCTATATGGATATGAAAGAATAATGAGTAATCACACTCAAATAGTCACAATTTGCAAAACTCTAGGACGTCAGTGATGTATGTCCTAAAAAGAACAAAAGCTGCTGTCTACACTGTGCCTTTAAAGGAGCTGTATTTTTTCCCCATATAATAAAAGTACATTTGTTTGGCACCAGTTCAGGTATGTTGTAAAAGCCGCTCTTACACAGGGTGTTTATTATATACCGAGGTTTAGCACATATGTTGACCAGGTTACTTGCACAAATACAACACTTACACAAAGTCCAGCCTCTGAAAGTTGTGGAAACAAACTGTATTGTTGAGACAGTTAAGAAAATGGGACTGGGGTGGACCCTCTAAGCTTCATTATTAGATGCAGACAGCTCAAAGAAGTCTCATTTTTGTCACAAAGTGCTGCTTTTACAATTTAACACACAAAAAACACAACATTTACTCATTTACCACAGCTTTAATGGAAAAATGAATAGTTAATGGCTAAAAAGTTGTTGGATATGAAAATAAATATATTTGAATATAATACAGAAATAATATATTTGTAAGTACTTTGTAAACATTAGTAATGACTACTTAGTCTGCCTGTTACCAGGTGGACATTAATATGAGGTGTTAGGTTTACAAAACCTGTGATAAAATTCAAATGTGACCTATTGACCCTTTAAAGGGGGGTAAACAACATTCTTAATTCAAGACGAGAGGTAAAAGTGAGGTGGAACATAATGTGATTTCGATCCATTTTTCCATTTTCAGATCACATCACACTACCGTCCTGAATAATAAAGCCTACTGGCCAAAAAATCCTTACAAAAAAAAAATGTATTAACCTCAGATCCTCACAAAATATGACAAATCAAGGTGGTTTTGGCCAATGAAAAGTACTCAGCTATTTGTGAGTGATATCACAGCCTGCTTTAAACATTACAATTGCATTTCATATTATTTCTATGTGTAACAGGAGATTACTGGAAATACTCACAGAAATGTAGAAAATACTAGGGCTGGGTGGTATGACAATAATATTGTACACCAGAAGCTGAAAAAATCCTGTCAGTATCACCTTTAATATTGATGATCTTTTTTTTTTTTACTGCAATGTGCGACGTTCATATTCAACTCTACAGCTAATACTTCACTCCATTTAACCTCTGTTGTGTTGGTAAAATAGATTATTTTTTACTTGATTAAATAACCAGCCCACAAAAGCTTAAAAGCAGTTTAAGTGACCTGAAGGCGCCTGAACTCATCAGAACACTGATGTAACACGTGCTCTCCTGCGCCGCAAGACAACAGCCGGGGCTCAGACAACGCCGTCTAAAAGATGAAGGAATATGACTTTTTAACCCTGGACTTGGATCAATGTGAAGACGTGTGGAGCTGGACTCAGTTTGGACGTTATTGTTTTCATGATCCAGGTGAGCGAATCAACTTCTTAAAGCGGCCAAATACACAGAGAAGTGTAATGTTTTCCTTTCCTCGAACACAAACGCTGTGCAGCAAATCATTGATTAAACTTCATCCGTTTCTTTGTTTTAATGTGATCACGCAGAGAGCCCAGACCTTCGCTGGATTTGGTTTAACGAAGACGAGCAACGGGAGGTGAGAGAGAGAAGGTGTGAGGACTGTTGGTAAATGAATGATGTATTTTGCATTTAATGGAAAAGTATTCTGTATTTTTCATATTGTTATTAGTCTTTAAACATGCTCTTGAGTGCCTTAAATGTACCATTTAATGTTTAAAAAAAAAATATATATATATATATCTTATTCATTCTATGCCCTGTGTGATCAGTCACTATGAAATGACACTTACTGAGTGCCTCCAGCCAGCAGATGGCACCAGCGCTATGTACAATCTAGTGAAGTTAGCGCTGAAAAGCCCTTATGGTGCGCATTTGCTGCAGAACTTATCGTTTAGATGGCAGAAATGCTCGAGTCTGCCGCTACCACATGGTTAAAAGCTCAAAAAAGTTACTGCAGCAGAATGTGTGTCCTTTAAATAAACTCATTTTACATTGTTCCTAAACAATTAACCTTATTCAATCTATTTTACACAGTGTATGAACTATTTTCTGAAAAACAATGACATACATTCTGCTTGATTTTAGGCAGATTTGTCTTAAATCAGTGGCTCATACTGTCTAGAACTGTATAATTAGAATATCGGCCAGCCCTAGAGCCCACAATAGTTTTTCATTTCATACATTTAGGGCTGCACAATATATGGCAAAAGTATCGATACCACTATACTGCCTGATACAATAACGATATCACAATAAACAAAATATATCACAGTAACACCAAAGTCTTCCATCTGATAGAAATGTTCTGATTTTAAAATGAAAACATTGAGAAGGGAAAATCATGAATAAAATCAAACTAAATTAGCTTCAGTTTTGGATTTGTTGTTTTTATTTTAATACAACAGACATTGTTGCATCAAAAATAGGGCAGTTAGTAGAATAATCTTGACTAGTTAACTATAAACAACTATCATATTTTGATGATGGTCATCGTTCTCTGGACTAAACAGACTCTAAACACAAACTTAAAGACTTTTATAACAAAGACAGACAAAGAAAAATGGCAAAAAAGAAAAGACCATTTCTGATTTTCCCCAATTATACACTTTACGCAGTCTTCATTCACAATATTTCAACATTTATTTGGTTAAAAAGTCTCAATCTACAATGGAAGTATCGCTGACTAGTCGACTATTAAAATAATCGTGAGTTTCAGTCAAAAAGTATATTTGAATCAATCATTTCCAATATCGCGCAGCCCTAACACAGATACACATTATATATTTTACCACAATTATACATTACTTTTGTGGGGCTAAAATACAATTTTGAGGCTGGAAAACAGTATTTATCCCATCTTATGTATAAGAAAAGCAACCCATCTGACATTTCTGCCCTGGAAACTCAAAAGTGTGGCTTTTTTTTGGACCATAATACTAGTAATTCATTCAGATCTGATGTCAGTTAATGTCTGAAAATGTTTTATGGTCTATTTCACTTTTGAATCCATTCCAGAAAGGTCTACAGGCACCAAAATATTGTTTTAGGGGTTTCTGCCATGATTGCCCGTCCATGCACTACAAGATAACAATACATTAAACATTTTGCTTCTGCACAAAAACCAACAATGCACCCTCGTCCCGCTGTATCCATCGCCTCCTCTCTCTCTGAAGTGCATGTGGTGGGCTGAGCTGCTGGGTGCTGTCTGAGCCCAAACAATGGGACAGTGTGGCGCTCAAACGTCCCACACACACGCAGAGGTCTTTGAACACACCACGTGCATCACCTCCCAGTCACTACACACTGTACACAATCTGCTGTCGTGTTCACCTATTGTAGTCTGCTACACGGGCCATATGTTTAGTTTACCAAACCGACTGCATTTTTATTTAGACTGAGCATGAGAGAGTCTTCAAACAATATACTATACACTAAACAATACACTATAGTTTTAACATTTAAAAACATCTGGGAACACTTTATTTCCGATACAATGCTTGCTGCTGTGGCCAGTAACCGATACTTGCAGATGGCAATTTCCAATATGTACATTTTTAAATCCATAGCAAAGTCCACAAATCTATTTTAAAGGACACATTTTCTGCTTCTGTGACTTTTTTTTTAGCTTTTTAACAAAACCATACCTGGAGTAGCATTTAGTTGCATTCATGCTATTTTGAGGAATGCTGATGAGAAAATCCTCTCCTCTCCGAGCGTCAAAAACACTTCTTGCCGATGCCTTGATCAGTGACGATTTATGCAATTTTCTACGCCACTTGTCTGAGAATCTTCTGCCGTTTTAAGTCCTTAAATCATCGCCAGACTCGTTCTGAGCATTTCTGCCGTCTAAACACGATAACTGCTACTGCTAGCCTGACAGAGCGTCTCTTAAAATGAGTCGATGTAATTCCTCTTTCATTCAGGAGTGTTCCATCGTAGAGAAGGTTTCAGGGTCCGAACAGTGTCCAGATGACAATCCCTCAAACCTTTTCTACGTCTCTTAAAGTGATAACATAACTAACTTGTGTAAGTGCTAGGTGCCATCTACTGGCTGCATACACACAGTAAGTGTCAGGGCAGACAGCAGAGAATCGTGTTCATTTAGTGCATAATAAACTTTTTTTTTTTTTTTTTGGTTTCAAAACATGAGATGTCAAATTTAAGGTAGTCAAGAGCATGTTTAAAGGCTAAAAACAATAGGAAAAATGAATAATATTTTCCTTTAAGTTGAAGTAAAGATTGAAAATTTAAAATTCACTTGTAAATAAACAGTTGCAAAAACAATAACACAATGTATTTATCCCGGGATATAAAATAATCTGTGGCATGATTATGTAGACTTAGAGCCATACTTTGCTCTTCTCTTCCAATGTATACCCTTTAGTCTGTAATAACCAAAAGCCTATTGGGATCCATAATTCATCTAAAAAAAAGTCATAGTAATAAACTTTATGCCCGACTGGACCGAAGCCCGACAGAATCAGACCCGAGCCCGGCAAGTGCACTTTGACTGACAACTTTTAAAAAACCATTTACAGCCCGATATTATTCCCAGCGAACGATCCAACACAAATGCACACGGGTGCACAGCGATCGGCGCGGCACACACTGGCAGCAAAGTCAAGACTACTCAATGGTTTTTACTTAGAGATTGCGTCCGTTAAAAAAAAAAAAATCTTTAAAATAAATTAGCTTCAGTGTTGGCATTGACCCACAGACAGCTCCATGTATCGGCACAGAAGTCTTTAACACACCGTCAGTGACATCCACCTGCAGCTCACTGTCCACTGTGGGAGCTTTAAGGATTTAGTCATTTTAGTGGGACCCTGCAAAAACTCATAGAGCTAGAACTGGACAGGAAGTACACAACTGCACAATAAAAACACAAAAATATATGAAATTCCGTGCACAGAGCGTATACACAGTTTATTAATAGGTGTTAGTAAATGTCGAATCAGCAGCAGAATAAGATTATGCTGGGTAAGACATGATTAATATTTCTAAAACACCAAACTAACCACTTTTCTGTAGCAAATTAGCTAGTTAGATGTTAATAAGTGTACCCTAAAATAAAGTGTTACCTATTCATGTTTTAGAACTTAAAATAATGTATTAAAAACAGATAAGTGATGTAGCCCTGTTTATACACAGAAGGAGCTTAAACTACTCGAGCGAAGAATTTTAAATAAGGCTAACATAACAGCTGCTGGATGAGTTTATAAAATAGAACTATAATTAAAACTGGAAGATGAACCCAAAATGGCGCCCTGTTTATTCCTGTGGCGTGTGCTCGTTGGCGCATGACCCCAAAAATTATTTACTTCCGCGTTACTTCCTGATACGGAGGCTGCCATCCTTGCTTTATGGAGGCGGCCATCTTTGCTTTATGGACACCACGTGACAACAATCCCCCATGATGCTTTGAGTGACGGGAGCGATCACTCAGCATCACACATCACATCAGCTTGCAAATTTTTGTGTCAACGTTAGCTTGTGTGATTGTAATTGTATTCTTCTTGTTAGATCAAATGTGAAAGCGTCTGAAATAAAATAAAATACAACTTATAGGTGTCGTTAGTCTAGCCATGTCCACGAGCTTCTGTTTGTATCGTTCACGCGGCTCACACATGTTTGCGTGACCTCACTTCATATAAAAACGGTAATTTCTGTGTTTTTAGAAATGGTAGAAAAGAACATGTATTTATTAAATTTAAATAACAATAGTAATTAAGTACTGTCTGCAATTATAGAAAAAGGCTGGGCCCAAGAGGCTGCAGTACCTCGCACGGCCACTAATCAATCTGGGACACGGACAGAGGGGGCGTGTCTTATCCAGGTCATTTAACACATCCATGGTTTATAAGCACCTTTCATAACTTTCAGAGGCCAGAGTCAAGGTAAAGCTAACAATACGTAGCATGCTAACACAGCCCTGGCGTTACTTCCTGCTTTGTCACTGATAAAAAACGTTATATAATTAGATGCAAATAGCACACAGCGATCTCATTTTGACCCTAAAAGCTGCTTTTTCAAACAAATTTTGATAAACTACATTTGATAAACTACTGGACTCTTTAATGCAGGCATGTCCAAACTAAGGCCCGGGGCCAAATGCGGCCCTCAGACCAATTTTTCTTGGCCCTTAGGCTTCCTGGTGAACTGGCCCACATTGTCCTGAGAAGTACTATTTACAGCACATTTCAGATTTTCTACAATTCCAACCTAAATAACTAACATTTTGGTGCAATACAAACCTGATATTAAGGCACTGAGACTGAATGTAGATGTGGTGGAGCTTAAAACATCAGATAAATGCAGCTTTTTTGAATGTTTCATGATTGATTTGTGGCCCTCCGCTTGGTCTATATTTTAATATGCGGCCCTCGATGGAAAAAGTTTGGACACCCCTGGTTTAATGTCTGATACATTTACACAGAAGAATCAATTCTGTTTTAATCTTAGCACTATTTTTTTGTAAGATAACTAGTCAAACATATCTGATTTTAGAATGACTGCGTGGACTGGTCATGTGACGCTGGGTGTTATCATGTGATAGCTCATGTTACGTCCTCACCTCCACACGTCGCTGCCTTTGGAAAACGTGGAGGCCTTGATGACTTCGGGGGCCATCCAGGCGTAGGTCCCCGCCGTGCTCATCTTGGTGGTCTTGTGCCATTCGCGGGCCAGGCCAAAGTCCGTTATTTTCAGTGTCAGACCTTCCATACATTCATTCTCTATGGGCTGGGCTAGCAAGACTGCGGAAAAGCAGAAAAACACAAACAAATTCATATTATTACTGGGATAAACATCATAATTGTATTTGTTTGGACTTGAACACGCATTGCCGCCTCTCACTTCCCTCTTTTGTTTTGTTGTTTTAAAGCTTTAAGGGCCAAAAAACATTTCTCCGCACGCAGCTTGTGAAACGCTCGACACGCATTAATCCTTCAACAGTCATTGCTGAAAGTCACGCCGCCGTTTCACAATTAAACGCACCGATTTTCGTCATGAGGAGTGAACAATGACAAGTGAGTAAGTTGTAAAAAAAAAAATTCCAAAGGGGTTTAGACACTTAAATGGACTGCGATGAAGACGATGAGGTATAAGTAACTGATAAACTAGTTCTAATCTGTTCTAGATCCTCTGATATGATTTGTAATAGAGTATGAATGTAAAATTATAGCACTGAAGATTTGAATCATGTTAAAGGTGCACAACAACAGCGCCAGGCCAGCTCACTTCCAGCGAAATTATAGTGCTATGTTTTGTTTTTTGTTTTTTTTGCCAAGTCATGGTAAAATACATTTCAGAGAGAGATAGAGAGCTGCAGATGCATTTGTTTTTCCTTCAACCCTTAATGTTTTTGTTGTAATAAAATATACAGAGATTATTGATTAAAGATATTGTGGTGATAAGATAACTCCGATAATCCAGAACTGTAATAACCCAAATAAACATGATACTGATAATCCAATAGTGAACACACAATGGTATTTCCCTATTGTTACGTCATCCCTGTCACCACACTCTGAACCAGGATGTGGGCGGGGCCGCGTGACTGCCCATCACATGACCCCCGCCTCTCTTCCCTGGCACAGTGGTGCTGTCGAGGGTGACGCTGGCAGCCAATCAGACAGAAAACCAAACCACTTTTTAAAAAGAAGTGCGCTGGGTCTATTTGTAGTCGGACATGTTTTCATTTTATTATTTTTTTATGTTCACACAAAACTAGTAAGTGGAGGGTCAGATTGTGCGAATGTGTGTCTGTCTGGCTGACATCTCGTGCCCAGAGGCAGCGAGTTTGACGTCATAAAGAATGTACGACAAAAGCCTCTGTTGTCTGCCCTGTGTGTGGACAGAGCAGAGAAAATTCTTTCAGAAAAAATAATAAGAATGCCAAATTTGTATAAAACATGTGGAATATATTCACATTCAATAGATAATTAAAGTTACAGATTTTTGTCCAGACAGGGGTATGGATCAAATTCTGAGCCCCAGGTACAAACGTTCTTGGCGGGACCCGGATACATCATTTTGTATATCCATTTATTTATCACAGCAAATTTGTTTTTATTGTTCTTTTTTCATTCTCTTTTACTAGAATATACACTGGGGGACGAGATCTCGTGTCTCGAAATGCCTCAAGATTGTGCGAGCACCCATTGTTTTTTCTGTGCAACTACTGAAGAGTGCAATAACCTTCGTGGAGGAATTATTATTTCAGAGAATATTTCAGAGAATACAGTGTTGTTCTTTATTGTCATATAATGCTATATTTCATTTGTAATACAGAAAGCAGGCTTTCTTTTTCTAATTTAAATTCAATAATAAAACAAGTTAAACAACTTAAATGTGAATGTTATTTAAAAGTTAAATAAAAAAAAATAACAACAATGAAAATCTGGTCTTGTTCTCGTCTTGTCTCGTGAACCCAACCTGTCTTGTCTCGTGAAAATTCTGTCTCATTAACCCCTAATATACACCCCCTGGCTTCTGTAACTCATTTAATAGACCTCCTGTGTAGCTACCGGCTTATGTTATGATACAGTACTGTTTGTATTTGGAACAACTACCAGACCATTTTCACAAAAATAGTGAAAAGTATTCATTCATTCATTTTCTACCGCTAACACTACGGGCAATTTAGAGTTGTCAATTAACCTGAACACATGCATGTCTTTGGACAGTGGTAGGAGAACCCACGGTAACACAGGGAGGACATGCAGACTCCACCCAGAGAGAGCGTGTGATGTTGGGGTGGTCCAGGATTCGAACCCACATTGGGAGGCAGAAGCTCTAGCCGCTCTGCCACCGTGCACCCAGTAAAAAGTATTAATTATTTAATTCATTCATTCATTTTCTCCCGCCTGTTCCCATTAGGGGTCGCGGGTGACTGAAGCCTATCCCAGTGACTTTGGGCCATGGGCGGGGTACACTCTAGACAGTGGCCAACTTGTCACAGGGCTAACATAACATAACAAAGTATTAATATAATAAGAAAATAACTAACTAACAATGAATTATAATGACTTTTAAAGAGATAGAGAGGGAGAGAGAGGGAGATTGGGCCCTCAGAGCTTATGCATGATTGTATTTTAGTCTCTCAAAGACTTTCCACAATGCATTTAATTACTACAGAAATCGATTAAAGTGTGAAAAACAAAAATGCAACTGAGAAAAGAAAACATCACATGCTTTTGAGGGCCCTTCACTGCTTTGGGCCCCGGGGAAACCAGTACCCTTTACCCCCCCAGTGCGACGCCCCCGAGTACAGATATATTGTAAATGTCTGAGAACCAGGATGCTATTTAGCATGCTATTTGTTGTCAGCAAAACTCCGCTCTGGTCTCTGAAAGCTGTGAAAAGCGCTCATAAGCTCATCACAAACAGTTAGGACGTACAGTTGCGGTGAGTTTGCAAAGTGAGCGACACGTGGACCGCTGCAAACTCTCTTCAAACTGAACTAGTTCTGTTTTTGATGTTTTTAAGCGGAAAATTAGGCACAGCCCCTTTAAAGTGAATGAGCCTTTGACAACATCGATGTAGAAAACTAGCATAACGACTACGTGCCCGGCGTCATAACACATGATCTAGCCAACAAGCTCTTTGCAGCTAACCACTCTGAAAACTACAGGTCTGAAACAACATCATGACTTTTACTACTGTGACTTTGACAGCCCCACCATCCATTCTGAGAGAGTGAAGACGTTTACCCCAGAGTTTTCCAGACTAACTTTATTACACGTCCATCACAAAGTTTGTTCTAAACTTACACCCAGCAGAACGAGACAGACGATAATAAATACCCCAAACAGCCTAGGGCCCAAACAGAAGAGGCTCTACAGAGACAGACACAGCTCACTCTTTAACCTGCTGCGGTCCAAATCACAGCCCACTTCATAAAATAACATAAATATAGAGAAAATGTCAATCTTTCTATTTACCCTTCTGTTTCAACCGCTCTAATATTTACCAGTGACAGTAATGATCGAAAGCTGACGGGTCAGAAAGTCTCCATTGCTACAACATCACCTACATGTCACCGCTACAGTAATGTGGTTACCAGTGGGCTGGGTTCATGTGACATCCAGCATGCCAACAGTTAAAACTGAGCAGCTCAGGTCAGAGCTTGATTCCAAATTTTGATAATATGGTTTATGGTTGATCTATCTGTAACTGTTGGGCCTCTTCACAGCTTCACAACAACACTGCAAGTTTGCACTACTGCTCTGACCTCGTGTCTTTGTATATGTTTAGTTTAACTTTTCATTCTGCACATATTTTATTTTATTTTATTTTAAACTATTTTAGTGTAGTCTATATTTCTTACTATTAGTACATACTACTATTATTATTATACATTGTTGTATGTTGCACCTTACGACCAAACCGAGTTCCTACCTAGTGTGTGGATTTTTCTTTCCTAGTTTGTGGATTTGGTTCACCAACGATGGCAATAAAAACTGATTCTGATAAAGTGGTGCCATTACTTAAAACCAAAATGGGGGGTACTTGAAACATTTAGGGAAAATGTAAGGTTAATATGGCATACTTATGATAAAATGCATAAGTACCAAATGAACAGATAAAGCAAGCTGTGCCAAATAAAGCGGTAAAAACGGTGTATTTCTCTTTGTAGTCCATATTGCTTTCCTCATATTTCTTTCCAAAAACAATAATGCAATGGTATTCGCTACTTTCCCATAGGGCTGAGTGATAAATAACATGATTTTGATTAGTTTTTTAATAATTGGCAATTTGTAAAATGTCAAATTGAGGCACCTGCACTCAGACAACTTGGATTGGGTTGGGTTTTCACACCTCACACCACACTGTGGCAGAAATGTACACGCTGTGCATTTAATGTTCCCCTGTTCATTTAGTCGTATCAAACATGGAGAAAATGCATTGTTTAATAAGCATTGAGAAAGAGAATATACAGTATGTCAAACAATAAATGTTCTGACAAAATCAAAAAAAATCTTTAGGTCATGTTTTAGTAACTTACAGCCTACTGCAGGGCACCAGGGTTCATTTATTACAGAGCAGGGTACTATATTTCTTTTTAAACTGTAATAAAGGATATATATTTAACCTCAATGGACATTATTTATTTCTGTTAAATACATTTTTGCCACCTTGATATATTTCATAATGTGTTTTTGAAAAGACGCCCAATTCTGATTTCAGCATGTCATTACACACCTGGTGGGCACATTAAAACGTTATGAACTTCCTCTGCAGAAACAGTCACCAGAGACTTTTACACAATCAATCTAGTCACTATTAGCATTTTCATTCTTGATTGTTTTATTTTTCTCATTCCACGGCTCGGAGAATGTCGGATACACTGCCCTCACCCCTGGCTCTGTGGCGTGTATCCTCTGCTGTAAAAACACGTCTCGGTCAGTCACCTCCATTTCCAGCTCCGGACATGACGCACACACTTCCATTATCCCCCGGAGAACGCTCCTTCCTCCTTCTACAACAGCGCCGCACAAACAGGCTAAAGTGCACACGATACGCCGGGCTACGCTAGTGCACGCGATAAGGAGCCAGGGGTTAACCGGGGTCACGGAGAGGGAGCAAGAGCGGGTAGAGAGAGAGAAATGAGACGCGCCGGGAGCTTAAGGGCACGCTGCGTTTTCCACAACAAGTGAATGATAATGCAAAGCCACCGCAATGAAAAATAATGGACAAACAACAATGCATACAAAATGTACTAAAGTGTATTCAAGTTTAAGGGGAAGTATGCAACTTTTCTGGTGGAGGGTCCTGCTCGTCTCGGTCAAGATGCTATTGCTTTGCCTGAAACGTTCGACATAGCATGGAGACAGCAGGTGGCGTCATCAGGGCAAGTTACAGCTCTGATCTGTGGAGAGGCGACCCCGTTCCGCTTTTTTTTTGAGCTTTTAAACATGTTCTAACAATGTTCTGTCTTAAAAAACATACCTGGAGTTACATTTAGCTGCATTCGTGCCATTTTGAGGAATGTTGGTTTGAAAATCAGCTTGAAAATATGCGGCAGCTCGTAGCTGTGGTCGCAAGGTCTCTGGTGCCTGTCGCGGCGGCAATCCCCAAACCCGGTGGTGGACACCGGAAGTAAGGGATGCCGTCAGGCTGAAGAAGGAGTCCTATCGGGCCTTGCTGGCTTGTGGGACTCCTGAAGCAGCTGACAGGTACCGGCAGGCCAAGCGTACTGCAGCCCGTGCGGTTGCAGAGGCAAAAATTCGGGATTGGGAGGAGTTCGGGGAGGCCATGGAGGAGGACTATCGGTTGGCCTCAAAGAAATTCTGGCAAACCGTCCGACGCCTCAGGAGGGGGAAGCAGTGCTTCACCAACACCGTTCTGATGCGGGTGGAGAGCTGCTGACCTCGACTGGGGATGTTGTCGGACGGTGGAAGGAATACTTTGAGGATCTCCTCAATCCCACTGTCACGTCTTCCGAGGAGGAAGCAGAGGCTGAGATCTTGGCGGTGGACTCATCCATCACCCTGGCTGAAGTCACTGAGGTGGTTGGCAAGCTCCTTGGTGGCAAGGCTCCGGGGGTGGATGAGATCCGTCCCGAGTATCTTAAGTCTCTGGATGTTGTGGGACTGTCTTGGCTGACACGTCTCTGCAACATCGCGTGGCGGTCGGGGATAGTGCCTCTGGACTGGCAGACCGGGGTGGTCCCTCTGTATTAGAAGGGGGACCGGAGGGTGTGCTCCAACCACAGGGGGATCACACTTCTCAGCCTCCCTGGTAAGATCTATTTCAGGGTACTGGAGAGGAGAATCCGACCGATAGTCGAACCTCGGATTCAGGAGGAGCAGTGTGGTTTTCGTCGGTCGCGGAACACTGGACCAGCTCTATACTCTCCATCGGGTGCTCGAGGGTTCATGGGAGTTTGCCCAACCAGTCCACATGTGTTTTGTGGATCTGGAGAAGGCATTCGACCCCGTGCCGGGGCGCCTTGTGGGGAGTGCTCGGGAGGGTCCGGGGCCCTTTGCTAAGGGCTGTCCGGTCCCTGTATGACCGGAGCAGGAGCTGTGTTCGCATTGCCGGCAGTAAGTCAGACCTGTTCCCAGTGCATGTTGGACTCCGCCAGGGCTGCCCTTTGTCACCGGTTCTGTTCATAGTTTTTATGGACAGAATTTCTAGGCGCAGTCAGGGCGTGGAGGGCGTCTGGTTTGGGGACCACAGGATCTCATCTCTGCTGTTCGCGGATGATGTCGTCCTGATGGCTTCCTCAAACCAGGACCTGCAGCATGCACTGGGACGGTTTGCAGCCGAGTGTGAAGCGGCTGGGATGAGGATCAGCACCTCCAAATCCGAGGCCATGGTTCTCGACCGGAAAAAGGTGGATTGCCCTCTCCGGGTGGGTGGAGAGTCCTTGCCTCAAGTGGAGGAGTTCAAGTATCTCGGGGTCTTGTTCACGAGTGAGGGAAGGATGGAGCGTGAGATTGACAGGCGGATCGGTGCAGCGTCTGCAGTGATGCGGGCGCTGTATCGGACCGTTGTGGTGAAGAGAGAGCTGAGTCGAAAGACAAAGCTCTCGATTTACCTCAATCTACGTTCCTACCCTCACCTATGGTCATGAGCTTTGGGTAATGACCGAAAGGACAAGATCGCGGATACAAGCGGTCGAAATGAGCTTCCTCCGCCGAGTGGCTGGCTGGGCGCTCCCTTAGAGATAGGGTGAGGAGCTCAGTCACACGGGAGGAGCTCGGAGTAGAGCCGCTGCTCCTCCACGTCGAGAGGAGCCAGTTGAGGTGGCTCGGGCATCTGTTCAGGATGCCTCCTGGACGCCTCCCTCGGGAGGTGTTCTGGGCATGTCCCACCGGGAGGCGGCCCCGGGGAAGACCCAGGACACGCTGGAGGGACTACGTCTCTCGGCTGGCCTGGGAACGCCTCGGGATCCCCCCGGAGGAGCTGGAGGAAGTGTCCGGGGTGAGGGAAGTCTGGGAGTCCCTGCTCAGACTGCTGCCCCCGCGACCCGGCCCTGGATAAGCGGAAGAAAATGGATGGATGGATGGTTTGAAAATCCTCGCCAACCGTCAAAAACACTTCCTGCTGAACTCCCTCGATCGCTGATATTTTTCTGATTTTAGACGTCGTTTATCGGAGTATCTTCTGGTGTTTTAAGTCCTTAAATCATCGCTAGACTCGCTCTGAGAATTTCTGCCGTCTAAATAAGTTCGCTGCTACAGCTAGCCTGACCAAAGCATGTCACACATTCTCTTAAAGTGATAACAGAAGTACATTTTGTAAGCATGTACCGGCTGCATACACACAGTAAGTGTCAGGTCAGACAGCAGAGAAACATGTTCATTTAGTGCATAATAAACTTTTTTTTCCCCAAAAAAACACGAGATGG
Organism: Rhinogobius similis; assembly: GCA_019453435.1. Lineage (NCBI taxonomy): Eukaryota > Metazoa > Chordata > Actinopteri > Gobiiformes > Gobiidae > Rhinogobius > Rhinogobius similis. The sequence goes on along the minus strand of CM033640.1, from coordinate 3,718,594 downwards.
CAAATTTAAGGTACTCAAGATTACGTTTAAATGTTTAAAGGATGATAACAATATGAACAAATGCATAATATTTTGCCTTTAAATCAAAATGTCTATAAACCATTTCAATCTGTCAAGACTCAAACGGACAAGAATGCATTGGAAGGATTTATCATGATGGTTTATTATGATATGCTGGTATATCAGAATAGAATTTTGGCGCTTAGACCCTGACAAAAAATATTGAAAGGCAAATGCAGGAGGGACGTCGGATAGAGATTATGGAGATTCCCTCGAGAACTAGACCCTGGTGTTGGTGGTGAAAAGCTATAGTGATGAACTGACGAAGAGAGAAAGACCACTGACGGTGAAGGGAAGGAGGGCTGGGACACGGCATTTACATGGTAAATGCTGATTGGCCGTGGCGGAGGTGTGTGGGACAGTGGGAGAAGAGGAAGAATCTGTGATACAGGTAGGATGGAGCCCACTGCGGCAGAGGATTCCAGGCTGACTTTTCGCTTTGGCTCCATGTCAGCTTTTCATCCATACAGTGGCAGACCTAGGAATTTGGGGGCCCAAGTACAGGCCCCTCCTCATCAAGAGTGATTTTCAATAACTTTCTGTCGTGTTTCTTGAATTGTTCCTGAATGTGGTGCCTGGACAGGTTCTTAAATTGGGGTGGTAAGTGAACTATTGGAAAATTCTACTTCATTTGTGCAATGGCTTTCATGTTCTAGAAGAAAGTTTAAAAAATCTGACCATATTTCCCGTACGTCGGTGCATTTAACACATGTTCCGCTGATTTTAATACATGATATTAATTTCTCATTTTATAATATATTTTATTTGATATTTAGATTTAGAGGGAGGTAGCCTGGGCAGAATTAAAGGACACATCTTGCTACAGTGACTTTTTTGAGCTTTTAACCATTTACTATCAATGTTCCATCAACAAAAACACACCTGAAGTAGCATTCAGTTGCATTCACGCCGTTTTGAACATTTATTAGAAAACCCTTCCCCTTCCAAGCATCAAACACACTGTCTGTTGAACTTCCTGGATTTACGGATGTATTTTCGGATCATCTACGTCACTTATCCAAGAATATTCCGTTGTTTTAAGTCCTTAAATCATCACAGACTCGTTCTGAGTGTTTCTTCCGTCTAAACACATTCACTGCTGCTGCTAGCTTGATAATTGCCTTTAGCACATTCGCTCGTAGAGATCATATATAATTGATTGGTGCCATCTACTGGCTGGATGCACTAAATAAGTGTCTTTTGCAGACTCCTGAGGAAAACATTAATTATTTAATAATAAACCTTTTTTTTTGTTTCAAAACATGAGATGGCAAATTAAAGGTACTCAAGAGCATGTTTAAAGGCTAAAAACAATACAAAAAATGCATAACATTTTTCCTTTCATACATTTGACAATCCCCAACTATTTTGTTGGTCTTTTTCTTGTTTAAAAGTACACTGCACTACAGTACTTTACTGTGAGAGTTAGAGAAAAGCAGATGTTTTAGAACCTTGCGTTTATGATGATCATCTTATCGGGCCCCTTAAGGTTGGGGGCCCAAGGCAATTGTGTAATGGTAATGGTAAGTCCGCCACTGCATCTATAATACACTTTATCTGTAAATATTCTCTATCAAGATGCCTAAACACCATATTTCAACCTTTATCAAACTGATGATGCATTTAAAGGGTCTCAATGTACAATAGAAATAAAACTTTGACTAGTTTAAAAATGTATTGATGACGAGTAGTGCTTGGGGTTTACGTTTCACAACACTACATCAAAGCTCACTGGTTGGGCTGGATGTATTTTGGTAGTATTTTCATAGTCCATATTATAGCTGGTGCACGTTGAGTGCTCTAAAAGCATGTCATTTGTGTGTGGTTTTAGCAGCCCTGCTCCAGAATGCACACGCACAGAGACACAGGCAGGGACGGAGAATACTGCGGCGCTGCGTTCAAGTCAATGGGATCTTTGTAAACTGCAGAGGAGCGGATCAGCCGTTATCTGAAATTCCACTTTGAGTCTCCCCATCATGAGATAACCATCAACATTCTGCACCTCTGCTGTTCACTGTTCACTGTTCCACAACTGCAGCTGCGGCTAGTTTTAGATTGTTGAATCCAAAACGCATTAGGAGTTATTCAGACTTTATGAAAACTACATTATGACACTTAGCGCTATTATGTAGAGCTGATATTCGATTAGTCAAGAAGTCAAACATTTTTAAACACATTTTCAGCCAAATAAAAGTTGATATATGGTGATTGAAGGCTTCTAGAAGGAGAATATTTGCAAATAAACTGTATTATTGGTGAAATTGTTGATTCTTTTTTGATATTTTCATTGAATAATGCTACTTTCTTTGTTCTAAACAGTCTTTTTATGTGTGTTTTAGAGTCTGCATAGTCCAGATGACAATTATCATTATCAAAATACGAGAACAGTTCTTTTTTAAAGCCAACTTGTCATGGCTTGGTCTAGTAGTCATTGCATGCTACATTTTATACTCTAAAACAGTGCTTCCCAAAGGGGGGGTCGCAAGGGGTAAGCTGGGGGTCGTGAGATGATTTCAAGATCTAATCTAAGAAATATGAGACTGTATTTGCTCTATTTTTCTAAATAAATATAGTATCATTTAGTGAAATAGGGTCTACAGTAATAAGACAATAAACTATTCAAATAACCAACATTAAACCTGATTAAACCTGATTTGACACTTAGAATTATTTTTCATTTCGCTTTGGGGGTCCCGAGTTGGTTGCATGGCTATTTTGGGGGTCCTGGCCAGAAAAGTTTGGGAACCCCTGCTCTAAAACAGTGGCTGACAAACTTTTCGGGCAGGGACCCCTAAAAATAGCCATGTAACCCACTCAGACTCCCAAAAGCAAAATGAAAATAATAATAGTAATAATGTAAAGTGTTAAAGCAGATTAAATCAGGTTTAATGTTGTTTATTTCAATAATTTAGTGTCTTTTTGAACCCCATTTCACTAAAATATACTGTTTTTAATATAAAATGGAGTATACACAGTGTCATATTTATCAAAATGATATCTTGAAATCATCTCACGACCCCCAGCTCACCCCCACTTAGGGAACCACTGCTCTAAAACAGCCATTCTCAAACTTTGCACCATCGCAGCACCCTTATCAACCTGACAATCCCTCGGAGCCCCAATAATAATTTGCTCTATATCCAACAAAATATGTCATGTTTTTCTGTTTAAATGTTCAAACAAAATTAGAAATAGTAATGACTGAAGGCTAAATATTGATTTAAAGGACTACATTTAAGAAAATATATCATATAAATTGGTTTTCAAGCTCAGTTTTCTTTCATGCTCAGGGGCCCGGACCCCACTTGGGAATCACTGGTCTGAAACAACGCAGAGCCAAGTTCAAATTTTGAACTAGAACTTGTCATAGACTTTAAATATGAATACTTGGGAAACCCCACTTGGGAATCACTGGTCTGAAACAACGCAGAGCCAAGTTCAAATTTTGAACTAGAACTTGTCATAGACTTTAAATATGAATACTTGCTCAAAGAAGTGTCTAGTTTCAATACTAGTTTTAGTCAATCAATTAGTATCTGACAGTGGTGGAAAGTAACAAAGTACAAAAGTAAAAGTACTGTACTTAAGTAAACTTTGTAGGTATCTGTACTTGACTTCAGTTGTTTTTACAGTGGATACTTTTACTTCACTACATTTGAGACCAAGTATCTGTACTTTTTACTTAAATAGAATGTACTTTTCATTTAGTTTGAGGGTTATTCTGAGCTCGTTGATGGTGACGTTCTGCCTGAAGGTTTTGGGTTCAAGCTCAACAACAACAAACAAAAATATACAAAAATATACACATGAAATTCTCAAAAATTAAGAAATGAATTTGAATAGAGCTTTGTTGAGTTGACCAAAATAAAGTTCATTCTTTACCAAAATAACATTACATTCAATACGTAAAACTGGTCTTATAATCTGCATGAAATACTTTTACGTTTTAGTCTTAAAGTCCATTTTTTTACGTAGATTTTTTTATGTGATACTTGAGTCATTTTTTGCACACGTATCTGTACTTTTAACAAAATTGAGCACTTCTTCCACCGCTGGCATCTGATTTTCGATACTTCTGACAGCCCTAATCAAATTCCACCCAATCAAACTCTTTGTCAGCTCTCCGACAGTGAACACGAGCGCACCAGCACCAGCAGCAGCAGCAGCGGCGGCCTCCTCTTCCTGTCAGAGGAGAGAGGGCATCCACAGTTCAGAGCCACTTCCTGCCTCTCCCTGTCGCCCATGTCGCTCCTCTAACCCCACGTTTGTCTCGTCTCCCGCCCTCCTCCTCGTCCTCCTCGCCTGTCTGCCCTCCGTCGTCACATCTCCTGCACCCCTCTGGCGCACCTGGCCCCAAACTTCAAACCTTCCGAACTCTGCGTCGGGAGAGGAGCGCGCTGAAGTCATGCGGGGAAGAATTTAAATAAAGGACTGTAAATAAAGCCGGTGTGGTGCCGACACTAACATTTCAAACTTGTAATCGTAAAGACAGAAAACCCTCCTTTTTACACAATAGAATGTCACTTCAGATACAAAATAGTATAGTTGTTTCTTCAATCTTACCATGTGGGCTCTTAATTAGTTCTACAGATGGGAAATCTATCAAAACTGAGATAACTGAATGTTAATTTGAAGAAATGCAAAACTTGAATATCAATTACATTCTTTATAGTAAAAAATGTTGTGAAATGTGGGAAAAAATTGCGATGTAAACGTGTATGAGGTGCACTATTATCATTTATATTTCACATTTGATATACTGAGATATACATTTCTGTCAATATCGCCAACCTCTATCAAGAAAATTCAAAAACTATTCAGGATATGTACTAGCTCCAATGAATATCTGGAGTTGATACTGGTGGTTTTCTGATCATGTCATTTAAATGTTGCTTTATTCAGACCGTTTTTCACACTGGACAGTTTGGACTGCTCACTCTGTCTTCTTCGTTCACGTGGTCTTGTGATGTTGCTATGATGTGTCTCGTTAGCTGATTTAAAACAGGTTCTGGTGCCGTCTTACAACCGATAGAGGCAGGACAACAGCGCCGTCTGCAGTCCGACTTCAGGACAGCATCTCAGGTGTGAGAGAGGTAAAAGGGCCCCTCATCCTGGTTTATAGTCCCGAGGGAACTTTTCCATATTTCCAAATTAAGGCGAGACACTACAGGCAAAACTCTTTTTTATTTCCATTATTTGTTTTTTGCTCAGTTTGTTCCCTCACCATATCGGCTTTCATGTGGCGAAAACAAACTTGTCCAATCTGCTCTTGTTGTTTTATTTTTCCATTTTCTATGGGACATTGTAATTCAGATGTGCTGTTTGCCTACAATGCATTTTTCTCCTCTCTAGGAACACTCGCCCTGACAGACTCTCCCATCACCACCGTGGACTCTTTCCGCTTCCTCGGCACCACCATCACTCAAGACCTCAAGTGGGAGCCGACCATCAGCTCCATCATCAAGAAGGCCCAGCAGAGGATGTACTTCCTGCGGCAGCTGAGGAAAGCCAAGCTGCCAGCGCAGATGATGGTGCAGTTCTACACGGCCATCATCGAGTCCATCCTCACCTCCTCCATCACCGTGTGGTACGCTGGAGCCACAGCCAGGGACAAACAGAGACTACAGCGCATTGTGCGCTCTGCTGAGAAGGTGATCGGCTGCAGCCTTCCATCGGTCCAGGACCCTGTACGTCTCCAGGACTCGAGACGAGCAGGTCGGGATCCTGCTGACCCTTCTCACCCTGGACACGGACTATTTGAGCCCCTCCTCGGGCAGGGAGGCGCTACGGTCCATCCGGACCCAGAACACTCCGCCACAAGAACGGTTTCTTTCCCTCTGCCGTTGGACTCATGAACACTTTATAACACCTGCCACTTTAACCATATATTATATAAGAACAATCTATTGCACTACACATTGCACATTGCACTGTCTGCCAACTGTACATTCTGTATATAGTCTTAGTCTATCTTAGTCTATTTTATTCTTAATTTTTATGCAGGGCTTTCTATATATTTTTTTATATTTTACTCATTGCTCTATGTTGCACCTACGCCGAAGCAAATTCCTATGTTTGTGAATTCACTGACAATGGCAATAAACCGCTTCTGATTCTGATTCTGATAAAGATCAGTCTTAAAGTAGATCCCAAAGTTTGGTGTGTACCAAACTTTACAATCTTGGACTCAACAAGAGTTTCGTACAGAGGGATTTTTTGATTTCTAATTGTAAAACTGTTTTATTACAGTTTTACGTCAAATAAATTTGGTGAAATGTTAATTTTTAGGACAATTTTCAGTCCAATCTAGTTTACATAAAAACTAAATTACATATTCAAAATCCCCTCTGTAGTTTTTTGTAATTAATGTGAGTGCAAAATGAACCAAGAAATGTAAACCTGGCTCTGTCTTTTTTTCAGGTGTATATGTCCCTATAAGTGTATTTTTGGCCATTTTTACACATGAATTTGCCTTATTTTTATAGGAAAACATGGCATGACATTAAATGTATGAGTAAACTGCAGGAAAAGTTTCAAACTGATATCTTTAAATGAAAGATTTGTTCCTATTCACCTGCAGTGTCTCGCCATAAGGAGGCAACTGAAATACGGAAACCTAGGAGTATAAACTAACTATGGTCTGAACGCTCATCTAAACAGCCACCTATAAAGAACCAAAGCTCGAGCAATTAGCTGAATGTCGCTCCTTCCTCTTTACCACAAATGCACGTGCACGCTCTCATACATTTCTGTCCTGGCTCAGACTTTAATCTCGTCGCCCTCCCACACCTGCCCTCTCCTCCTGCTCCTGAACCTGCCCCGACAGAGAGCCCTGATGCAGCCTCCATACTGGCACCGTCACCACACCACCACAACAACAACAGCGCTGGGGCCCCGTTACCACGGCAACCGGCCCCTTGTTTGGCCCTGTTTGTGTCGTCCCGGGACAACAGCGTATCTCACAGGCTGTGAGTTTGTGAGTCAGCATTTAGCGACATTAGCCCTGTAAGAATGGCTGCTACTGTGCTAGCGGCTAACGGCAGGGTTTTCCGAACGTCCCGCATGACCCAGTGAACCTGGAGTGGCTCAACGCATACTTAGCATTCCTTAAGGGACACATAGAAACAGCTAAAAATACGCAATAGTGTCTAGTTTTTGGGTTTTTTTTTGCCAGCGTCAGCCTAAATAACAAAGTTAGCAGAGAAGTGTTATGCTAATCCATGAGTTTCAGAATGATGAGGACATTAATCACTTAAAACAAAATATCTTGTTTTTGAACAGGAAAAAGTCCTCAAACTGTTACAAATAACAGGAAGCTGAAACCCATGAATGTACTTTATGGTTGATATCTTGTCTTTTAGCTTTACTTCATTTTACTACAGCTATCTCACCTTTGAAAGTAAAGCAATTATAGTGCCTGCTATTAACAATTTGATTCTGTTTGTGTGTATGCATATCTGCATATCTTAAATCTTAAATTCAATTCAATTATTCAGCATCTACAATTACAGATTTTAAAATGATGTTGTAAAATGATGTGTTCACGGTTCAACATCACAAATATATCTCTCTAAAACCAGAAGTCCACTGCTCAGTTTTGGGACAAAGATAAAAACAACCAAAGACGAGCTGCTATTTATATCAAGCATGTCTGATATTTTGTAATCTCAGTCCCAGAGTGAGCCCTCCTGTCTGCGTCTACCAATGTCATCAAATATGTGACCAATATGTGACCAAAAGCAACTACTAACATGACCAACATGACATAACGTGACAGAGAGTAATCAAACATGTGACCATCAGTAAACACATACATATGACCACTGGTAAGCACAAACATGTGACCAACAGTAAACACAAATATGTGACCATTAGTAAACACAAACATATGACCAACAGTAAACAAACATGTGACCATCAGTAAGCACAAACATGTGACCATCAGTAAACACATACATATGACCACTGGTAAACACAAACATGTGACCAACAGTAAACACAAACATGTGACCATTAGTAAACACAAACATATGACCAACAGTAAACAAACCTGTGACCATCAGTAAGCACAAACATGTGACCATCAGTAAACACATACATATGACCACTGGTAAACACAAACATGTGACCAACAGCAAACACAAACATGTGACCATTAGTAAACACAAACATATGACCAACAGTAAACAAACATGTGACCATCAGTAAACACATACATATGACCACTGGTAAACACAAACATGTGACCAACAGTAAACACAAACATATGACCACTGGTAAACACAAACATGCAGCCAGCAGTAAACAAACATGTGACCTGCAGTAAACACAAACATGCGACCAACAGTAAACCAAACATGTGACCTGCAGTAAGCACAAACATGTGAGCATCAGTAAACACAAACATGCGTCCAGCAGTAAACAAAAACATGCGACCAACACTAAACAAACATGTGAGCATCAGTAAGCACAAACATGCGACCAACAGTAAACAAACATGTGACCTGCAGTAAACACAAACATGCGGCCAACAGTAAACCAAACATGTGACCTGCAGTAAGCACAAACATGTGAGCATCAGTAAACACAAACATGCGTCCAGCAGCAAACAAAAACATGCGACCAGCACTAAACAAACATGTGAGCATCAGTAAGCACAAACATGCGACCAACAGTAAACAAACATGTGACCTGCAGTAAACACAAACATGTGGCCAGCAGTAAACAAAAACATGCGACCAACAGTAAACAAACATGTGACCTGCAGTAAGCACAAACATGTGACCATCAGTAAACACAAGCATGCGTCCAGCAGTAAACAAAAACATTCAACCAACAGTAAGCGGAAACACGTGACCAGAGGTAATCACTAACATGTGACCAACAGTAAACACAAACATGTGAACAGTAACTTGTGTTTTTTATTGTAATCTATCCTATGTTATTTTTGTACTCACTGTGTTTTTACTGTACTTGCTTGCTTACTTGCTTACATTTGCTAACGTTTACAAATGCAAAACCACCACTAGCATGTAGCGCTAGCCTTAGCTTACCGGTACAACAGTGCGTTTACCACACACCGCCTGGAGCCCCATATTCACTCAAAGATCATTGGACTGACTGATGGAGTGAACCGGCACACAATGTGACTGTCCCGTCTTACCACCATAAACTCAGGACAAACTCGGGTTCACCTGCTTTATGGTGGGGAGTTCACCACCATAATATTGCTTATTGCATATTGCTTGTCTCAGTGGAAATAGATACGTTTTATGACATATTGTGAAACATTTCAATGAAGAAAAAAAAAAAAAAAAAGAAGTCGACTTTTGTTTTTGCAGCCACTAGCCTACTGACTTCTGTGTTGCAAGCATTCTTTGACTGGCTCCCTGTGTGTCCCAGTCAGCTGATTGCTCTGCAGATTTCACTGGTTTAGAACAACAGTCTGTCACATTCAGAGCAGAGCGGTGTTACATAAGAGCAGCCAAAAAGTTTTTTGTCATTCTTATGAAATTATTCATTCAAAACAGTACTTCTAAGAAACGGTTCTGACGTCATTACCGGAGAATTCGACTTAAATAAAATGAAGTGAGACTGAATGAAAAAGTAAGGTCTGGAAACTTTGTTTGTAGTCGTTTTCTATTGATTGTAGTTTTGAAGATTTTAAAGCATTTATAGATTACAAAATGTGTGACTGTGTGAAATCCATTTTGGTTAGAATTTACCGGCTTAGTTTGATTGGCCATTGTGTGACCTACTTTTTTACAGAACTGTTTGTTATTTATCTGCAATCTCTTTGGACACTTTCTATCACTGTGCTTATAGTTTTGCTCGCTTTGATAACGTCCAATGACAACAACAACAACAACAATGAAAGATCATTTGTTTCATTAGACTTTGAATTTTAATTGTTTGTGAATTTTTATAACAGAATTTCTGAACTGATTTTATTCCAAAATTCCATCCCAGAATTTCCATTGCTTCCTCAGTTAAAAAAATCAAAATGGAAAAAAAATTCAAAGTGTAAAATCTGCTGTAAGTTTAGCACAACAAGGCATTAGCAGTTGATCTGCAGTGAGTGAATCTTGGCATCTGAAATCTTTAATGTGAAATTTTACACTAGGAATTCAAACTGTTGAATTTGAAGGCTTGGAAAAAGTAAAAGCATTGATATTTAAAGGATAATTTGTAACGTTACAATTTCTAAACAGAAAATGTAGACAGACATGTACACAGAACATATCAATTAATCGAAAGAATAATTACTAGACTTATTGACCAAAAATAATAGTTAGTTTCAGCCCTAGTTGGGTTGATAAATACAATCATTATTCATTTTGTGAATTGCTATTTTGTTTTAAAATGTTCAAACACTACACTATTACCATCTCCTCATCTTGCACAACAAATTACTGCTCCTACGTTCTCAAAAAACGCATGAAAGTCTTATACAACAGCCTTGTTCATGCCGACGACTGCCTATAGAATCAGAGTTTGATGAATGTCCCTTCAAGGACACCGTACAGAGAGCGTACAGTGGGTGTCGTGACGGGGCCCTAACCTTTCAGCTGTTCGGTTGAACCCAGGAGAACGCAGCTGCACAAAGGACGTGTTCAGGCCTTCACTCGGCACCTTGGGTAATTGCGCTCCGGCTGTACGAGTCCGCGGTGTACGGCGGCAGAAGGCTGTTGTTATTTTACAGGAAGAAACAGTCAGAAAGTCAGGGGCCGTGGAAAGGAATGTGGCTTTGTTGTGAAAAATATTAACATAGAAAAGGGTAAAGTGCAACTGCGCAAAGGCTATTGTGCAAACATTTCTATTCCCTGCAATTTAGTTTGGAGAAAATGGGTTTCTGAAGGTGATATATTATTACAATTGCATTATAACTGACAATGCCGTGGTTGTGAATCAAAAGTGCATACATGCATACTTCATACAACTTCCTCAGCGACGCTCAAATTCTGTTTACTACGTAGCTAACCACTTCGATGCTAGCAGCTGCTGATAAGCCGATGTTAACTTTATTTAATGCAAGAACTGAAAGATGTTTTGCAATCAAACTGAAATGACTGTTTGAACGGTCGCACTTAGGAAATAAAGACTGCACGTCCTTTACACAGAACAAAATGTTGTGTCTTATTCTGTATGAAATCTGATATCTATATTTTAGCATTCTGTATTTCACTTTCTTTCAAAAGGTAATGCTGCTGCAATGTGCTTTTAGATTCTTCTGCCAAAATTGATCAGCGCTAATGTCAGATTGACGTGTAGCACAATTGCATTCTACACAATCATCAATCTGGACAGGCTCTTGCTAAAAGCGATTTGGAAAAGGCAGAACGTTAAATACCTCAAGATGATTGGACAAAGTATCACAACAGCAGCACAAGCAGAGTCATCAAACTTTTGTCAAATCCAGTTGAGGAAAAGCACAAACATTAAACTGTTAATCAAACACACTTTTTCTCCTGTTGTTTAGCCTCTGAAGCCTCTGAGTAGATGACTTTATTTACCTCTTAAAGGCCAGGGCTGCACGATTAAACAAAATCAACACAAAATAAAACATTTTAATGGATGCAATTAGCAAATCACAAAGGATGCAATTTTTGAAGTGCAATAATTTCTTCCACAAACAACAAAATGCTTGCTTTGATTTGAATAAAAACTGTAGTTTGGATTTGTACAAACAAGTTCTGAAAACAAGCCACAAAAGCATGTCAAAAAGCAATAAAAACGCATTCAAAAGCAACAAAACGTGCGCACTAAACAACAGACGCGACTCAATCCACCACAACGTGACTAAAAGAGACAAAAACGCAACTAAAAACGACAAAGACGTGTATAAATATGACAAACACAACAAAATGGTGTTTAAAATGTTAATTTGAACAGAATCCTATTATTAAAACATACTTAGATATTTTAGATATTACAATTAGATCTTTTTTTCCTAAATTGTTCAGCTCTTTTACAGCCAACAGACAAAGTGAACACGAATCGAAATAAAAATCGAAATCATGATCTGGCCCCAAGAAAATCCTGATAATAATTTTTCGCCCACTTCTATTAGAGACCATTTAATGCCATATTTTGGGACATTGGGACACCCTCCACCCGAAAGTTACATATTGCTCATTTCAGTGATAGTATGAAATAACTAGGGATGAGACAATAAACAATAATATTGTTTATCGTGATAAAAAGGGAAGACAATAATCGTTTGTGCTACATTTTGTGTAATCGTGATAATCGCCAACAAAGATATTGGCCATTTTGTCGCCAGATTGTGCAGAAAAAAGCAACTTACCCATTATGTTCTCTTCTAGATCGCTTTTGTTTTCACTTATAGTAAAGTACAAATATGTCAGAAGTTATTTATAATGAGAAAGTAATATGTCACATTTTCAATCTGTCAGCCATTTTAATAACTATCGTGATATTATCGTTAATCGCAATTATTTTGGCAATGATAACCGTGACATAAAATTTCAATATCGTCCCGTGCCTAGAAATAACACTGTAACAACAACAGTTTGTCAAAAAAAGAGAAACATCATCATCACAACAGAACCTCACAGTAAAATGATTGACAAACTACAGCAATATGTACAGGGGAGAGAGAGGCCGTTTGACATGCTGCCTGTGCGTGTCCCCTCCCAGCTCCCGTAGGCGAGAGCAGAATTCCGGCCGGGGTGAAGCGGTGGGGGCGGGGGCTTTCCCAGGAAGAACAGGAGCTTTGTCCCCAGAGGCTGTCAGACAGTGTGGCCACCTCTGACCAGGCCCGGCGCACCACGAGGGGAGGAGGGAGGGCCCGGCAGATACGGCCATGATACGAGACCGAGAGGGGCCGAAACTGGACCAGGACTGAGAGCGCCACAGTGAGAGAGCGTGGGGGGGCGGACGGAGAGGTCAAGGAGTTTACCCACAGCCACTGCAGGCAGAAAGTCGCAGCGGTTTGAATGTGACACGACTTCACTGGGAATTATTATCAACATGCTTTTATAAAACCGAACCAGACATCAGGCAAAAGGAAAAGAAACGTTGTCGCTTCAGATTCAGGTGATTGAGGGACGGTCTTAAAATCAAATATAGCAAAAAAAAAAAAAAACTCAAGGTATTACATACATTAAGCCAGGCATGTCCAAACTCAGGCCCGGGGGCCAAATGCAGCCCTCAGACCAATTTTTCTTGGCCCTTAGGCTTCCTGGTGAATTGGCCCACATTGTCCTGATAAGTACATTTTACAGCACATTTCAGATTTTCTACAATTCCAACCTAAATAACTAACATTTTGGTGCAATACAGACCTGATATTAAGGCACTGAGACTGAATGTAGATGTGGTGGTGCTTAAAACATCAGATAAATGCAGCTTTTTTGAATGTTTCACGATTGATTTGTGGCCCTCCACTTGGTCTACATTTCAATATGTGGCCCTCGATGGAAAAAGTTTGGACACCCCTGCATTAAGCTAAAAGGACAGCAGCTCACATCCAATCTGCTTACAAGGCACTTTTAGTTATCACCGCCATCTTTTCTTATTATCTTTTGCACATTGCACTGAAATTATAAAACTGTAGAATAAGGATGGGTGTTTGTAAGAGCTTTATCAATCAATCATGTTGTCAAAAAGAAAAGTCTTTATGCATTTTATAGCTTTTGACAAGTGTTGGCTGCATTATGATTAGCAGTTGTAAAGCAGTTAAAAAAACTGCATTTGAAGCTCAATTTTATAGAGGCAGGTGCACAACAACTATAATATTGTAAAATATCAGGGCATACACGCACAGGCCTAATGCACAAGGAAAGGGATTTTCTGTCTTATTTTTATAATAATAAACATCAACTGGATTATTAGAATAAAGAATGAAGCATTATTAAATAAAAATGTTGAAAAAGAACAGATTTCACAAACTGCTCCTACTGTAGATGTGAAACTATTATACATATTTACCACAGGTTCTATACCTCGAAACTAACTAACGAAAGTAATGGTCAGAAAACCTGTCAGATAGACTTTAACTCTTAAGAGTGTTGAATTGAATGTGTGTGTTTCCTTGAGTGGAAAAACTGCTCACAAATTGTACCTTTCCCCGTGGAGGGCCACTACAACAGTTTATTTTTGCATGTCTTTTATAATGGAACATTATAACATGGTTAAAGCGTAAGTAACAACATCCTGGTAAAGGACTTCTGGACATTTCCTCCAAACAGCACACTGGCTAATCATTGGTGTTGTTCGCCCTGCTCGTGCACACAGAGGGCCCACCTGAGGCTCAGCACTGTCAGGGGGGTTACAAATGATCACCTGTGTGTTCAGCACCCACAATGCACCACAGTCACACATTAACAGCCTCCAGCGCTCGTCTGTTGAAATGTAACCTGCTTTAGCTCCAGGGGCCCAGAGACACTGATGATGGAGCAGCTGTGGAAAAGTGATGGGGTAGTACTGAAAATCAAATACTAATCAATACTATATCTAGTATCGATACTACACACTCATTTGAACGTGAAATGTTGTATAATGTATAATGTTACATGGACTAATCGGAGTACTATATTCTGAATACTTTCACATTCAGTTGCATGTTAGTGCTACAGCAAAATGCCTTCAATCTTTAGAGATAGTTTATGAATGAGCTGAAGGTCTCTATGCTACGCTCACGTTCCCATTTACTGCTTGCCTATCCCTCGAGTACGGCCTGATTGGGGGAAGAGCCTTCTGTTATGCTGCTCCCACAGCTTGGAACTCTCGCCAAGCTTAACTGAGGTTGTGTGAGCTGGTGTTACTTTGCTCTATTTTTAACAAAGGAAAAAAACAAAACAAAGAGAGCGAGAATCCTACAGCAATTGTCTGTGTTTCAGTTTCTATGGTATAGAATTAGTATTGAGTATTGAGATTTTTCCTTGGTCTTGAAATCAAGTTTGAAATTTTGGTATTGTGACATAATTGTTCTGTGCAAATCAAACTTAACAGAGAAACATTGAGCTAAACAAATAAATAAATAAAAACAAACAAATAAATAGTGGGCAAACAACTTACAATAAACACCGGGAAAAATAGTTATTGATGAAATTAGTGCCTCATGTTAGCATCACTCTGAAACCAATAATCCTAATCTTTTTTGAAGAAATTATAGATATAAAAAAAAATGTCGTGTGTTATTCTGTAAAAGTATTTAGCGAGCCAAATCGTATCATATTGTAACGTTTTTGTTATAATGTCAATGGGCCGGACAAGAGTGGGAGACGGACCACAAATGGCCTTGGGGCCGCAAATTTGAAACCCTTGATCTAAACTGTGACTCTTCAACTCTTCAGATACCGATACCATCTCAGCAAATATTTGGCATTCCTAGTATCAGGCCATTATTATTGTACGACATTTATTATTAAAGGTTTATTTAGCTTTTCCCAGTAGTGAGTGAAATACTGGTCCATCTACATCACTTCCCATTAATTATCACACAACAATCAATCAACACCAATTAAAAACAACCAAATGACGTAGGTCTACTTTAATTATTTCCAGACACCTATAATAATATGGCCGCTTTATTTGTGTCAGAACTTTTCAGTGATTTCATTCACACCAGGAAAGTCCCTTTGGGTGCTGAGGCGATTATCAAACCAGGAACTAACAACCAAAGGGCAAGATCCAACCACTTAACCCAATTACAAAAGAGGCATAAACCCAAGCAACCACAGCACAGCCTTACCAGGAATACTTAAGTCCTGCTACGTCAAAGATTATGGACTTTACCAAACGTCCATGTTACCATTTATAACCAAATGTATAACTGACGCTATAACTTTGAAGCACTTTTTAATTGTGACGCAATAAATAAGACTGTCCTGTTTGTCATGTTTACCAATGCTACTGCTAATGTGTCATAAAGCAAAGGAGTAAATCGCATTTCAAAATATTTAAAATCTAAAAATTGATATTCTCAAAGATGTAAAATTTGAAAATGGAGTCAATGGGCTACAACAAAATAAAAAAGATAAAATGCTGCTAGTGGTGCTGAAAATAAAACTTAAAGGTAATCTTTACACAAGGGAATAAAGTGGCATTTCTGTGCTTTTGGGGTTCATTTTACTGTCCATGTTCAATTGTCAAAAGTGTTTCAAAAGTGCGATACCTGAACCTCAGGCCCATTTCTGATGGAATACAAAAATATCCTATTATAATCCGAAAAGTAGGAGTGGGTGATATTGACAAAAATGAATATCTCTATAGTTTTTGGAGTTCCCTGATAACAATGTTCAGACAATATGTAAATCCAAGAAAAATGTGTTAGGGTTACATCTCTTTAAATGTATTACTTGAGGTTTATTTATCAGACAGTTGTGAAATGTCTAGGGCTGAAACAACTATTCGGTTATAGAAATGGTTGTCAACTAATTAAATAATGGAGTTCTCGTTAAGTGGTCAATACACAGACTGCAAAACTTTCCATGTGCTGAAAGAAGTATTATTACTCAGAGAGAGCATGGAAAGCACAAAAAACACACAGGAAACAAGTCAAATTGTGTGTTTTTGCTTTGTTCATTTATAAATATTTTCTACCAAGACGTCATCAAACACCTTCACTTCAGTTTTATTTGGGTAAAAGTCTCATATTTAAGGGTCTTTTGCGTTCTAAACAACTAATCTATTATCGCTAGACCAATCGATTACCAAAATAATCGTTAGACGCAGCCCTAGAAATATCTGTAAAAAAAAAACAAAGTAGCATTTTTTTAAATCAAAACATATTGACATATTGCCCATCTCAAATCTCAAAACAAGATATTTTTATTTCATTAATTTAATCTCAAGATATTTTTGTCAATATCACCAATCCCTGGTGGTAGCTATGATGGTAGTAGTAGTAGTAGTAGCCCTATAGTTTTACTGTACCTGCACAATGTTGTATTTATATTTACTTTACCTCCATTTTGAATCTTAAAGGTGGTGTGCCTGATTTTCCCACTGCAGAACCAGACGTAGATATGTTTGTAACTCGTCGCTAGCTCTCACAAACCCTTCGGCACGTCATTAATATTCATATACATTAATTGTACGGTGGGTTTTTAATCATCTTTTTTCTGACAGCTGACTGACTGCTCCAAGCACAGCCAATCAGAGCGCTGCTTTCCGTTCTCACTTCCTGGTTAGTATCAAATAAAATACTTCATCATGGCCGCAGACAGTATAGTAGTGGCGAAATATTGCGCTTGTATAAGAAACTCTTTAGTGGAAAACGCAAAATGTGCACAATTACAACAAATCCCCAGCTTTAAAGGGCCTATGACAGGTTGGACTACTCCTGTAACTAAAATACAGGTCAGATAAATATATTCAAAGTTTTGCTAAAAATAATTATACGTTTCATCATATTTAGCGGTTTTTTGTTTTGTTTTATAATATCACTTCCTGGTTGTAAACGATGACATCACACTGGGAAATTACTTTAAACACTGGACTAAAACTTGGCTAATGTCACAGATTTTTTTGTCTGACAAATCAAAATATATGTGAACACCTTCATTTTGTTGAATTAATGTTTTAAGGGTAAAATAAGTTGTTGATTTTGGGTAAATTATGCATAACCTTTGGATGGAATGAGTCTCCCTAATGTGATGTCATCAGTTTTTTACTTCCTGTAATTTCAAACTGATTTTTCAACTTTTTCTCCAGCATCTACAACTTGACTGATGTAAAACAGTAATTTTTATGTACAATACGTATGAATACACCAAATAAAATCAAAATTAGAAAATCTTCAAAACCTGTCATACGCACTTTAATTTTCCTCAAAGTCTATGAATAAATGTTTACTTATATTATCTTAAAGTGGAGCTGATAATAGTATTACCAAAATCATTTACTGTAAAAAGTTAACTCTGCATTTTTTTCTGACAGGATTAAGCTTGGGAACTTTGAATCCGTACTGGAAGCATTCAGAGATTACCGCAAATCTCCTTTAAACACTGGATTATGACATTAGCATAGCATTAGCAGAAACGTTAGGCCTGTTTATAAATATGACCCAATGTACAGGGTTCATCACGGCAAAACGCAGCGACAACTGGAGTGGATCTCTTGCTTCCAGGGCATGCTGACGGTGCACGGGACAGTCTTTAGATGTGGGCAGAGGGCCAAGCCAAACAGTGACAGTGACCACAGGAAACAACAACAGGAGGGCTCACTCGGATTGAGTTCTGGAAACCGCTGAACTTCCTGTCACCTTCAACCCCTCTGATGCTAACATACAAAAGCAACAGATAGGGTGCAATTTGTTTTAAAGTATTGGATAACGCCATACAATAAAATCCAATTGCTTCACACAATTATAGCAATTTGTGTTAATGCCGTTAGCGCTGATTTGGCACAATAATTCTCTTGACCTCAGCTGTCATCTGTGAGTGTAACAGCCGAACATGTTGTGATAGTAATGGTTGCAGTATTTTCTGTAGGCGCTGTAACCTACCTGATTTTTACTGCCTTAAAAACGTCAAAAACGTTATGTAACACGTGTTGTTCATTTTCTTTGGGCATTAGGTTTGGGACAACATACCATTTTGCAATATACTGTCACACGGTCTTGAAGTATCGTATCTAGGGCAGCGACTAACGATTTTTGGTAATTGATGAGTTATTCTCTCGGTTAATCAAGTGCTCGTGCATATAAGATTTTTACTGAATTTGACTCAGAGGAAATTAAGATGAAGCCGCTTTGGGCCATCCTAACGTAGTATATTTACGGACAAAAATAGTTTTTTTTTTTTTGTTTTTTTGACAATTCTGCTTCTTTATACTGACTTTGGGCTTCTTTTTTGGAAAGTCGGTTGCAAATTTTGAGAGTCTTGGGTTTTAAGGCTTGCATCACTTTTTCAGTTCTGTTTCATGTTAACAGATGCAATGATGACTGAAATACAGACATTGAACTAGTTGCTTTTATTATCTTCTTAGGTGGGTTAGAGTGTTTTTCAAAGGCTTTTTACTCTGGCGTTTGATCAAAAACATGAATGAAGCAAACAAACAGCAAACAAACACAATGAAGAAAACGTGATGATTTAGTCACGTTTTCTTCATTCCTGAGTCATAAAACCTCTTTTCTGAGCACATGGCATGCTTTGAAGTCTGTGTAGAATCCAGATAATGATTATTCGATTACTAAATTAGTTGACTATTAGTTACGATTAATCGATTAACTCGTTTCAGCCCTAATTGTATTGCATTGTGTTGTAAATACTGCATGTATCATAATACTTTAATAACATTAATAAAGCTGCAGTGCTTCACTTCCACAGTAATTCTGCAGGAGAGAGAGCAACTACAGATCTGCAGAACATGATGAAATCATTTAAATAAAATGGACTTTAATGTGAGTTTATGTTCCATGTGCATGTGTTTGTGACTAAGCTATAGACAAAGTCAGAGTTAGTGTCAGTGTTATTAATATTATCTTTGGTTCTGATTGAATAAAATGGAAGAAATTTGTTACAATCTTAGTCATTAATGAGCATTTGCATTTTTACAAATACCAGACTGATTTACAGTTAGAAACATCATATTACATTTGCATTGTATTTAAATGTATTCAGGGCAAGTATTGCAGTATTCCTAATAATATTTTCCTCTACTACTTAGCAATAACATTTTTTATATATATCATGGGAAAAGTGTCACAATACTTATTATTGATATTGAATATAGGATAAATCCCAAAATATTAAAATGGCAGTATATTGTATCATAATTGTATCGTGACAAAAGTGTATCGCCCCGGATGGAGACGCTAACAACAGCTAGCATGCTAACGACATACTTCCTGTTTCTGAGAACAGAACACTTTTTCATTAGACGCAGACACCACACTACTGTTACATTTAACACAAGAGCTGTTTTTACTGGATCAGCAGAGGTGAAAAGTATTGTTACAGGGCTAAAAATATATTCTTAATTATCATTATTTTATGTTGCACCTGTTAATTGCAAGTTCCTATGTGTGTGAATTTTGATCACAGACAATGACAAACTGATTCTGATTTGGGCATTTTGGCAGCATATAGCCTAACTACTGCTGCCAAAATTTGACTTAAGTAAAAATACACAAAAAAGTACTCAAGAGTATTTTGATGCAGTTTAGCAACATTTTGGATCAATCTTTTACACAAAACACTGAATGAATTAGTTTTAAACCACAATCCGCACATTTAGATCTAGAGTCTAGGTGACGTGTTCAGTGTTTATCGGTGATGAATGAGCAGATACAGTGAAATAACCGTGAAAAGGGGACAGTTGGTACTTGTGCTGTGCTTTTACTCATATCATTTACGTAACTAATTACAATTACATGTCAGAATTACACTCCAAAGAGCCCCTGCACACACGTGATGTTTGAGGGCCCCATTACGGCAGGGAAGAGGCTATAAAGCGGTAATGAATGGCAGCGTGCCGGAAATGTAGCTTTAGGAGTCTATCCCTGTCGTTAAATGAAGCTGTAAATAACATTACGCCTTAAAAACGAATCATATTACACATTAGCCACCCTTATGTGTCTTCTAAAATATCTCCGGAAAGGTTTATGAGAAAAATACTTTATTATAAAACCCTGTACATTTTACGACACTGACAACTAAAATGATGTGATCTCGATGAAATACTGAAAAAATGTAATTAATGTGACATAAAATCATTGGTTTAACTCTAGTTTGTGATTTTAATAATAATAATAAGAAGAAGAAGATTTTTTTTAATGCAAACACTGTTTTTAAAAGGCATTTTGTTATCGTTTCTCTCTTCCAACTACTCTCTCTCATGTGGACAGTAGAATCACCAAATCAGTGTGAGGCTGGACTCGCTACAGTCCGGTTAGTTGCACAAATGCACTTCTGTGGTCAATCAGGAGCTCTGTCCGTCCAGTAAAACACTCTGTCTGTCTTCTGCCCTCGGTCACTCGTACATCCCGGGGTGAAAAAAGAATCCACAATCTTTGAAACGCTGACAAAGTTCGACAATCGTAGCCAGCAACGCAATTTCATTCACGTCATATAAAAGTCAGTGACATCGTATCAAACGTAGTAATATGAATGAAAAGGAGCGGAAAGAAGAGCTATCTTTGCTGCCAGTGTGGAGTGTGGTGGTGCATGCTGGGATAGCGTGACCACACGTGCAGGAGCTCCATTACAAGTACAAGTACTGCTTTAAAAATCTACCCAAACAAGTGCAACTACACAAAAAATCTACTCAATTACAGTAAAATAATCAGTTACTTTACACTACAGGGCAAAACATTATTTTATTTACTTTATTATTATTATGATTTCAGTTTTACCACAATTCATTTTCACTTTGTCTATGAGCTGCACGATTTAGGAAAAATATCGAAATATGATTTTTCTGACGAGTTTTGAGACTGCAAATTTTGTGATTTACGTTTTAATAATGAGATCCAGTCCAAATTCACATATTAAACATAAATGTGTTGCTTTTAGTCGCGTTTTTGTCACGTTCAGTTGTGTCTATCATATTTAAATGCGTCTTTGTCACTTTTAGTCCTGTTTTTGACGCTTTGGTGCATTGAGTCGCGTTTGTTGTTTGCAGGGGCGTTTTTTTAACGCATTTTTATCACGCTTTAGTCACATGTACAAATCCCAACTACACTGTTAGCAGTTTTTATTCAAATCAAAGCAAGACACTTTGTTGTTTGTGGAAGAAATTATTGCACTTCAAAATTTGCAGCCTTTAGATTTGCTAATTGCATCCATTAAAATTGAGATTTTGTGTGGATTTGGTTTAATTGTGCAGCTCTGGCCTTTAAGAGGTAAATAAAGTCATTTGCTCAGAGGCTTCAGAGGCTAAACAACAGGAGAAAAAGTGGGTTTGAACAGACAGCTGCATTAAAGACACAAACAGTCAATCACGATATGACGATTTCATAAAAATAGCAGATAGCACAATTTGGTTTTTATCACCACATCCCAGCCCAGCTCTACTTTAAGTGAAAAACATCAACAATATCATCTTGGAACAGACTCTGCATCATTCACAGCATGTACCTTCTGCTGTTAGCACTGATTTGACAACATTAGTACGTTAGCAGTTGTGAAAAGTAGTAGTCATACCAGTACTTAATGTAAATGATACGTTAACCACACATACTGTCCATAACTTTAACACCCACGCAGCATTGTCAAAGTCACACTTTTGTCAACTTCCTTCCCTTAATTCAGTTACAAATTGTATAGATTTCAATGTTATCATCTTTGCCATAAACGTTTATCACATGTGACAATAATAAAGTCATTAGTCATATATTCCTGCGCTTTTGACTTTATAACCTATGATTCTTTCATTTCCATAGCTCCATATCTGTTAATTTAGAATGATAATAATAATCATTGTCGACTCAACCTACGCAACACATTTTTATCAGCTCATAATGTAGTCTGCATCTCACATAAGTGCAAAGCTTTCCCACTCATTTAATATAGAACAGATGCTTCATTAATAAATGATATGTGTCCTTTTCTATGTGCATTTTCCATATTACCATCTACAAGTGAGTAAGAAAAAATCTTACATTTAAAGATATCAATTTGAAACTTCTCCTGTAGTTTACTCATATAAATGTAAGAAAAAAATATATTACGTTTTTCATCATGTAATGTTTTCATATAGAAATTAGGCATTTTATGTGTAAAAACGGCCAGAATTGCACACCTTTTGGGACATTTAAATCTGAAAAATGGACAGAATCAGGTTTAAATTTCTTAGTTCATTTTGTACACATATTAGTTATAAAACAAAACTCTAAAGAGGGTATTTTGGATTTCTTATTTAGTTTTTGAATAAACTAGATTTGACTGAAAATTGTCCTATAAATTCCAATTTTGCCACATTTTTTTGACTTAAAACTTCAATAAATCAGTTTAAGAATTAGACATCAACAACTCCTTCTGTGCTTTTTGTCAAAATCTTGTTCAGTCCCAGATTGTACAGTTTGGTGCAGGAGCTAATTTAAGGCTGATCTTTCTGTCTCTGGGAGAAAAAAGCATTTTATGAGAACGACCTTTGGATGGATTAAATGGAAGAATAAAACATATGTAAGAACAGATTGGACAAGTTTGTTGTTTCCACATGAAAGTATTAATGTTTAGAGAGCAAACTGACCAAAAAACTCAAACATGAGTTGTGCCTGTAGTGTCTCATCTTAAGTGTGAGGCGAGTGTATTTAAATATATTGTATATTGTAGTGTAAGCACTCTATGCACTCTATGCTTTTAGCAGGACACTCTACAGCTGCTTTGACAGAGCTGGAGGGGTGTTTATCATGTCCGTAAGAGCAGGTTTCTCCTTCCTGTTCCAGTGTGTCATCTACAATGATTGGAAAGAGGTTCTTTATCTGCACTGTTCCCAAATGAATGTAACTAAAGTATAATGTCCTGGCACATGCACTCACCCACTCACTGTCCTCCTCTGTACAAGTCCAA
The DNA here is from genome assembly GCA_019453435.1 of Rhinogobius similis. Taxonomy (NCBI): domain Eukaryota; kingdom Metazoa; phylum Chordata; class Actinopteri; order Gobiiformes; family Gobiidae; genus Rhinogobius; species Rhinogobius similis. Next base: position 3,695,051 of record CM033640.1, on the reverse strand, counting down.
CCCGCTCAATTGACCCTTTGCATGTGACGTCATGGAACGCCCACTTTGCCATGACGGACGGCGGAAGCGCTGTTTGTGCGAGGTAAAATGATCGAAATTTGCCCTAAACCTAACTATTAGTAAGCTAACATTGATCAATTTTACACGTAAAATGGTGATATCCTGTTGTGCGGTTGGCTGCACTAACAGGCAAAGCCGTAAGTCCAATGTAGCCTTTTATCGTTTACCTGTTTATGAAGACAGAAGACGGCGATGGGTAGCAGCAATAAATCCAAAGAACTGGAAGCCCTCCAAGTACTCACGGATTTGCAGTGAGCATTTTTTACAAGTTAAGTCAATGCCAATGTTACAAGTGTATGACATTTTACACGAAAACATATCTGAATATGTGAAACCGTCAAAGTTATGCGGGGCACGGCGTTAGTTATCCAGCCAAGAAATTAACTTGTATGTATGTATGTATGTATATAGACTCAAGCCTGCAAAATGGATAATACATATTACATCCACAAAATTATTATTTGTGAATAAAATATATTGATTATGATGATATTGACACAGAGAGACAGAGACATTGACAGACAACCATTCACTCTCACATTCATTCACTAGGGACAATTTAGAGTTCTCAGTTACCCTACACAGTCATGTCTTTGGACGGTGGGAGGAAGCCGGAGAGAACCCACGGTTGGCCACTGTCCAGGGTGTACCCCACCTAAGGCCAAAAGTCACTGGGATAGGCTCCAGTCACCCGCGACCCCTAACGGGAACAAGCGGTAGAAAATGAATGATATTGACGTTTTGATTAAATCGGTGAGCATGGCAGGAGGAAACAGGTAAGGGTCCGTTTCTAAGCTAGCGATCTTCACTTTCTCAAAATACCGCGCTTTGTGAGCGCGTAAAAGTTGTCCTGCTTCCACTGACAACTGAACTGAACATGAGTTAGAAGTAGCCATCGCTTAAGTGACAAAAATAATTGCAATCACTGTGAGTTTGTTACTTTTGCGCTCCCCGTAATTCTGCGCTCGGATACTCTTGCCGTCCATTATGGTGCACCCACGTGATCGTGTGACGTAGGTGCAAAGGGTCAATATGGCACTATCTGACTTCAAATGGTTTGGTCTTTTATTTGAAAATAATAAATAAATAACACACTACACTACGCCACACAGACGTGACCAGGGAGTCAACATTATTGGGGTAATCGATAATTGTGATTATTCAAGACACATTCCTCTTCGATCAAGGATCCTCGGTGGTTTGAAAGAGGCGTGAAGGAGGCCGTGTATGAAAGATCTGCTGGTCCTGAGCAGACATGGAGGACTGCACTTTCAGCTCTCTGGCACCCGGGACAGAGCCGTGCGGAGGATGGCCCAGGTCACCACCCACGTCTACATCTAGTGGGACCCACAGTCACCAACACAAGCTCTAGATGCATTTGTTTAACCTGTTTGAAATAATTATTCAAGTCACTATATATAAGTAATTTCAATTTAATCTATTTTCCTAAAAAAATAAACCTACATGTAAAGTGCCACATTATGTCACAATAACATAGTTTGATTTCATAAAGCTGGTCCCATGAAAGCTTGAAGAACGTTGACCTATTAGACACTGGGAATTATAGAAAGTTGCTGGGTTATGATATCAATAATTGTGAATAATCGTAAAATAGTGATGGTTCTTTTCACAACACACAACACATTTCAACAGTAATATCTGGTCAAGTGACATCCCTAGGCTTGAGAAAACCTGGCAGAGTGCTGCCCTTCTTACTCGTGTACAATGGCAGCCTCCTTCTGTAGCCACAGCTGCCCTGGACTGATGGCCGCTATCCACAGGTTTTCATCAGTATGTGTCATGTGTTATTCACAGATGATCCTCAGTGCATCAGATTCGTGTTTTTGAACAGACTAACTGGAACTGGAACAATTGGGCTAAAAAATATGATGTTTACACAATCATGCCATGAATTATTTTAGATAGAAATTGTTTCTAGTTTTACTAAAGTGAAAAGTTTGTCATCTTCAAATTAAGATAAATGAATGGGCTTTCTTACTGGTTTTAAAATATAAATATTGTTATATATCGCATGAGCCACAGCAGCAAGCCAACATATATTATCAGACCATCTCTAATAATAATGGACTGAATGACACTAGAAAATATTGAATTGCTAGCTTCTTAGATAAACTCAATGCATCATTTTATTGCAACCTTGCAAGGAAAAAGTTGCATTTTACACAACACAGCTCCTGCAGTCAATATTGTACCGTGAGGTGAATACTGCAAATACTGTGAAATCCTTAGACTTGACAGAATTTAATTTCATCTGACGACACAAAGGCAACATTTCTTTGGCAACCCAGGTTCTAAACTCCACCAACATGTACTCTCAGTGACATTTTAGCCCTTTCTATTGATATCCAACTCCTTTTAAGCTTACTCAAACAACCGTTCCTTTACATACACTGTTCATGTGCCAATAAAAGCCGCACACACACAGTACCAATACACCTAACTATATTTACATCGTATTTTTATCTCTTCTTCTGTTATTGCACGTTCACCATATCTCTAAACCTACATGTGTCCTGCTGATAGCTAAATGCAGGCCTTATCTCCACCACAATGCACTGTATGTTTAAATGGCCCACAGACATACATAGACACAGACACACATAACATATTGAGAGAGGGGATGTTTGGAGGGGATCCGGGGGTCAGAATGAAAACACGCTCGCTGTTCCGGGACCTGCTGTTTGGGGCGCTACGAGAGGACGGGCAGAGGCGCGTGTTGATCCAAGCTCCCAAGTGCGGTTAAGACTGAGGGGGGAAAAAAAAAGTATACGGAGCAGAAAAGTGCTGCGCTAAACACAGTCGAAAGAGTGACGGCTCAAGCAGGGCCTGTGGAGAGGTCTGTGGGGCGGAGCGTACAGGAGGACGATTCTGATGGGACGAGATCGCACAAGATGAAATTGCTGTGAGATTGTGCCGACATGTTAGGGCTGCACGATTAATCAAGATCGACTCGAAATTTCAATGGACGCAAATCGCAAAGGCTGTATTTTTTGAAGTGCAGTCATTTCCAACAAAAACAGGCTGGTTTATTCTGGATAAAAACAGCAAACCCTGTAGTTTAGATTTGTTAAAACATGTTCTGAAACAAGCGACCAAAACGCAAACGACTAAAAGCAACAAAAACGTGAATAAAATGACAAAAACATGACTAGGAATGACAAAAACGCAACTAAAAGCAACAAAAACATGAATAAAATGACAAAAATATGGACAAAAATGACAATAACGCAACTAAAACAACAAAAACATGAATAAAACGACAAAAACATGGATAAAAATGACAAAAACGCAACTAAAAATGTGACAAAAATGTGGCTTGACCCTTGTGTTATTATTATTTACATTTTAATTGTTGCATAAATTGTATGTTGGGATGTCTTTGGGACAACCATTGAAAGTTTTATAGAGATGAAATAAAAAATCTAGACCGGGCCAAAATTAACAAAAGAAAGGAGGATTAAAGTGGCAAAAAAACAACTTGAAGTGACAAAACCAGGACACAACCGGGACTAAAAGTGACAAAAACATTATTAAAATTACCAAAATTGCGGCTATAAGTAACAATAACGCGACTAGTGACAAAAATGTGACTGAAAATGACAAAAACAACACTAACAACAACACAAGTGTCAAAACATGACTATAAGTGACAAAAACGTGACAAAAACATGACTATAAAAGACAAAAACATGACAAAAACACAACTAAAAGAGACAAAAACGTTCCGCAACACGTGACTCTTTTATCCGTATGTTAGTTCATATTTCATCGTTTATGTCAACTCTCCTGGTTGTTTAAAATGTGAACTTAGAACAGAATTCCATTATTAAACATATAAATACCAAATCACAATCGCAAAACTGGTCAGAAAAATTGCAATTAGATACTTTTCCCAAGTTAGTTCTGTTTTTACTTTTAAGAGCTTATACTTATAATTTTATTACGCAAATTAGGTAGTGCCTTTAAGGTAATAATAAAAAAGTGGCCAAAATTGTGAATAGAATGATGACGTAGATGATTTCTATTTATAGAATAGATTATTGTAAACTTGTAAAGTATTGTATCTCGTCCAACCTCGATATTTACTTTTGTTTTGCCAATTGTTATATTAGTTAAATGTAGTGCTGCAAGATTAAATGCAAATTAAAATAAACAATTTGAATGGTTGAAATTACCAAATTACAAAATATCATATTCTTAACATCCATCCATCAAACAAACTTGCTTGTATTTTGTTAGTAGGTCAATAAAAATGCTGCTGTGTTTCGACCTTTAGGCCTACAACCTGTCAGGAGCCGAGGACACATCTGAGGACCCTCCTCCTGCACCAGAGCCGGCCCAGAGCGCTGATCAGGAGAAGGCTACAGAGACTGAGAGGAAACCTTCCAGACGCAGGAACAACATCACACTGAAAATCCCCACGTTTAGAAAATGAAACCAGTCACTTATGCTGCCTTCATGTGCTCTGGAAAAGATGATCCTTTCCATTTGTGAAGTGATGATCACGAGTGTGTTCTGTTCAAGTGCTTTCTTAGTCGTAGCAAAATTAAACTTGTTAAAAGACACATTATCTGGACAAATATAAGTGAATACAGAGTAAACGAGTAATTCACGTGAGACAATATGCTACAGCTCGCTCAGGTAAAAAAAAAAAAAAAGGGTAAATTTAACCTTTTATTTTATTACGCTAAGTGGAAATAGAGATGCTGTTCAACATGTGTAATTATGTGGCATCAGAAGGCAGTGTAAACAGGAGGGAAACGTTTCATATCGTTAGATTGTGATTATTTTTCTGTTCAAAGTGAGGGGTCAAAGTTTATTTTTACTCAGCAACTCCGGCATTAAAATTATTTCCCATTTTCCCATTGGCAATTACAAGATGAGGGGACGTTCATGTGCTGTTTCCCACTGGTAAAGTGGTATTTACCATAATTCCGAGACCACATGAAGGCAGCATTATTGCTATAAGGGATCTTTGCTGTCTCAAAAAGTAATCTATTCTCTCTTTTCAGTAATTACCACGTATTTAGCATGTAGCCTAGCATTACGTAACACGCCAATTACCCATGCAACTGATAGATGACACAGCACCATGTCATTTAACCCGTGGGCGGTGACAAGCTAGGCTAACGGTTATAATCAAGTGTAATTCTGACAATGTGTTACTAAGTTAGCTCCAGACAAGAGCAGACAGATGCAAAGGTCTGTTAGCTAACATTGTTTACTGTGAGAGGGATTCCAGTGATGACCCCTGGCTTGAACCCGGCCCCCCGCGTCACAAGTTCATCAATGATCTTGTATAATCAGCATCTTCTGAAGCGCCACGTCGGCCGTTAGCTGCACATGCTAACCACACGCTAATGTTTACAGGCCTGGAGGGCAGTGTCTGTGTCTGAATGTCCCCCGTGGTCCCTAACCCCCCGTTCACTCCACAGTCCTGCACTCTTCAGCAGACTAAATAGTGCACTTCGGACTCGCTGCTCACTACTTTCTCCTCGGTCACGTGACTCTAGGAAAAAACAGTCAGCAAAACTCAGATAAAAATGAATTTCTGTAATGAATATGGGTCAAACCGGCCTGACACGCACATATTTATGGACTAATTATCACCATACAAGTTTTTTTCTTCATAGATCGCACGTTTGAAACGTCAAATGGACTGGATTATTCAACTTTTTGCCGAAGATTTGCGATCTATTCACAGCTCAAGCTAAGGTAAGTGGCTAACCCTTCTCTGCTGTGCAATGGTTTATTTAAAGGTCCCATATTCTGCTATTTTGCCCTTTACACAGTCTATTCTAAGGGCTTTGTTGATACATTTTCTCGTTGTGTAATATCCATAACATAACAGTTTACAAAAAACACCCATTTCTTGGACTGGCCCCCCTCCTTGCAAAAGCAAACGGCTCACTCTGAGATCTGACCCCCCCCGAACAGAGAGCAGGCTGTCTCCCCCGCCCAACCCTCGCGCCTCCCCCTCCCAACCCGTGACGAAGCCTAGAGTGGAGATGGTGCATGCGCCGTGTGCTCCGGTAAACAGCGATACACAAACACTGAATAAACCTTTTATCCGTCCTGACGGTGCGTCGTGCTGAGTCCTACGTCCTGGATCTGACCTGGAGTTTGACGTGCTCCAGGGCCTCAACGACGGACGTGCCGTTTGGTAAATAACAAGCTAACTCTTCGATCTGTCGTATCCATCGTGTAATTACTGTGTAGCATTAGCATTAGCTGTTTTTATTATTGCGGCTGCGTGCTTCCTGGAGGCGTGGCTTGAGCGCCGCGTCATCCTGGTGAAGCGCGTCATCCTTGTGAGGAGCCCCCGTCTGCTGCTCACCCGAGGGGGACGGAAAAGACAGTTCTCTAGTGAAAGCATGAGGGAATCAATCAAAAAACCACTTTGGGCACAACATACGAGGCCCAAATAGCACTGTAGGAAGGTTAAAACCTCTGAAAAGTCCATTTTGCATGTTATGGGACCTTTAAAGTGTTTTATTCATAATCACAGCTCAGCAGTTTGTTTGAACGGCTCCTCAGTCTACTTCATTCAGTCTGTTGTGTCCATTTAAAGACCTGTCACTGTCCGCTGTAGTTTTTCTGACTCTCCCAAAGCATTGTGGTCAATATTGACTAGTCTAGTGACCAGTGCTGGACACTTTTCAAGATGCATTGTGGGAATTTTGAGTGCACTATTTTTTCACCAGCTGCACATCACTAAAAATGGCGTGACCACAATGTAGTACCCTATTCACCTTATTCCGCCCCGCCCACTTTTGCCTCAGATTCACACTCCTGTAGTAAACGCACTTACGGTTTGACGAGAACCAACGAGAAAAGTCTTGGCGTTAAAATATTATATAAAGTAGATTGATTTGTGTAAAATGTTTAATTACAACAATAATAAGTCACAATGCACCGATTAAACGCCTAAAAACGTCTTTTTAGTCCGTGTAGAACTTATTTTCTGTTGAGCTCGCCTGCGCCTAGTTAACTAATACAATGGAAACAAGATGGCGGTGCCCACGGCAACTTCGGAGCGGGGTCTATAAAAGGGCCTATTAATAGCCTATTATATTCCATACATTTTACATTTCAATTTGTCAACTAATTATCTCTTCAATTTACTATTTGGCCACCACTAATTTCTGGAATTTACAAATGGATCACATTTGTCTGTGTTCTACGTCTACGCTCACTCAGCTAACTAAACTCATTGCCCTTATATAATACATTTCCTGCTGTGCTCTGCTGCGAAACCCCAAAAAGAAGAACAACAGTCAGGTTTGAAGGAACTGCGCCCGCTCTGCACGTCTCTGTACAGCTTTAGCGCACGCGGCGTTCTCTTTCTGACCGCTTTAATGTGTTTTTGCGGCTTATGAGACGTGCAGGGACAGGCCGGGGGACACAGATCTGAAAAGGGAATTAGAAAACAGCAGTCCAGAGGAGGAGACGGGAGCGAGATACCATCAGCTCCGAGCAGACAGGGCTGGATTGTGTTCCTACAGCCTGCAGGAGATTTTTTTTTTTCTTTTTTTTTTTGAGTTGGGATGAGTGGCTGAGTCTGATGGGTCAAGATTGCACAAACAATAGTAGTAGCCTAGTAACTGGGAGCAAGAGAGATGACGGATGCTCACTTTGGCCGACAGGGGCTGGTCATTTAGAGCAGCATCTCTAGCTATTCTGTCACTCACAGCCGCCCCACTGCACAACTAAAGTTTAAAAAAAAGCTAAAAAAAACCACAGTAGTTGTTACTGTAAAGAATTTTAGGATCTGTGTTATCCTTTTTTCCTGAGTGTGCGTTATTTTTAACCCAACGTTGAATATTCTAATGCTCACAAGCTCATAAGTAGGGCTGCACAATAAAAAAGTACTGATATCACACTATTGGCTGATGCAATAACAAACAAATTATATCGGAGTAACACCAAAGTCTTCTATCAGATTGAAATGTTCTATTTTAAAAATGAAAACGCTGAAAAATCCTGAATAAAATCTAGCCTTTTCAAGCTAAATTAGCCTTGGTTTTGTGTTGTTTTTTATTTGAATATAACAGGCGGCAAAAATTAGCAGAATAATCGTGACTAGTCGACTACAAACAATAATTACAGAGGTATTTTGATGATGGTCATTGTTCTCTGGACTAAACAGACTCTAAAACGCAAGACTTTTACAACAAAGACAGAGACATTATCACAGGAAAATGGCACAAAGAATAGACCATTTCTGATTTCCCTCTATATACACTTTATTCATAAATATTCTCTATCTAGAAGCCTTTATTCACAATATTTCAACATTGACTTGGTTAAAAATGTTAGTTTATTTTAAGTATCATGACTAGTTGACTACTAAAATAATCGTTAGTCAAAAGTGTATTTAAATAACACTGATATTGCAAATCTTAATAGCCATATCGCATATCACAATAGTTGCCGATATAAGCTTAATAAATTAATTCATCTATTTTTAAGTAGAAAGCTGCTCTGTGTTCTACAATTATAAGACCAGACACAGCCCAAATCTGTCTAAAAAGCCAATGGTAGCTGCATGCTAAGCCTAGTGGTTTGTTGCTGTTTTTTTTTTCATATACGACACAGTCTATTAACTTTTATGGGTCCATTAAGACTCAATAATGATTTGACATGAATTCGTTGTGCTTAGAGCTGGCCAGTGGTCAGTGGTAAAGGGCGTCGCACACGTGTGGTTTCTTACTTCCGTGGCGTTGGGAGACTATTGCCGAATGTCTATACCCGCACTCTCCCCGTTTAATAGTTTAAAAATATGTTGAAAAGATAATTTATTAGAGAAATATCTTAAAAGAGGTAAAAGTAGCATTTCCGAATGACTAGAGAGTAGCATTTTCTCCCACACCAGACCAGAAGCATTCGAGCGTCATAAACTTCTAAAACTTTAGGAGCTTATGCAAAATTCCAGATAGCAGATTGTTAGCTTTGCATCCACCAATCTACCCCAGGACAGTGACGGCTAGTGTCGTTTACTACGAGAGGGAATGAAAAATGCAAATAATAGTATAGCAATTTCGAGGGTCAGGAATATTGCAATCCATCAAAACACGACAGGACAGTGAAATTAACAAAAAATTGCAGAAATATCACATTATTCCGTTTATTTTAATGCTTACACTCTTAAACTGCTTATTTTGCAACTTTTTACTGGTTGTAACTATACTTAACAGACTTGATATTCAAATTGTGCGTATGTCCAAAACAACACTTGAATTATTATCAATTTTTTTATACATCTCCCACGTTCTTGAATAAAGTAAGAATTGAAATTATATTGTTAGAAAAGCTTTTGCATCAGACTCATCCATTTAAGACAACGTTCATTCCCTCCCTCCTTGTAACGGTAAAAAAGTCCATTCTCAAGTACAATTTGAGAACACACTGAACGTCACATTTGAACGTGCGTGTAAACCGCTGAGACAGAACTCCCTTGCCCTCTCCCCGGTGATCCTATGGACTGCGTCGGTGGCGTCACAGGGCCCTCTCGCAGACACGTCCACTCCAGTCCTGTCATTACGGCGCAGTAGAATGCCTCGTACGCTAACACAATGCTCTTTCCTCTCGCTAACCTAAACTCTACTCTGTTATTATCATTCTTCTGATGCAGGACATGCTCTGTGTGCGCCCGGCCTCCGTGTGTTGTGGTCCGGGCTGAAATAGAACGGCGCTTTGGTAGTTCACTCGCTCACAATGGACGCTTCTGAGAATATGGGCTTCAACGCGGCTCCTCCCAGTAGGGCCGCGCAATTAATCGGAATGGAATTGAAATCGCAGTTGGACGGACTCAATTAGCAAATCGCAAGGGCTGCCGTTTTTGGAGTGCAATCGTTTCCTCCACAAACAGAACACTATCTGGCGCCGACCATTTACTGCATGTCATTCTCTTCCCCATTTCACGCTGCACTGTCCGGTTAAATAAAGCATAGGCCAAAAAACAACTAACCCTGTGGTGTAGATTTGTTCAAACATGTTCTGACACGACAAAAAGTGACAAAAACGAGTCTAAAAGGTACAAAAATGCAAAAATGTGACAAAAACACATGTAAAAGTGACCTAACCATACTTACAGTGACTTAAAGGTGACAATAAGCCACAAAAACGCTACAAAAAGTGACAAAAACACAACTACAAGCAACCAAACATGACAAAAACACATCTAAAAGTGACAAAAACGATACTTCAAGTGACATAAGGGTGACCATAAGTGACAAAAATGCTACTAAAAGTGACAAAAACGCAACTAAAAGCAACAAAATGAGACAAAAACACATGTAAAAGTGACCAAAACCATACTTAAAGTGACACAGATGTGATTATAAGTGACAAAAATGCAACTAAAAGCTATAATACGCAACTAAAAGCGAAAAACATGACCAAAACGCATCTAAAAGTGACAAAAACAATACTTCAAGTGACATAAGGGTGACCATAAGGGACAAAAATGCTACTAAAAGTGACAAAATGTGACAAAAATGCATCTAAAAGTGACAAAAATTATGCTTCAAGTGACAAAAGGGGGACCATAAGTGACAAAAATGCTACTAAAAGCGACAAAAAACGCAACTAAAAGCTACAAAATGTGACAAAACTGCTAATAAAAGTTACAAAAACACAACAAAAAGCAACAAAAACATGATGAAAACGCAAAAATGTGACAAAAACACATGTAAAAGTGACCTAACCATACTTACAGTGACTTAAAGGTGACCATAAGCCACAAAAACGCTACAAAAAGTGACAAAAACACAACTAAAAGCAACCAAACATGACTAAAACACATCTAAAAGTGACAAAAACAATACTTCAAGTGACACAGATGTGATTACAAGTGACAAAAATGCAACTAAAAGCTATAATACGCAACTAAAAGCAAAAAACATGACAAAAACGCATCTAAAAGTGACAAAAACAATACTTCAAGTGACCATAAGGGACAAAAATGCTACTAAAAGCGACAAAAAAACGCAACTAAAAGCTACAAAATGCGACAAAAATGCTAATAAAAGTTACAAAAACACAACAAAAAGCAACAAAAACATGATGAAAACGCAAAAATGTGACAAAAACACATGTAAAAGTGACCTAACCATACTTACAGTGACTTAAAGGTGACCATAAGCCACAAAAACGCTACAAAAAGTGACAAAAACACAACTACAAGCAACCAAACATGACAAAAACACATCTAAAAGTGACAAAAACAATACTTCAAGTGACACAGATGTGATTACAAGTGACAAAAATGCAACTAAAAGCTATAATACGCAACTAAAAGCAAAAAACATGACAAAAACACATCTAAAAGTGACAAAAACAATACTTCAATTGACATAAGGGTGACCATAAGTGACAAAAATGCTACTAAAAGCGACAAAAACTTAACTAAAAGCTACAAAATGTGACAAAAACAATGCTTCAAGTGACATAAGGATGACCATAAGGGACAAAAATGCTACTAAAAGCTACAAAATGCGACAAAAATGCTAATAAAAGTTATAAAAACACAACAAAAAGCAAAAACATGATGAAAACACATCTAAAAGTGACAAAAATAATACTTAATGCTACATAAATGTGACTATAAGTGGCATAAACGTGACTAAAAGCAACAAAAGCATAACAAAAAGAGGAATCTCGTGAATCTTTTATTCATCAGTTTGTCAGTTTCAGCCTTTTTGTCAATTCTCCCGGTGGCGTTTAAGACGTTAACTTTAAACCAGGGCTGCCCAGACTTTAAAATGAAAACATGTTAGTGTCGAGGGCCAAACCTATTTATGTTTTGCATGTAAAATGTTTGTCTGCAAAGAGATTTATGATTAAACTGTCTTCAATTATTGTATTTTTAGAGGGTTAGACTGGTTTGGGCTTTCTTACATGTCCGAACAGTCTTTTTTGTGCAATGACGAATCAAAAAAGATGCTTCCTAAAAAGTTCAGCACCCCTTCACGGGCCAAATTCTACTCTCTGAAGGGCCACGTTTCGGCACTTTGGGGCACCACTGCTTTGAACCGAATCCCATTATTAAAACATATATCGCAAATTTTAATCGCAAGCGCAAAACTGGTCAGAAAAATCACAACATTGTTCTCAAATCATGCAGCTAGCTGGGGGTTATCTTGTTGAGCATATAAACAAAACACACTGTAATAACTACGGCTCATATCTTTAATTTCGCTTTATCACAAATGGTTTCCTTCATGTTTCTCTTGGCACGATGAATAAAGGAAGTGTAAACCAGGCATGTGCATTTAAGCATGGCCGCCGAATGCTAAAACCACAACCAAACGACACAGGCAGAGCATCAAACCACCAAAACACCAAACGCTTTCACAGACCCGTGTCACAGTTTTCGGTGCGTATAATGACACATATAGCGTTGCTCTTGAATGTGCTGAGGGCCCATTTCCCACACTAATGACTTGCTGGGTTAATAATTCCCCTCTCGCTCTCCTTTGTCCCAGATCTGGCCTGCACACAGAGCCGGTCTATGGATCACAGCGTGTCCTGGGAAGTCTGCAGCTTCCTATAGCCGCGTCCTGACTGGCTCTGGACAGGAGCACTCGGCTAAGTCTGAATGGGTCGAAACGGTGCACAATGGAGAACTGAAAGTTGGATATTACAGGAACTGAACATGTGCGGAAAATATGCCAAATGCTGCTCTCTGAAAGAATTACAATTTGTTGCTGTGTTATTAAATAGATATTCCAAAATAGATTTTATTTGCTATTCATGACCAGTAAAAAATGATAATCGACTAATGTACTGTACAGACTCTAAAACACGTGCCAAAAGACCTTTTATAGCGAAGACTGTGACATTAAAACATCAAAATGTGAAAAAATAATATATAATTGCTGATTTTCCTCAATAATACACTTCATTCATATATATTTTCTATCTAGAAGCCTTCAGTCATCATAATGTAACCTTTAATTGGCTGATTATGTATGTAAAAACACAACTAAAAGCAACCAAACATGACAAAAACGCATCTAAAAGTGACAAAAACGATACTTCAAGTGACATAAGGGTGACCATAAGTGACAAAAATGCTACTGAAAGCGACAAAAACACAATTAAAAGCAACAAAAATGCATCTAAAAGTGACATAAGGGTGACTGTAAGTGAAAAAATGCAACTAAGAGCAACAAAAATGCAACTAAAAGATTCAAAATGAGACAAAAACGCATGTAAAAGTGACCAAAACCGTACTTAAAGTGACACAGATGTGATTACAGGTGACAAAAATGCAACTAAAAGCTATAATACGCAACTAAAAGCAAAAAACATGACAAAAACGCATCTAAAAGTGACAAAAACAATACTTCAATTGACATAAGGGTGACCATAAGTCACAAAAATGCTACTAAAAGCTATAATACGCAACTAAAAGCAAAAAACATGACAAAAACACATCTAAAAGTGACAAAAACAATACTTCAATTGACATAAGGGTGACCATAAGTGGCAAAAATGCTACTAAAAGCGACAAAAACTTAACTAAAAGCTACAAAATGTGACAAAAACACATCTAAAAGTGAGAAAAATGATACTTCAAGTGACATAAGGGTGACCATAAGTGATAGTAATAATACACTTCATTCATATATATTTTCAATCTAGAAGCCTTCAGTCATCATAATTTAACCTTTAATCGGCTGATTATGTATTAGAAAAGTGTAACTATACAATAGAAAATCGCTTGACTAGTCGACCGATTAAAAAATACTACTAAACTCCTACTAAAGTAATCGTTAGTGACAGCCCTGGATACTGTAGTTAGTAATACTCCTTGACTGCGCAACACTAATTTTCAAATGCTGTCTTCGATTGCAATTGTCAATAATTGTATTCCAAATCGAACCTCCGACGAGGCCCTATGTCTGGATGTTTTGCTCACAGAAGAGAATACATGCCTCAAATCATGTATTGCATTCACAAAGACAACAACAAAAACAACCCGATCTGGAAAGTGAAAGCACGATACTTAAATGAAACGCTAAACACTTGTTGTTTAGGTAATAAACAACAGAGCTGACAATCTAGGACACAGGTTGCTGCCAGGTTAAAACCACATTCCATTCGTAGTCTTCAATAAGAGGTACAGACAGGACGGGTGGTTTGGCAGCGGGTTACTGTTGGATTCAGACATGGTTCAGACGACGACGGAGGCCTCTCTTTATCTGACAGGTCAGTTTGGTGGTTACAACAGTCTAGAGCTAGAACTGATCGCGTTTTAGATCATCTGTGTGGCGCTGTAGTGGACCAAAGAAACTCTAGGTCGATTAGTCCAGTGTTTTTCAACCCTTTTTGAGTCGTGGCACACATTTTGGGTTTAAAAACTACCCCTGCGCGCCACCTATCACTAAAACATACCATTTAGTTAAAAATATTGTATCTCATGAGGTAAATAATGTCTGTGGCACTGTCTAGTTGCATCTAAAAGTGACAAAAACACAACAAAAAGCAACAAAAACATGATGAGAACGCATCTAAAAGTCACATAAGTGGCACAAACGTGACTAAAAGCGACAAAAGCATAACAAAAAGAGACAAAGATGTTTCGAAACACGAGAATCTTTTATTCATCAGTTTGTCAGTTTCAGTCTTTTTGTCAATTCTCCCGGTGGCGTTTAAGACGTTAACTTTAAACCAGGGCTGCCCAAACTTTAAAATGAAAACATGTTAGTGTCGAGGGCCAAACCTATTTGTTTTGCATGTAAAATGTTTGTCTGCAAAGAGATTTATGATTAAACTGTCTTCAATGATTGTATTTTTAGTGGGTTAGACTGGTTTGAGCTTTCTTACATGTCCTAACAGTCTTTTTGGTGCAATGATAAATTAAAAAAGATGCTTCCTAAAAAGTTCAGCACCCCTTCGTGGGCCAAATTCTACTCTCTGGAGGGCCACGTTTCGGCATTTTGGGGCACCACTGCTTTAAACCGAATCCCATTATTAATATTGCGTAGTGATGGTTTTGCGTTCTGTCTTTGGTGCAAATGTCGCTCAGGATGCTCCAAAAAGGTAAATTAGTTCATTAAATCCGCATTTGAGAATCTGTTAACTCAAGCTGGTCATTTTCTCAAGGCGCACCGGGCAAAACCTCAAGGCGCACTGGGTGAAAATCAAGGGCTTAGTCGACTAAACGGACCTGTCTCCGTGTGTCTGAATAAAGCTGCACTCCAACGACAAGAACTGCACTGGAATTCAAGCCAAAAGAACCGTTTCTATAGAAAAGTACTAGTAAACAATGTATTTACTTGTTAGAGGTAGACAAGTTAGATTATAAACTCCTGATCCATTCAAAACATTTCAGCTAACTCATTCCTTTTTGCTGTTGTCCCATACGAATCTTTTTAATCTGTAGGAAATAATCAGTCGAATGGTCAAAATTTGGGCTCCACGATACTGGAAAGGATTGCGATACGGCTATTAAGATCTGCGATGTCGATATTAGTGCGATATTTAATACACTTTTCGATTAAGGCTGAAACTAACGATTGTTTCAGTAGCCGACCAGTCAGCGAGTATTTCTATTGTAGATGGAGACTTAGAATAAACTTTTTTAACCAAATAAATGTTGAAATATTGTGAATGAAGTCTTCTAGAGAGAGATTATTTATGAATAAAGCGTAAAATTAAGGAAAATCAGAAATAGTCTATTATTTTTTGCCATTTTTCTGTTAATTTAGTTTGAAAAAGCTAGATTTTATTCAGGATTTTCCCTTTTCAGCGTTCATTTTATAAACAAAACATTTCTGTCAGATGGAAGACTTTGGTGTTACTGTGATATATTTAGTTTTTTTGCGAGTCGATATTACATACAATATTGCAATATCAATACTTTTTTGCGATATATAGTGCAGCCTTAATAAAAATGTTGGTCGACTAAAATCTTGGCTGTACTTTTTAGTCTCTGTGGCCTCAGCTGATGTTCACACTTGTGCTGGCTTTGACAAGGAAATTGTGCAAAAAAAGGCAAAGACCAAAGTGGAAAAGAACACGTTAAAGCGGTCGGTCTGTCGGCTGTTTGATGTTGTTTTGTTGCGGTGTGTAACGTTCAATGAAGACGCTAAAAAGCCTGGTTTACGCTTCCTCTGTTCATCGTGTCAAGAATAAAATGGAGGAATTATTATTATTACAGTGTGTTTTGATTATACGCACAACAAGATAACCCCATGCTTCAAACCTTTAGTGCTGGGAGGTGGAGGAGCACGGTTTGGGAACAATACTGTGTGCAGTTTTGTGATTGTGAATAGATTTACGGTTTTAATAATGGGATTCTGGTTAAAGTTTGCGTCTTAAATGGAACCAGGAGAATTGACAAAAAGACTTGAAATATGAACTAACAAACTAATAAAAGAATCACGTGTTTCGGAAAAAAGTGACAAAGAAATTGTCACTTTTTGTCATGTTTTTGTCTCTTTTTAGCAGCATTTTTGTCACTTTAAGTATTGTTTTTGTCACTTTAAGATGCATTTCTGTCACGTTTTTGTCGCTTTTAGTAGCATTTTTGTCTCTTAGTCACATTTAAGTTAGATTTGGTTCTATCACGTTTTTGTTGCGTTTTTGTCACTTATAGTCACATTTATGTCACTTTTAGATGCATTTCTGTCACGTTTATGTCGCTTTTTGTTGCGTTTTTGTCACTTATAGTCACATTTATGTCACTTTAAGTATTGTTTTTGTCACTTTAAGATGCATTTCTGTCATGTTTTTGTCGCTTTTAGAAGCACTTTTGTCACTTATAGTCATATTTATGTCACTTTAACTATTGTTTTTGTCACTTTTAGATGCGTTTCTCTCACGTTGCTTTTAGTAGCGTTTCTGTCACTTTTATGTCACTTAAAGTCACATCTATGTCACTTTAAGAATTGTTTTTGTCACTTTTAGATGCGTTTCTCTCACGTTTTTGTTGCTTTTATTAGTGTTTCTGTCACTTTTTGTCACTTAAAGTCACATCTGTCAGCTTTTTGTTGCCTTTTTGTAGCTTTTAGACTCGTTTTTGTCGCTTTGTAGCCTGTTTGTCTTCCATAACATCACTTACACAAAAAGAAAATGAATTAACTATGTCACCAGGAGTTTTTGATTATCAGATTTCTCTTAGTCACGTAAAAAAAAAAATCAGATATCATTGGATTATCTGATTATTCGTGTTTTTTACTGGCTGTATAAACGTACTCAGTGTCAACATTCAAATCGAAACCATCGTTCCTGTCTCCCTCCCGTGTGTCACTTACTGTTATTGGACTTGAGGTCTCGATGGATGACCGGGACGATGGCTTCACTGTGGAGGTAGAGCATCCCGCGGGCGATCTGCACCGCCCAGTTGACCAGCACGTGCGGGGGTATCCTTCTGCCCGCCAGTGCCCGGCTCAGCGCCCCTCCCGAGGCGTACTCCATCACCAGGCACAGGTTGGGCTCTTGCAGACACACCCCCTTTAATGCTATGATGTTGGGGTGCGTCAGCATCGCAAACAACCTGGCCTCCTGCCGAACGTTTTGGGCGGTCACGCTAATATCCTCGTCGGGATCTTGCCTGGCAGCTTTCACCGCCACCAGATCCCCGCGCCAGGTACCTCGGTAGACTTTCCCAAACCCTCCAACTCCGATGACTTCTTCCAGGCTCAATTCCCGAAAATCCACGACGAGCGGTTCGAATTCCCCGGGCCCGAGTTCCCCGACGACAGCTCTCCCCGGAAGTTTGCCGTATCCGCTCGGCTTGAAGGACCCATAGTTTGACGGAAAGATCCCCACTTTGTTGTTGACCTTCCCGGCCCACCAACCTTCATCCCCTGAGATTTCGGAATCCAAGGAGAGCACTTCCACGAGGTCGCCTTTCCGCAGGGTGAGCTCATCCTTGCAGGACGCTTCGTAGTCGAACAAGGCGGTCCACACCGGGTTGGTGAAGTTCCCTTTCGCAGATTGATCCAAGTTCTTCCAGTTGGACAACGGGCCGCGACTGAATATGTTCTTCAGGGGCTCCATGGAACCTCGATGAGATGTTTGGAATGGATGAACTCCCTGGTGGTGTCGAAATAAAGTACAAAGGCGTACTTTATTGCGCCGCTCTCCCTTTCCTGTCTTTCTTGTTGGTTCATCAGGGAAGAATCTCCAGAAGCTGAACCAACCAAGACGTCTTCGATGGATGAATCAAAGGTGCTTTTCATTCATTCCAATGCGTTGAGCTTGTGTTTTGCCACTTTAAAATCCTTTCTTACTGTCACGTGAAAAGCGAGCGCAATAGTTTGACACGATAGCATTTCTCAACTTTTTGGGACAGTCCAGATCACCTCATATTGCATAACGCATCTTTTCCTATCCCGAATTCCACCTGCTGCGCACTGCTCGTCCGGACACCTAAATTAAACGGCTTTTTGGGGGGTTACACCGCAAGTAAACTACCCCTAGCTGTCCGTTCGGGTCGTACGCGTATTTTTAGCCGTTAAGTGCAGTGGCCATCACAAGCAGGAAGCGCGGATAAGCCGAGAAGAATGGCAGGAAAGGAGCATTCAGTCCAGTCCAGTGTTGTTTTACGATGGGCTCTCAGAAATGACCGCTACGCTCCACATTTTGCGCGTCGGGACAAACGTTTGCAATGCACTCGCGCGAAATACTGCAACCTGTTCGCTCCCAAGTCTTCATAATGAAAAGTTCAAAAACAAACCGGGATTTATCGCACCAAAAAAAAAAGTTTACGAAGAGCAGAGTTTTAGCAGGAAGAGTTAACTTTGCAAGTGAAGGATGAGTTCGGGCATACTTCCCGTAGAGTTGGTTCGGTTCGACGCGTGGAATGAGTCCAAAAAGCGCAATAACTCCATCCCAGCGATTATTCCTCTTCCTCGGTCAGCGGCGGCAGCGTCACGGTCTCGAACCACTTGTACGTCTGTGCGCGTGGAGGGTGGGGTTTCGAAACTTTTTTTTTTTTTTTTTTTTAGTTTCCCAACAGGAAAAGAGTCAGATGACAAGGCCACAGACAAGCGCGGCGTGGTGAACGTGAGCAATTCCTGTGGCGACTATCAAAATAAAAGTTTTTTTTTCTTTCATTTTATAACAGGCTGATGTTGAGAAAGTAGGCTTGTAAAGAAGTTTGAAAAAATAAATACAAATAAAATAAATAAATACAAATAAAACAATAATAAAAATAAATAATCTTCTATGTTTAGTATAATTCTATGTAAGTTTAGCACATCCATGTTAACGGCTGTGTTTGATGTTCTATCCCAAGCTTTATTGAGCTTTTCTTTTTTTTTTTAATAACAAAATGAGAAATTAGGCTTGTAAAGATGTTTGATAAAAATAAAATAAATACACCAAATTCAGAAATAAAAAAATGTTATTCATGTAATTTAGGCTTCAAACGTCTCTGCATCAGTGTGTAAAATGTGTTTTTTGTCTTCTCTCCCAGTCAGTAATGATCAAGTGCATAACAAACGGTGCAATAAACAAAGCTGCCATATGTGCAAATGCAGCTCAATGAGAAAGTATACTAGTGTTCAGAATACAGCACTCTGATTGGACAAGGTCACAGAGTATGTTACTAAAAGAAAAGTTACATAGTGTACTTTTAGATGTGACTTCCCCTATCAGGACGTATTTGTTACTTGCAATAATTACATGCACAAACTCGCGCTATAGTTACTTTGCATTTTACACAGTGTAAAAGCACATTTCAGATCCAGGTTTGCTTGAGTAAAGAAAGTGAACTCGTCTCTTCTTTGGACAAACTAAAACTTAATTCACAAACAGAGAAGTATAGAAAATAATCATTTGATTTTGACACCAAGGGAAGTTCTGTTGCAACAAAATTCTAATGAGCCATCTGGACAACTTCTCAAACTTCTCCAGAATAACTGGTCGTTAGATTCAAGAATGTGATATACTCCTGGACAGGGGCAAGGGCCAGTTTTCCCTAATGATGACATTGTGTTTTGCCATGAAAGGTCCAAAAGGTAAAGCCACAAACCTTTATATGTATTTTAGCTGCCCCCAGCAGTATTCAGTATTATTAGCCTGTAGGATGTCGTGATGTCTGTACTTTTTGAAAGCCTTTGTGTCATTTTATTTTGAATGTTGTCACTACTCACTTTTTACCAACTTGACGGTCAGGAGACAGGTTTTTGAGTGAAGGAAAACAACAACAGTGCATGCGAAAGTATTACAATCAGTATATGTGTACGTAGGTTTAAAAAAAGAAAAAGTATTTCCATTAAAAGTAAAGCATTTGTTAAGAACAGATTAAACAAATAATTGAGCTGTTACAGGTGAATAAGCTCATTTGGAAGTTTAAATTCCTCCTCTCCTCCTTTGACAAACCTTGTTTTTTTTGTTGTTGTTTTTTTGTTGTTGTCGTTGTTTTTTTAAAATTAACAATTGCAACATACATTCAATGTTCAAGAAAGAAAGAAAAAAAAGGGGGGGACTTACAGTCTATACGAAATAGTCAATAACATCACATAACATAACGATTGAATAAAAGTGACAATAACATAAAAAATCAACAAAACAGGGTGTGTGTGTGTGTGTGTGTGTGTGTGTGTGTGTGTGTGTGTGTGTGTGTGTGTGTGTGAGTGTGTGTGTGTGTGAGTGCGTGCGTGCGTGCGTGCGTGTGTGTGTGTGTGTGTGTGTGTGTGTGTGTGTGTGTGTGAGTATCCAGTTGAAATCGCTGTAATAGGTAATAAGAGGGGGGAATATATATATACATATATATAATATATATGCGCATATGAAATAAGATAGTTATAAAATTATTATTATTATCATTATTGCCATCACATCACTATCATACACCCGCACACACAACACTCATACTCATATATATATATATATATATATATATGCCCTCCCCTCCCTCCCCACGTACA
This sequence comes from Rhinogobius similis, assembly GCA_019453435.1. Lineage (NCBI taxonomy): Eukaryota > Metazoa > Chordata > Actinopteri > Gobiiformes > Gobiidae > Rhinogobius > Rhinogobius similis. The sequence continues at coordinate 3,674,079 of CM033640.1, read as the reverse complement.
GTAAGTAGAGTTCAGGAGAAATAGAGAAGAAGGGAGAAGAGAGTGACCAGCAGAGAGAGAATTCCAAACGGTTTGATGTGGCACAGTGTGTTGTGTTGTTGTAAGAGGAAACCAGAAGGAGACGGGTTCTTGTGAATTCATTCATTCATTTTCTCCCGCTTATTCCCGTTAGGGGTCACGGGTGACTGGAGCCTATCCCAGTGACCTTGGGCCTTAGGCGGGGTACACCCTGGACAGTGGCCAACTCGTCGCAGCAAACACAGAGACATGGACAACCATTCACTCTCACATTCATACACTAGGGACAATTTAGAGTTACCAATTAACCTGAACACAGTCATGTCTTTGGACGGTGGGAGGAGCCGGAGAACCCGGAGAGAACCCACGGTAACACAGGGTTTTTTGTTGTGTTGATCTTAATAATATCTTGAATTGGTGGAGGACGAAGTAGGTTGTGTTGAAAGGTGTGTTTTAAGTGTGTATTGCCTTTTTCTGCCCATGATGTAAAATGAATGAATATTTATTGCTCAGGATGTCGGGGTTATTCCAGATTGGGGCGTGGCCTGATGGAGATATGTTAGTGTTAGTGATTTTATAAGATTTCCACCAGGCTGTCAGAGTCGTTGATACGGTTAGTGATTTGAAAATAGGTTGTTTTTTGATTTATTGACTGAGGAATGGTAAATCTGACATTCGTAATGGGCTGCAAAATAATTGTTCAAGGTCTAACCATGTATTGTCAGAGTTTTGAGGGTGGATCCATTTTAAAATATATTGTAGCTGGTTATTAAAGTTCGGAGCTGTGAGTCCGCCTAATGATTTGGTTTTTTGTCATGTGCTTAGTTTGATGCGTGGGGTTTTGTTTTTCCAGTAAAATCTCGTGGTTGATGTGTTTTTTTTGTTGTTGGGTGAGATCCTTTATGTTGAGGAGTCTGCGAGTTTTGTTGGAGGAGAATCTGCCTTTGGTGAAACTGTCTGATCGAGGTGGATTATGGATGGGAGTGTTTTTTCTATTCTGTGAGCGAGGGTTTTTGTAATGATTTTGAGATCTACATTTAATAGTGAGATGGGGCGGGAGCTGGAAGGGAGTGTAGGGTCTTTTTTGGGTTTGAGGAGTAGTGGGATTATGGCTGGATTCATATCGGCTGGAGATTAGAAGTTTGTTTGATTTCTGATATCATTCATTGGAATAAGGGATTAAGAATTGACCAGAAGTGTTTGTAGAACTCAGCAGGGAAGCCATCAGGACCTGGAGATTTGTTATTGGGCATTATCATGAGTGAGTTAAAAAGTGATTTTTCTGAAAATAGGTGCGTTGATTATTTCAATTTGATTTTCTGTTCGTTGTGGTGGATTTTCCAAGAATGAATCTATGGTTTCCTGAGATGGGTTCCTCTCTGTGTGTAGTTTTTGAATATATTGTTGATTTGTTGTGGGGATTGTGTTGCTTCCCTGCTGAGTCCTTTATACTGGGAACAGTTGATTTTTCTTTGTTTTGTTTCTTAGACGTAGCAGAAATTGTGTCCTTTTGTTCATTATTTCGTTGAGCTCAAATTTATATTTCCTTAGTTCATTTTGACAATTTTCTGTTGGATTATTTGAATGTGATATTTCCAACTGTTTTATTTTTTGTTCAATTTCAGTTTGACAAACCTTGTTAATGATGTACTAAATATCTCACACAGACACCAACAGAAAGCACAACACATGCACAACCTAAACAGCCGTGACGATTATTTTGAAATGATCACTAATAATGTTAAGAGGTGAGATTATACTTTTGTAATTATTAGACCGCTTTGACAGGTGATATAATCCCTGTGGTAAATATGTAGTTTTACATCCATCAACTTATGAAGAAATTGTGAAAAATAAAAAGTAGCGCTGAGTTCTAAAACAGAACCCCCCTGTGATGTCAACAATAAATGACATTCCATCAAAAATGCAGAAATAATTTAGACACAGATGACAATTTTAACTAAAATCATGTGTTATCAGGCATCATTATTTGTCAAATCATAACTATTGTGTAATTCATATGAACTGTTGCTAGGTAACAGTAGTCGAATTATCTCTGCCACTCATGTCAGGAACTGGAAAAATAGATCAAATATTCATTTAAGAGGTTAACCATAACCGTGTTCACTAGTGACACTAAATGATGGCATTGCTTTTCCTGGAATGTTTCACCGTTTGGTGTGGTTTGGAATTTGCTGTTACTGTCCATGGAAATGTACAGATGGTCAGTCACTGGAGTGTCATTGTGTGTATGGCATGTTTGTATTGTCATTGTAGCTGCGTTCCAGCTTTCCCAGAAGGGACAATGAAGTCACTCTGATTCTGACAGAACTGTACACGGGTTTACGTTTGTGTTTCTCTCAAAAACACATCAAATCAAAGGTTGCAAGTAGTATTTCACCAAATACAGCAGTGGAACTTGGAGCAGACATTTTTAGACTAAAGTTGACGACTCTACAAAAAAAACAAAAAAATCACCAAACGCAAACTATGGTAGGTGTATATGGTAGTCTTATTGTTTGTTTGATTTAAAGCAGGGGTGTCCTCCAAACTATGGCCCTCAGACCATGATTTGCATTCATATTTTTGTCCTCCTTTGAGTTAGTTCTAAGTTTAACCTACTATTACGTTGTTGTTTTATTTTTGACCCCGTTCAGCCTTCGTTTAGACCATGAATTGTCCATGTTAGATCTCAGAGACATCTTTAGGTGGTACTTGGTGTGAAAGGTTTGAAACCCAGAGCACTGCAAACATTCAACCACATAAAACTCTGTAGACTTTGGCCAGTGTATTACATTTTCCTCTGCTTCCCTGCGTTTGTTATTGGGAGTGGATGGGAATGGTCCGGTGACCTTTGCCCCTGGCGGCTGCTGTGTGGAAAGAGTGCACTTCCTCCTCTTAGGCCCCTTTGAAGACTGCACACGGGCCTGTACGCCGCCCTTCTACTGCGCTGAGTCAACGCTTGAGCAGGAAGGATGCAGTTGTTGATTTTTTTTTTCTTCAGTTTAGGTCTAGCCCAGACACAGAGGGTTTGAAAAAGAGGAGACACACAAAAAGTGGAGCGCAAGAGGAAGCGGAAAGGGGCAGGACAAACGGACGCGCTCTCAGGGCCAAAGACAGACATGGAAAGAACAACTGACAACTGGACCCGTGTGAACTGTACAAGTCTGTAGAATATGGGACATTTAGATTTCTTAAAGATGAGACACTGCAGGCGAAAAGGAAACAGGAATCTATTTGAAACTTTTACTGTAGTTTACTCACATTAAAGAAAAATATAATGCACGTTTATTTCTTTAATTATGTTTTCTCATACACTGTACAAGGAATTTTGCGTGTGAAAATGTCCAAAATGTCACATATTGAGCCATAAATCTGAAACATTGACAGAGCCAGGTTTAAATTTCTTGCATTTCTTTCTTGAATGTTAAATACAAATAAATTACAGAGGGGATTTTGATATCTTATTTAGTATACTAAACTAAACCAAAAACTAGATCCTACTGAATTTGGCCAAAAATGTTTATTTCGCCTCATTGTTTGGAGTTAAAACTTTAATTACTCGGGATTGGGTTTAGACATCAGTAAATCCTGCAGTTTGATCCATCAGAATCTTGTTAAGTACAAGATTGTGCAGTTTGGTGTAGATCCCTGTGGGAGAAAAATGTGTTTTGAGAGAACAATCTTTGAAGTAAGCGCCTACACACACCGAACTTTACAATCTTGTGCTTAACACGATTCTGACGGATTGTACTGAAGAAATTCTTGGTCGACTAATGGCCTGCCCTATCAACCGATTGTTTGACTAAAAAGCAAAAGCTAAACTATTAATTACCTCTCTGACCCAAACTGTACGCAAAAGACCACAGCAGCACTGGAGTTCACACAAAAAATAACTATTTATACAGAAAAGTACAAGGAGACAGTGTTTTTATGTTAGATACATTTATAAATTAGATTAAACTTACAATTTACTATAAAATCTGTCGCCAACTCACTCCATGTCTTCTCTTTTTTGCCAGTTTTGTCATTGGTCGACTAAAATACCATCGAACGACAAAACGACTAAAGCAGCCATGTCCAAACTAAGGCCCGGGGGCCAAAAGCAGACCAATTTTTCTTGGCCCTCAAGCTTCGTGTTGAATTGGCCCACATTGTCCTAAGACATACTTTTTACAGCAAATTTCAGATTTTCTACAATTATAACCTAAATAACTAACATTTTGGTGCGATACAAACCTGATATTAAGGCACTAAGACTGAATTTAGATGTGGTGGCGCTTTAAAAATCAGATTAATGCAACTTTTTTGAACATTTCCTGATTTATTTGTGGCCCTCCGATTGGTCTAAATTTCAGTATGTGGCCCTCGGTAGAAAAAGCTTGGACACCCCTGGACTAAAGGATTACAGCCCTAGATTTGTTGTTGTCTAATTCTACGCCTGATTTATGGAAGTTTTAACTCAAAAAAGTAAGTAAAAGTTGAATTCTTACACCAACTTTCCAGTTATGTCTAACACGTCAACAAAATGAAGAAATTCAAACCTGGCTCGATCTACTTTCTCAGTCACAAATATGTACAATTTTCCCCATTTTTACTCATAAAACGCTATAAATTAAATTACTACGCAACGAAAAACTTTGACTACATTTTTCTCATACTTGGGCGAGTACACAACAATAACTAGTCTCAGAAAGGCCGGGTATTTGCAGCAACTTGCCAATGTAAACACCGTGCCTTTCCTTAAGTATTTTGTCAACAGTAAATGTGTTGTTCCGTTTCCTCTCGACCTGTACAGTCCTGCTCTTATCTGATTGGGCCGCGCCGCTGAGTGAAGCTCTTGTCTTACCGGCTGCATGAGTCACGGGAGCGCATATCAAAACCAACCGCTTCTGTGGAGAGACGCCGCTGCAAAAAATAATGAAAGCTATTCTTCTGAAAGGGAGGAGAGAGAGCACAATCAGTATCGGGTCAAACGGGTACAAAAACACACGCTCACTCCCGAAAGATCTGGAAAAAATTTATTGGACTTTATTTCACCCATACAAAATAAAACAAATGCTAAAAGTTTTACATTACAGTGTCAAAGGTGACTTGTCTATCTGGAAACATTTCATCTTCTGGCGTAAAGGGGGCCCCAATGGACACGTTTAAAACAATCTAAAACGGGGGGAGGAAGGACGTCGAACGAGAAACTGAGGAGAGTGAAAACGAAAGGTTTAAAAACGAAAGCCTGGTCCATCTATCACGGTACAGCTCTGAATTCAGCGTTCTGATATGAAATTATAGTTAGTCTTACCGGTGACACGAAAACAACGGTTGTAAAGAGAGCTCGATAAAAACGAGAATTAAAAATAGAAGCTTAAAGTGGCCCCGGGGACAAGTCACAACAAGGAAATTGCAACGGACTAAAACAAATCCGCTTGTAAGGATCAATCGTGAAACAAAAGCAAAATCTTACGACACAAAAACAAATCTGGAAAATGAGAAATGTGCATTAAAATAGCAGATTAAAAAATGTTGAAGAAATTGGGCAAAAACAAATAGACCGAACGTACAAATTTGGAAGCACAAACAAATCACAGTGCACTACAATCAACTCTGTACATGTAAAGATGTGGTGTTGATTTTGTACATTTTATATTCCTATATTTTATTTACAACCTTCAAATACTACAATTTTTTCACGGCTTGAAGTTTTGCTTCAGAGTGTCAGTTTGTTTGCTTTATTTTTTAACCCAAATTCTTTGCATTTCTTTTTACTATTGTACTTAATGTATTTTTACTGTTAAATTTCATTCAGTTTAAGAAATAGTTTTCATTTTGGCATCTACAAATTATGCTTACAGCTTAGAATTTGTTTTTGTGTTTTGTCATTTCTATTTAATATTACACATCTCTGCCCTCTGAAAATCCCCCATTCCATTTTCGTTACTCTACATATTGCACTTTGATGATGTGACTTGTCCTTAAGGGCCACCGTACAACCTAAATCTCACAGATGGCTTGGTCAAAATGCACCTGCTTCCCCCGTTTACATTAACAGCGTGACTTGGCGGGTCGAGACGAAGCCCGGGAGTACGGCGCTCGCGTCGACGGCGCGGGGACTCGCGAGGAGCTTCGAAAAATCGTTACTTATCCATTTGAGCGGCACGTGGGTTTCTGCTGAGGATATGTCAACTACAGCGGTCAGGACAACAAAAAGTGCCAAAAAAAACGTAAAAAGAAACATAAGAAAAATAGAAGCCACAGCTATCTCATCTGCGGGGCTGAAAACAGTGACCAGTTTGTTGAAGTAGCTAAAAAACATCTTGGTTGGATTCTCCTCTACAATAAAATAAAACCTTTTAAAAGTTCAAACACAGAATGTACAACCGGATTGGGGTCTTTTTCAGCAGGTGATACGTCTAAAGTTTGTTTTTTTTTCCCTCCTCTACCGCGATAAACTCAAATCCAAAGTGGAAAGCCTGTGTGTGCATGTGTGTGTGAGGAGGGAGGCGGAGCTAGGAGTCGTAGTCTTCGTCGTCGTCGTCGGTGGCGTGTGGGGCGGGGGGCAGAGGGGGAGGCTCGTGGAACGTGGGGGGCCGGGGCGGGTAGTGGACGGGATACTCTGGCCCCGCGTTGTGGACCGTCCCCGCTTCATGAGGGCTGCAGCAGAGGAGACAAACGGACGTCAGGAGTATTCAGCTACTGTTTGACAGTTTTACTCTCATGTTCTTGTTTAAGAGCAAAGCATGTAAACATTGTACTGTGTGTATTTCAGTGTCATGTGCGGTGCGTTTGTGTGATGGTGAAATACTTCTGTGTAGAGTGGTAAGTCTTATAAAGGTGGCTCATTCACTCTCATAATTCCTGCCTTTTCTCTCACCGTCTCATCAGACACCGGTGAAAGTGATAACAGTTTGGCCACTCGTCCGTGGATGAAGCATGTCCTCTCTACAACCTTGCACTGAGTGGATTCATATCTTTGCTCCAAATTTATGGGCAGCGACATCTGATCTTATCGAGTCTGACAGGGCTGAGCCTGGCTGGGAAAGTCCAGAGGCCCGCTGCTAGAAGCTGGTTTAGTTTGAGCTTGAGCTAAGTTATCTCTTGTATAAAAGTTTGCACAATTTATACAAGAGCTATACAAGGAAAATGTTTAGATAAGGACAATACATATACATGCATTTGAATCCCATTTCAAACTCATTTAAATATGCATTCTTCTTATTGAAAGAATTCATCATTTTTATCAAGATTACACTTTCACTTTTGCTCTTCATCTCTGGGGCAGAACCAGAGGTTTCTAATGTTTCAACTTGTGGTTTCACTACTACTTTGTTTTTCTCTAGCGACAGAGAGCACTGAGTGAGTGGACTGAGCCTGGACGCCTGTGTTTACGCTCAGAGTGTGGGGCTGTACGCCTGGCTTTACTCAACAAGCCCTCAGGTCTTGGGCTGTAGTCTAGATTCAGTGTGCAATATTTACACAGCTCTATTTATGGTCAATTATAGCACAAAAACAAGGACTTTAAACCATGCTCCCTCCACAGGCGGCACATGTACCTGTGAAACCTGGCCGCCGCCTGCTGGTTTGTGCTGGACTGAGAGCCGTCCTCCTCGTCTCCGTCTGTCTCGCTGTCTTCAGACTCGTCCTGCGGGATACAGTGGTTATAAGTCAAACACATTCACTCACATACGCTGCTGTACAGCTCCAGACTCACCTCTTGTTCTGACTCTGTGCCTGATAACTTCTTGTCTTTGCCTTTGGCTCCTGCTCCTCCGTTCTTACGGCCAGTGCCAGGTTTTCGACCTCTGGTAAACAAAGAATTTACCAGAATTTAACCCAGAGCTGCTGTTGGTCAATAAGCACTGCTGATATTTTTGGTTGGATATGTAGGAACAATTTTTATAGTCCAAAATACCACAAAATATGTTTTTTAAAAAGACTAAAAACTCCAGAAATTGTCTATACGGTAACTGCATAATAGGAGTGTAAGAAGGAACAATAATATCAATAGAAATTATTTTAGACATCCACAACCTTAACCTCCAAACCCATAAGGCAGCAGTGTAGTTACATTTGTGCAGTGCCTTGTTTGCACTAAAGTGTTAAAATAAGGCTTTACGGCTCTACTTTTAACAAATAAGCAAGCACGCAAATATTGGCTTAAGCTGGACATTTAAGAAGATAACTGACACTTCGAAGCGCTGTTCGAGTGGGTACGCCAAGCCAAGCCTTGGTCTCTTAATGACACGGTTTATTTCAGTTTGTGTAAAATCAGAAAAATCAAGATATAATCGACAAAGGGTTGTAACATACTGGTAGAAAACCTTAAAATAAAATATAGAAGAATAAAAAAGAATAAAAAATAAAAGCTGTATACATTGAAATCTCCAGTAGATGGCAGTATTTTGAGGCTTCACTCATTTAATCACAGGCTTCACTAGCAGATACATCAAAATGTGTAATATCAGTCTGATCTCTCTAATGTATGATGCCCAAGGACTCACAATAAAACTGGTGCCCATTTTGGTTGTGAAGATTTGTGATACTGTTTAAGACACATGCACTGACACTGCATATTACTCTTCGTTTAAAAAAAATGAAATGTTCGCGACATTTATGTTCTTTGTAATCTCAATGCATGTCATTTATTACCAGAAAAAGACAAATGCAAAGCCATGAACATGTGAGTGTTCTTAGCACTTGTCTGTACAGTGACCTCCCTGCTCCTTGCTGTGGGAGTGCATACCTCCGTGGGACCTTCTCGGCCCCTCCCTCTGTGTGGTTGTCCTCTCCTTCTCCCTGCATGTCAGGCACTGTAGCCACCAGGTCTTTGAGGAAATCAAACTGCTGCTCCAGCTCGATACACTGCTTCCTGTGGACAGTGTTTCAACAGCGACAGTTAGTTGAAGTACAAGGAGTACAGTGCATTTTCAACCCTTTTCCTGCAAGGACCAATACTAAACATTTGGTGGAGTTGTAGTTTAAGGCGTTGCAAATATGGCCACGAGTGTTCTCTCTCTCCATTTCACAGTACAGTTGTTCTGTGATAACACCTTTGGCCACAATGTTTAAAAATATAATGGTTGCGGTGTAATCTTTAAAATAGGGGCGTGGAACTGTATTTCTGCAATTTTGTGGTTATTGTTCATTCACATCTTGCAAGACATTTGTTTTAAAGTGCCTGTGACAGGTTTTCATGATTTTCTCATTTTGACTTTATTCAGTGCATTAATACTTTGTGTAAATACAAATTATAGTTTCAATCAAGTCGCTGTTTGTGGAGAAAAGTTGAAAAATCTGTCGACAATTACAGGAAGTAAACAAACTGATGACGTCACGCTGGGGAGACAAAGGTTATGCATAATTTACAAAAAATAAACGACTTTTTTGACCCTTTAAACTTTGATTCAACTAAATAAAGGTGTTCACATGTGTTTTTCTTTGTCAAATAAACAAAATCTGTGACATTGGATGAGTTTTGGCCACTGTACAGTGTGGTTACTATGGTGATTTCCTAGTGCGATATCATACTTTACAACCAGGAAGTAAAATTTAAAACCTAAAAAAAACAACTAAACTGGGGTTAAATTTGTAAAGATTTTAGTAGAAATTTGAATATATTTATCTTAACTGCGTTTTAGTCAAATGTGTATTTCAACCTGTCATAGGCCCTTTAATATTGTCTGAATAATTTTATTGGAATACTTAGATTAATGATTGTATCTTTTCTTAGATCCTTTAGTCGCCAAATAATCGACTCATCGTGTCTAGTCAACAACATTTTTTTTTAATCAGTGTCTACTAATTATTTTATTGAGATTTTTCTTGAGGATTTTTATGAACAGCAGATAGAACAGGGCACAGGGTGAGTTAGCTGGACATTTGAGAATGAATTGTGAATTAGTTCTGAAAAAAGTTCTGCCTTTTACATTTGTATATTTCTTGTCTTGTCAGTTAGGGCTGCACACTTTTGAGAAAATGATAGCAATATTGTTAGTCGGGTTGATTTTCCCTAAAACACCTGACTAAACTGAACGCCAATTCAAACTGAAGCTGTTGAACCTTTGAAGTACAAACTAATGAGTCTTAGTGAAGCTGAGACTCTGTAGTTTGGCCTCTGATGTCTTACTCTAATTTTAAGTGGGAACAAGCTCTGCACAGAGGAAAATTGTATTACAAAACCCGCCTAGATCTTTTTTTTTTAATATAAGAGATGCCAAGCTGCTGTTAAGAGACTCTGACTAACACTATTTCACATTATTTCTCACAAAAAGTAGTTTTGGGGGTTTTGTAAAAAAGCTTAGGCGTAATGCTTATATAAGGCCTATTAAATTTATTTGAATATTAGGTTATTTTTATTTGGTAGTTTAGAGCACAATCTGACCCCAATTCATCCCAGAATGGTTGATTTGACTGAAAATAATTGGGTTATAGCTTGCATATGAGATGAATAAAATGCAGAAAATGTCAAGTGGGTCTGTACAGGTATGTAGGAATTTTAAGGGGTTAAGAACTATGATTCTGTTCTGAGCGCACATTGTAAACAACTCCAGGAGCATTAACATTTGAGAGAAAACTGAAATATAAACTGATAAACCAAATCGCGTGCGAGGCGACCGCTTAACCTATTGAGCTGTACTTCCACACTTTACAGCGAGTTTCGGTATTATTACTTCACTGCTCAATCCAGATTCTCCACAGACAAGCTACATCTGATTAAATGATTTCTGTATTTTACATTTGTTCACATGAGGTTAAATATTAGAGTTGAAGCTGAAATAGTCATCACTGTCTGTAGTTTTAATGTGCCAAAGCAGAGTCTGTGACTGAAGGCGGGTCAGAGGTGCAGCTGAATCACAATAGGTCAGAAATATGACAGAAATACGTGAATCCCAATCCCTGTACTCAGGTGTGCTTTAGTTTACGCACGAGGGAGGAACTTTACGGCTGTGATGTAAACTATGTAAACTAATGGAGAGCAGCTCTTGATCAACTCTGGAGTTGGTCAAAACTTCAGGATCTCACCCACACCCATTCTGTGCGCAGGGATCCAGCTACTACAGCTACTACAGGTACATGAAGATGTTTCCATAAAAAGACAAGAGATTTTGTTCTATGCAGAAGAAATTCTATTATCTAAATAACTGTAGTCTTTGAGAAAAAATGTGCCAACTCAAACTGCAATTTTGATTTGATTTTACATATTGTGCAGCCCTATCGTCAATACACTTTGATCAGATCACAGATATTTTTGAGTCACTCTGCTGATTCCACGCCACCTTTTAGTCGACTAAACTTTGCACAGGAAGTCTTTAGTCGATCAAGAAACTCTTGTCGACAAGTTCATATTACCTACCCATTCATGTTGCAATACAGCAAAGATAACTGCACTTTATATTATCCTCTCAACTGTTGAAAGTCACAAATTCTGTCCAAAAAATACTGAGGAATCCTTACAGATGCGATGTGGTCATGGTCTTGGCATTCTTGGACTGGGTGACATGACATGCTTTCGTGAGCAGTGACTCCAGGAAAAGCTCCAGAGCCCTCGCTATAATTTGTGTTAAAGAAAACTTGATGGTGACAATTGATACTTTACAGTGACCTCACGCTGGGGGTGAACTGCAAGCATTTCTATGGAGGACAGATCCACTGTTACCATAGTGACACAATGCACACATCAGTAAACACAGCCTCAGACTCAGATGGTAACTCAAAAATGGAAAAAAAAACTACACATTTTCAGGAGCTTGTGATTAATCTCAGTAGCACATATGCACATAGACATTCTTATATATGTCTATGGGTGGGCAGGTGCCTACATAATTGACTCCGTGCACAGAATTTTAGTTGGCCTACAGACTACAGCGCATTGTGCCTCTGCTAAGAAGGTGATCGGCTGCAGCCTTCCATCTGTCCAGGACCTGTGCGCCTCCAGGACCTGTGCATCTCCAGGACTCTGGGACGAGCAGGTCGGATCACAGCTGACCCTTCTCACCTGGACATGGACTATTTGAGCCCCTCCCCTCGGGCAGGAGGCTACAGTCCATCTGGACCAGAACCTCCCGCCACAAGAACAGTTTCTTTCCCTCTGCTGTTGGACTCATGAACACTTTAGAACACCTGCCACTTTAACAATAAATTATATAAGAACTATCTATTTACACTGCCACATTTGCACATTTGCACTGTCTGCAACTGTACATTTCTGTATATAGACTTCTAATTATTCTATTCTAGTCTATTTTATTCTTAATTTTATGCATGCCTCTTTTATATATTTTATTATATTTTATTTTATGTTGCACCTTACACCGAAGCAAGTTCCTATGTTTGTGAATTTTGATCACTGACAATGGCAATAAACCGTTCTGATTCTGATTTTAAAAGCACTTTGTACTGCTGAGTACTACCTGTTTAATTCATTTAAATAGGGTTTTTGCCAAGTCAGTCTAAAATGAACAAATACAAAAAGGTCTTTGGAGTTGAAAAATCTTCCAATCTTCCAATCCATTTTTTGAAGCTATTGTGAAGAAATAATTTCACTTTTATTATTTATACAGACAGAGAAGACAATAAAGTTTGTGCTAGTTTTTGTTTCATGTGGATAGGTGCAGTACTTCCAGAAATATGAACCATACACCAGGTCAACAAATCTGCTAGAGGTTTGATTACAGTCATTTTTCTAATTGATTAATCTAGTCTATTATTTCAGTTACTCAATTAGTTGTTTAAAACGTGAAATGTCAATTAAGCTTAAATTAAGCTGCTTGAGGACATCCTGGAGTATATTTATGGTGAAGAGTAAACATTACATTTCCAGTGTCTTTTTGATATGCCCGGTCTTAGTTATAAAACCACTTTTTCAGCTCATGGATTGTTTTGGACCCTATGGAATAGTTAGCAATTCAATTACAAATTAAGTTGATGATTAATTTAATAATCGATTAACTTGCTGTTACCTTACGTGTGTTAAAAAAAAAGCTCAGATTTAAGTCTAATTAGAGTATCAGAGGTTCAGACAGAGCAGTGCCTCCAGTTAGCTTCACACCCCAGGCTAATGATGACATCATCACGTGAACAGTATAAATAGAATGGCACATGGTAAAAATAAAACAAATTCAAAACCGGAAAAATAGATAGCATGTAGGATACAAATGATAACTGGTACAGCTGCAGCCACTTTGCCAATTTCTTCATCCGTCTGCATAATCTTCTTAATCCTCGCCTGAAACAACACAATGAGACAGTTCAGCGATCATATTTTGGTTTATTTAGTCATTTTCCATGTAGTAAACCCCAGATTGGATCAAGATGGCCAGATAATCTTATATTATCTTATTTCTGCAGACTACACTACTTCTGCGAAACAGAACCATTATAAACAACTGCTCAAACTTTATAAATTGCCGTAATTAGTACTTTTAGTTAGCATGTTGCTAAAAACAACATTGGTCAAGTGGCTGGTTAGCAACTCCACAGATGCCCTAGTCACAGAAGAGGGTATATAAAGTCCACATGGCATGCACAATCGCATTTACATATAGTAAACAAGAGCCGTGAGTCCAAATATGTCTAATTTGGCTGAACTTCGCATGCAAACCGGTCCGAAAAGTTAGCTTTCAGTGCACCTTTTAGCATTAGCCCATGTAGCACCGGTTTATCAGGCTCACACTTACCGGCGGGAATCTGGCGTTGTATTTCTTCTTTTTGCTGGGCATAGTAAAGCTACCGGCTTTACAAAATGAAAATAAAAACTTAAATGTCTCCGGACAGTTCTTTTTTTGTATCTAATATGAGCCCCCTCCGGCACAAACGCCAGATAGCATTAGCAGCCCCGGCTAACGGTTAGCACAGTTAGCACGCCCTTTCCTGCTCCACCTCCTGCTGCTGCTGCCGAGCGCTGTGTCCGCCGTGTGTGTCCGGTTCTCCTCGCCGGGTCCCGACGCCTCCGGGTTCATCCACACACCATTTTGAGCTCCAAGCAAGTGTCCCCAAACTGAAGGCGTCTGCATGACAGTTGTGTGCAATATTGTATTTATCATCTAGTACACACAGGTTTGGCAATATTTTCTATCAACGATCAGAAGGCCACGGTTCAAACTTTATGGTCTTATCATTTTATATATATACAAAAATTACAAAAATTCCCAGTGACACGTGCATTTGGTGAAAAATGACAAAATATGCAGTAATTAATTTTGTAGGCTAAACCTTCAGACTACATCTTCTCCACCTCAGTCTTGGTGGTTCTGCCCAGTCTTTCTTTGAAGCACATATGCCTGATTATCTGTCCATGTAAACGTACACACTACTGGCCCACTACACCTCAGGCAGCTGCATGCATGCATTGGTAGGAGAAGTAAAAAGTTTAAACATCTAGACCAGCCCAGAGCAAAGGAGTCACAGCTTCATCCCATTTAAATCATCCATGTGAGCCTGAGGAGTCATGGTCAGTGTAACAGAGGCAGAAACCACAGCTTTGACACAAGAGTGAGTTCATATGTGCAAACCAATGATTTTCACAAAATGCTGGTTTAGAGGTCTATATTTCTTTTTGTGAGGTCAGAGTCAAATAACTTAAAAGCAACACCATGCAAGTGAAAGTAAAACCATTCTTCGGAACATTCTAAGTAAGTTTTATGCCATACAGTAGAATATTATTGCCAAAGAGAAAAACATTTCCACAGAAACGAGGCTCCTCCTCCAAACACAGGATTGTGGGATGTAGCCAACTCACAGTAAAAAAAAAAAAAAAAAAAACAGTAAAGAGTTTTTTTGTTTTGGCAATAAATATCCAAAATGAAAAAAACGTTTACTTTTACTTCTGGCTACTAAGTTATGCGATGGGGCTTTAAACATTAGCACCGCGTGTGTGTATGTTTATGGCTATGACTTAATTGCGCGCGCGCGCACACACACACACACCTACACACACACACACACACACACACACACACACACACACACACACACACACACACACACACACACACACACACACACACACACACACACACACACACACACACACACACACACACACACACACACACACACGATATGGTTTATGCAACTACTGTTCAACTCAAAAACCAAAAATGCATTTTACAAATTTTTATTCCCTGTTTAAATTACAGGCTATCACAAATTCAGACTGGTTGCATTCAGCTGCTTGTTAATATAGCCATGTCCGCAACCTGTCTGAAGTAAGAAAGTAAGTCTTAAAAAATAAAACCTATTCTGATTACAAACAAAACAGGATGTTATCTTCTACAATTAGTAAAATATCAAAGAATGAAAAAATGTATTTTGTGAACTGTATAGTAATAAGATGACAGTAGGTCCTCCGCGGCAGTAGGTGGCGCAGATGAGCCCGAGTGGAGCAGACTGCGTTGTCAGTCTATCGCTTCACTCTTATTGGGTAATTCCACGAAGAGGGCGGGCAGATGCGAGTTTCCACGAATCATAGCGCGTACACACTTTGGTCGACCCATGCTGCATCTGCCACTCAATCAGCGCCGCAACAAAACACAACAAAACACTGCAAACTTAGCGCTGCGACACGGTAAGCTTCCACATCCGTATTATCTCTATTTAGAAAACGTTTTTCTGTTGAAGTATCACTCACGCGGAAAGTATAATTTGAAGGCTCAGTTTGTGCGGTGAACTTATTTGACGCGTGCAAACCCGCTCGCTAGCTAAACGGCTGCTAGCATAATAAAACCGAACGGCTCTGATGTGCAAAACTTGTGCCAAAGGTCAATGTTCATCTAATTCACGTTTAGCGTTAATCGTTATCAAATCTCACCTAGCCCGTAAGCATTAACGTTAAAGAAATATTAATAACAGGCTTATAACGTGAACGCGCTGCAGATGGGCAGGTGTTGCTAATTATTTCCTGTGGTTAAAACTTCTTTTCTATTCTTTATAAGCGTGCAAACAAATACATTCTTGAATCAAGGCAAAAGGGAAGTGGAACATAATGTGATTTCAAATGAGTAATTTGTTTTAACCTCAGAAGATCACAAAATTTGAAAAATCAAGGTGTTTTGCAAATGAAAACCACTCAAATAACGTTACACGGGAATGATATCAGAGCCTGCTTTAAACACATTTACTTTTGTATTCTACTGTATTTGATTATTTATGCGATTACAATGAATTTTAATAGTGACTTGATCCAATTTATAGGTTGCGTTTATGTGACATCACAACATTTGGTCAGCCAATGATATAATTTGGATGGTTGGCAGCTAAAATGAATATGATATAATTTAAATTTTAGTTGTAATACAATGAGTTCTTAGGTCTTGTCACTAATAGAAATCAACAGGGTCAGCATTTGTGATTTTACCTTTGATTACATTATACTTGTGCCATGGAATATCCCAAAGGTCAATTCTAGGGCTGTAGTCCTTTAGTCGTTTGGTCGATTAATCGGTGGTTGGTGTCTTGGTCGACTAATAAAAATGCTGATCGACTAATGATTTATTTAATTTAAAATAAAAAAGTTGAATCTTAAATAAGAATAAAGTATATAGTACGTGTTTGAAAATAAGCATTGATAATCTTGATTTGAGGATATTCTGACGATCTTAAAAAAAA
>CM033640.1:3566466-3657362 GCA_019453435.1 Rhinogobius similis | reverse complement strand
AAAGGTAATTAACATGTGACCAAAATATAATCAGGTAAAATTACAATTAAAGCCTCTGTTTTGTGAAAATAATTAACACTGCTACTTGTAAAAATATCAAATTATACATGATCTGATGAAGAGTAGAAAATCTTGTATTCAGCAAAGATTAGGAAACACTTAACTGATGCAGGACACAGAAGACAATGAAGACATGCACTTAGGACTGGAGCATACGTTAAACTACCATTATCACTGATAGTTCTGACATGGCCAACGTCCACCATGTGACGAAGGCTTAAACTGCTCCAACAGCAACAGGAAAAGCAGCCAGATTGCCTTTAGAATAAGTTGAAGTTTGATTTTGAAAGTTAATATAAAATGATTGGTTTATGTTTTCAATTAACAGAGAGCCAGAGTTTCACATAACGAGACTATTATGTGAGAAGGAAATCATGAAAAAGCTTATCTCAATGAAATTCTAAGTAACTGAACAGGAACCTGCTGCAAAACATTTTTTTAGAGTAATGCCTGATTTAAAAAAAAACAAAAAAAAATGTATTATTTTCCTGTATTAAAAAAAGTTAATAAAATTATGACAGAACTTTTACATTAAAAAATTGTAATGTAGTAGCTTTTGTAAAATATATTTCAGATTAACAAATATATTTTTTATTGAGCTAAAATCTGTACTATTTTATTTCAGTGCAAGCGGGAAGAGGGGCCTGGTTTACTGTACATTAACCTAAGAAGGGTTTAATGATAGATTCAATACAAGAGCAGCGCCCCTTTCCCACCGGAAACCCTTGTCATAGCTTTAGCTCAACTAATGAATTCATGAAATGACATTAGCTCGCTTGGTTCAGAGAGGTAAAGCTAAAGGTACGACAAGGGCTTTGGTACAAAGGAGCACTGACAACAAGTACGGAGGGAACACAGGTTATTCTAGTTGTGCACATGTAGCAAGTTCAGTGGTGGGAAGAATACTTTGAAAATGGATTTAGTTACATAATACTGAATATCTACATTAAGAGGTATTTTGTAACATATTCCATTACTTGGTCTAATTAGAGAATTGTATTCTGAAAACTTAGAATACTTTTATATTGAGTTGCATTATATAATAGTGTGGAAAAAATGACATAGCATTAAAACTGCTATTTGTTTTTGTTTCATCATTTATGTGTTTATTTATAAGATAAGAGAACCTTTCTCATAAATGAGAGGAGGTTATCATTCTTTTTTTTTGCACTAATTCAGTGCAGCTCAAAGCCTAAATTTCATGATCAAATACACACGCCACAATGTATTCCTTTGATTTTGGAAAAGTAACTGTATAATGTCTGAATACCACCAAAAGAAAGAGTAACTGCATTGGAATACAATTACCATGAATTAGCATTTTGAATATGTATTTTTAGTACATATATTCCGTTACTTCCCAACACTGAGCACATTTAGCTTCATCCCCCGCCCTAAAATGGATCACATGATAGAAACAGACAAAACATGTCTGCAGTGGTTTTGCTACATAGTCTGTCAGCATCTGTAATGCACCTTTACAATGTTTATCATGATTTTAAAGTTTATCGTGAGTCCAAAATTGTTCTTATACCACATTGTGATAAGCTTTTAAAAACAACAAAGCATTCTTAGCTGTTAAGTATTGAAATAAACCGCTCTTCGTCTGTGCACATGAACCCCTCAAAATCCCCCATCTCCTGATGCTGGATGCCGTTGTTGCTGCTGCCTAAAGTGTCAATCATGTTTTCATTATTGAGCAAGTCTGTTATGCTAGTGGGGTACTCCATCCACGTGCTTCCTGGGTTTCCTTCCACAGTGTTCTGGTGTGCGCTGGCGTTAGCGGCGCTCGCTCCTTGATGACACCCTGCCTGACTCGTGGGGCCTTCGCTCACTTGGAGACGGTTGACGGGGTTGACCAGATCTACAAAGTCATCCATGTTGAGACCCTCCAACGTTCCGGCGTCCTGAGCGTCGGAAAAGCTCGGAAAGTCGTCGTAATCTATGACGCCATCCACGTGGTACTGCGAGCTCTGCATTTGGGAGGAGGAGGAGGCCGAGGAGGGCTGAGAGGACGGCGTCTCCAGCCCGATGGCGGAGGAGAAGTTGGGGAAGAACTCCTGGAGCTCGGGCAGGTTGATGGTGGAGTGAGCTGTGGGTGCGCCGGCCTGGGGCTGGCTCTGGGTGAAGGCTGGCAGGGACACTGGGGTGGCTTTGGGTTGAGAGACTAACGTCAGGCCCTCGATGATCTTCCAGGGCTGGTTGTTGGCGGTGGTGGTGGAGATGGAGGGCTCTACTTTGGGCTGGTGTGGGAATGGTTGGGGGAGCTGGGAGTAGCAGTAGGCCGGCTGTGGTCGGACAGATGTGGCAGCAGGGGGCGCCACCACTGATGGAGACAACAGGAGAGAAAGTTAAACACCGTATTTGATTTGAATGGTCAAAGGTTATACAAATGGATCAAATGTATTTCAGTGTTGCTATTCCTTCTTTAAAATATGTTTTCAACTGAAGCAAGAATAAAAGAGCACAGCACTCTACCTTACCAAAGAAAAGAAGATGATGTTGATTGATTGATGGGAAGACTACTTGTGTTTTTAGTTACAGAATACTTAAAATTTGCATCAAAATCTATTTTATAATATATTCTGTTACATCGGGGATGTAAAAACCTTTTCCTCAAGGGAATATTGAAATCTACTGTAAGCAGAGGGCCACAGACCTGTAACAGTGAGCTGTAACACTGATGGGTGGATTTTGGACACTTCAACAGAGCCACTGGGCCTTTTAATAAGTGGATTATTTAATTTAGGTCTGTATCATAATGTGATTGAGGTTATAGTGGGAGAATTTATTCAATAGCAGTAAAAATGACTTTCTATGATTATTTGGGCCTATAAAAATTGGTCGGAAGAACATTTTAGGCCTTGAACACCCCTATATTCTGAATACTTCAAATACTTTCAAATTAAGTTGCATTATATTATACAGTGAGAATGTGCCATTTGCAATTATTTATCACCGAATAGCGAAGGGGAAAAAAAAAAAGAGTTTCCCATTTTGTCAAACTGATAGTGTAGTTTTAACTCAAAATTAGATGATGAAGCATGCAATGTATTCCTTTTGTTTTAAGGGTGAGGGTGTTTTAAGTAACTGTGTTCAGATTAACACACACGATGGATTTTCTGTAGCTTTTTTGTTTTCTCTGTTGTTTTAACAGCACACTAAAATCACATCTGATTAAATAAATTAACAGCATCTAGTCACTACAGGGGGAAAGGTAATGTTCTGAGTGTGGAGTGTGTTTGAACTCTGACCTGGCTGCGGGTTAATCGTCGGGGGTTTGACGTGACTCGTTCTCCTGGGTGCGGTGATCTGTCTCCGCTCTGCTGGGATGCTCACTGCAGTAATAAAATAGTTAATATTAACATATTCAGAGAGACAATTTTTTTGTGCTGTATAAAAGAAATCTACTTTTCATAAATTGAGCCATAAAAACTGCACATACCTGAAGACAAAGAGGAGCCCGCCAGCTTTAGACTCTGGAAGATGTCGGCCGTGCACTTCCTCTTCACACTCAGTCTGAACTCATCTGCACAAACGGTAAAAAAATACATTTAAGAAAACATATTCTTTTCATTTTCATCTCATACCACTGAAAAATCTAATGTAAATCACAATTTTAATGGACATTGAAAAGCGACAATAACAAATGCGGTTAAAAGCAACACAAATGACACTAAAAGTAACAAAAACGCATCGAAAAGCAATAAAAACACTACTGGAAGTGACAAAAACGTTCCAAAATACATGGCTTTTTTATTAGTTCATAAGTTCATATTTCAGTATTTTTGTGAATTCTCCTGGTTGTGTTTGAAATGTGAGCTTTCCCACTAATCCCACTATTCAAACGTAAATCGCAAGTCTAATCGCAATCACAATACTGGTCAGAAAATTTGCAATTCGATATTTTTCCCAAATTGTGCAGCTTTAATGTTAGCAGCTTTGATTTTTTTTTTTTACTATGTACACAGTAAATCACAATATTGAGCTAAAACGGCTTAATAACAAAACTGGGTTCATTGATTTCTGGTTTAAACCCATAGTGCTGTGGGCGGAGCTAGAGCGTTGGTGAAAATGGAAATGATAACGAATCCATGCCCTTTTATCTTACCAGGCTGTATCCCAGATTTTAGTGGGAGGCACCATTTGAAATCTTGCCCTGGGTGCCATGGTTTGTGCTATTTCCATTACTAACACAACAGTTTTACCATTTCTTGTTCATGTTATTAAAGAGGAAATATTTGTCTGGTATAACGTACATTTTGTTCACTGCAAACTGCAATATTGATATTGTTCATGTGATGGCATCAACATTAGCTGGGGCTGGAATGCTAACTGGAAGAACTGCCTCGTCTGAAGCTCTTGTTGCTCAAACTGGACTTTTTTATGCACTTTTGTATTGCCTTTAAACATGCTCATGGGTTCCTGGCACTTACTGAGTGTATGCAGCCAGTAGATGGCGCCAAGCATTATACACAATTTAGTTATGTTATCACTTTAAGAGACAGTGATGATCAAGCTAGTAGTAGCAGTGGTCGTGTTTATACGTCAGAAATGCTCGTAACAAGTCTGGAGATGATTTTAGGACTTAAAACAGCAGAAGATTCTCAGATAAATGACGTCTAAAATCGGAAAAAAATGTC
Source organism: Rhinogobius similis (assembly GCA_019453435.1). Classification (NCBI taxonomy): domain Eukaryota; kingdom Metazoa; phylum Chordata; class Actinopteri; order Gobiiformes; family Gobiidae; genus Rhinogobius; species Rhinogobius similis. The sequence goes on along the minus strand of CM033640.1, from coordinate 3,652,659 downwards.
GTTGATTGAGGGAGTTCAGCAGGAAGTGTTGTTGACACTCGGAGGGAAAGGATTTTCAAACCAGCATTCCTCAGAACAACGTGAATGCCATTGAATGTAACTCCAGGTGTGTTTTTGATGACGGAACATTGTTAGAACAGGGTTAAAATCTCAAGAAAGTCACTGTAGCAGAATCTGTGTGCTTTAATCTGAGCTTTGACTATAAAGAGCTGACTTAGTTGAAGCTAAGTTCAGTTCATCACGCTCAACGTTTATTTGCTGAAAATCAAACACCTGAGGCCTGTACTAGGAAGATGTCTGAACTCATCCTGGATACATTTCTTTTACCTGGATTGACCAACCCAGACATGAGCGTCTCTGAATAAGTCGTGGTACGAAATGTGTTCACATCTGGCGTTGTCAATCCCATATTTTCTCATGAAGCTGTGTGCATTCACAGATCAGAGAGGGGGTGAGCGCCAGCCAACCAAGTAGATCGATGGAGAAGAAAGTGCAGCGTACATCGAACATGAGGAACTGTCCATCATAATCACATGGAATATACGAGGAAACAAGATCAAATATAGTCCAAAAGGAAGTGCAGGTGCTGTGTTCATGTGCAGTGGACACTTAGTGACCAATCACAGCCACAAGACTTACACCACGGAGAAAGCACACTTGAATATCATTCATGGATTAAATAGACTAAAGCACAGATGTGAGAAAGTCATGAATGAAAAATGATACAGTTTTATGGACAAGTCAACAGCAGCACACAAAGACGCTCAGCCAAATGTGCACAGTTACATTTTAGTGCTTAATTCATAAAGTCATAGCACATTTAATGTAATACAGTATGATTAAAGATCATTCTTCCTCTTTATAAATCCCTGCAGAGTGATATGTGCTTTCACTTCTGCATTTCCTCATTTCTCCTCTGCTCTCTCTCTCTCCTGGCTGCTCATTCCTTGGTTGGCTCTGATTGGTCAAAGAGACGTGTTCTTATCTTATCCGGCACCTTGATCTGGTCCGGAGAAGTTATGAGTTCACGGCATGTTGCCAAAGAGATCTGGACCAATAGAAAGTGACGCACTTGCGATTCTTTGGAAAAATCAGACTCGGTTTCATGTGTGTGGGCCAGCAGCAAATCAGTTCTGCAGTTTTGAAGAAGTCAGTGGGCCTGTTTCTATTGTTAAGTTGTTTTAGATCATTTGATGCTTTGCTTACTTCACTCGGCACACTGGGGAGGAAACTGCATGTATTTCTATGGAGGATAGTTCCACCGTTACCATGGCGACACAATGCACACATTAGTAAACACAGCCTGATAAGTTTTTACATGGTCTGAAATATCCAGCACAAAAAGACTAAATGGATTTAAACATCATCAACATCATCAACACAGGGTTACTTGAACACAAATAATCCAAACGAAATGCAAAGAGGAAGCGTTATTTATACCAACTATAGTATCATTTCAAACTGGGCGTGGCTATTCGGTGGCTGTCCCTGTTCTGATTGGCTCACCTGGGTCCTGGGGCAGGTACTGGAAGTCCATGGGCTCGCTGACCTCCTTGTCGGACGGCCTCCTGAGCTGCATCTTGACGCTGACAGGTTTGGAGAGGTTGGCGTCGTGGTAGGGCGGGGTCCGGAACACGATGGCCACCTGTCTGTGCACGTCGGCCTGGGAGAACGTGCCCTTTCCTTCCCACGCGTCCTGGAAGAAGCGCACCTCGATGTCCTCTGGAGGCAAGAGGAAGAAAGCATTTAGGTTTTTAATTTTGGCGTTTTTATTATAATGTGTTTTTTATTATTTGATTATTATGATGTGCCGTTTCTGTGCAAAACTTCATATTTAAAGCCACTAGAACAATTTTCCTGAGAGAAACCACCCCTGAGGGCACACCATGGTGACACTTTTGACAGCAGTCAGATCAAATATTCCCAATACTAGATCTGTTTCAATAATCATAATAGGACAACATCTGCTCTATCGGATTTTTGTAGGAAAAAAAAAAATACAAGAGGCTTTACCTTAGCCAATCCAGAACTGAACCAGGATTGAACTAGGACTAAACTACACACTGGGTCTGAACCGGAACAGAAATTCAACCAACTTTATTAAAACAAAACCATACATATACTACTTGTATTGATTACAAAAACTCCCAAAACCCAACATTTAATTCTGTTTTGAATGATTTGGACATTTGTTCTATCCTTTATAGTGCCTATACCTAATATTAACCATTTTAACCCAGTTTGGCATTTTTTTAGGTTTCACTTCCAGGTTTCAGTCCCAAATATATTTTAAAACTCTAATCTTGTGATTACACACCCAAAAGTGGTTAAAAAAAAATCAGAGCGCAGGGTAATTTACATGTCCGCTTCCATGAAGAATAATTTGACTGAACTGGAAGCAGGCAGAGCCCCCCCCCCTCTCATGTGACGTGATAAGAGACGTAATGATGCACTTGGATCAATCACTAGGACGTGCTCATATTTCCTTGGTCTGCACTTAAACTTATTATTATTATATTTTATTAGGAGTTATGTGAAAATTTGTCCGCCACATTTCCAACTTCCAACATCTTTCCACATTAATTAATCCCAGACAGGGTGAACGTTCAGTATTTGTTAATATATGTGCATCCCGTCCAACTAAAGATAGACCTGTTTAAATACAGCCAAGTATTTTGTGCTTCAAATGGCAAAAAGCACTTGCTTGACCTTGCTTCTGTTGAACTGTACATAATATGCTGAAACACCATTTTTAGTGGGGAAAAGTCAAAACTGGATCATAAAAACTGTCATACACACTTAAAAACCTTTGATTGAAAGCATGATCAGTCTGTCCTCCCTGTGATGGCCATGCCACGCATGTAATAAAGAGCTGAATCAGCCCTGTCAAGAATTACCTGTTGGCTCTAAGAACTGAGAAGGTGTGGCAAGGGGTGGAGCCAAGCCAAGGACCAGACCATCAAGGAGGGGGCGGGCCAAGGTGTCTCATTTAGGGAGGTCAGATTGTTTCTGTTAGTTCTCATTATTTTGACGTTATATTTGGGTGACGTTAAATTTGGTCGACCTCTTTATGAGCCTTTTTGTCGATGGCCAATAACACGTCTTTGACACTTGAGCCTTTGTCTTGTTGCCTCACTGTCTGGTCCCTAACCCTTCCTCTGAGGTGAACTTGTTTTGACAGTAGGAGATGATCATGATTTCAATTATGACCCACTTAATCATTAGTACATTTTTTAGGCTTAACTGCTGGTCTTGTGGAATTCATTATTGGAGTTTTTAGGGTTGAATTTTTGGTCCGTGAACCTCAGACTCAAGTTTTCTTCTTAAGGCAAACATATTTTTTTAAAGCTACACCAGTGCTAGCCTCGGAGTATTTCATCACTTGAGCGCTTCACAAACCTGTCAGCAGCTTATGAAAACTCAAATTATTATCTTTTCTGTCGAGCTCCACCATGTCAAACGTGCCTTTGTTTACAGCTTTCTCTGCTCTAAAGTTACAGCAAACATTGACTCATCCAGCAGCAGCAGCAGCAGCTACTCACATCCCTCTGTCTATGATGCAACTGTCGCTCAGCGGGAGTCTCGGGGGAATCCTCTAACGGCAAAAACACTGAGCAAATGTTTTCTGCCTGAGTAAACAAGAAAACGCCCAGCATCGAGATCTGTATGTGCTTTTTTGTACCAACTTTAGACAGAATTAAGCAAACAACTCGAAAGGTGAAGGCGAGTGCACTGGAGGGACTGGTTATACAAACAGAGATGTCAAAAATGAACATGTGCTCTTAAGGACTGGAGCTAAGTAACGTCAAAGGACAAATATTATGCATTTTTGTATTGTGTTTAGCCTTTAAAGGTCCCATATTCTGCTATTTTGCCCTTTACACAGTCTATTTTAAGGGCTTTGTTGATCAAATTTTTGCGTTGTGCGATATCCATAACATAACAGTTTCCAAAAAACATCCATTTCTTGGACTGGCCCCCCTCCTTGCAAAAGCAAACGGCTCACTCTGAGATCTGACCCCCCCGAACAGAGAGCAGGCTGCCTCCCCCGCCCAACCCACGCGCCTCCCCCGCCCAACCCGTGCCGAAGCCTAGAGCGGAGATAGTGCGCATGCGCCGTGTGCTCCGGTAAACAGCGATACACAAACACGGGAATAAACATTTTATCCGTCCTGACGGTGCGTCGTGCTGAGTCCTACGTCCTGGATCTGACCTGGAGTTTGACGTGCTCCAGGACCTCGACGACGGACGTTGCCGTTTGGTAAATAACAAGCTAACTCTTCTATCTGTCGTATCCATCGTGTAATTACTGTATAGCATTAGCATTAGCTGTTTTTATTCTTGCGGCTGCGCGCTTCCTGGAGGCGTGGCTTGAGCGCCGCGTCATCCTGGTGAAGCCGCGTCATCCTTGTGAGGCGCTCTCGTCTGCTGCTCAGCCGAGGGGGACGGAAAAGACAGTTCTCTAGCGAAAGCATGCGGGAATCAATCAAAAAACCACTTTGGGCACAACATACAAGGCCCAAATAGCACTGTAGGAAGGTTAAAACCTCTGAAAAGTCCATTTTGCATGTTATGGGACCTTTAAACCTGCTCTTGAGTGTCTTCAGTTTGACATGTCATGTTTTAGAACTAAAATTAAAATGCTTTTACAAAGAAAAATATAACTTTGTCACTGCGTTGGGAGATGCCATGTTGACTTAGCTGTGGCTCCATCTACTGGCCGTGGAGGCAATTACACACAGCTTTGCAGTGCAGCAAGAGTGGATCTGACAAAATGTTATTAGTAGTTATTATGATTAGACGGAAGAAATGTTCAGGGCGAGTCTGGAGATGATTTAAGGACTTAAAACAGAAAAAGATTCTTGGATAAGTGACAGGAGCATCATCTGCGTCAGTGGTTCCCAACCTTTTTTGTCTCTAGTACCCCCTAAGTTTTGTTTATCACTCAGAGTACCCCTTATCCTGCGTTTAAAGCAAATAAATGAGTTAATTATTACTATTATATTTATTGTTTTAATTATATTTATGGTTTAAGATGCTCAAAAAGATGCTAAATGTACAACTAATTACTTTTTATTCAGATAAAAGTATTCCATTCTAAGAACCCCCAAATAATTCTGTATTTCCTAATCCTGTACTCCTAATTGGGAAACACTGATCTTCGTCACACATCGAAGAGTTCAGAGCGCAGTGTGGGACAGACGATTTACAAGCCAGTGTCATCAAACAAACGTGAATCAAGCTAAATGCTACTCCAGGTATGTTTTTGATGACGGAACAATGTTAGAACATGGATAAAAGCTCAACATAGTCAATGTAACATATTTGTCCTTTAAGAAAGAAAAAATAATTACGGAAACACTGGATTTTTTAGAATAAATGTACATAATCAGGCAGCTTACTGTTTGAGGAGCTGTGAGACGTGGCTAAAGCTAGACTAAAGCAATTATTACATTTCACCAACTGTGTGTGTGATCGTTAAATGGTTAGAAATTATTAACTTTTATGCCAAATGATTATAAATAGCTTTGTTTGATCAAATATGTTCGTTTTCAGCATCAGATCGGCTCGGGTTGACACTTAAGCTTTTGTGAGAGGAACCACCAATCACACTGCTCTGCTAGCGCTCCCGTCCAATCATATGGCAGAGCATGAACATCCAGAGGTGCACCTGAGACCGAACTGACTGCAATTTGACTATCACATTTTGAAAGTTAATGGTTGCAGTTTTTTGGGTTTGCTGCCGGGTTGACGATATCTCTCTAAATTTTTAATACAGCTCAATATCAGTCTGGTGTTCATCTCCTGGAGCTCAGATGGGCATGATTGACAGGTAGATTAGCCAATCAGCGACATGCATGGTCCGGCCGTGTCAAAATAAACAGGGCTGCTTACAAAAAGTAAAACACGGACTGAAAAACATCACGGATTTCTGCAGAACTAATAAGTGAAGCACAAAACTACTTTAATCAGAGGTGAGAAGTTTCATTCTGTTCTAAATGACAAATGAGTTTCTTTGTTTCACATGTGTCAAGGAAATAAACAAACGTGAGAGCACTGTACTCTTTGAGTTTGACTCGAGTGGCGACCAGACTCAATCTTCGTAAAAAAAAATAAAATACAATAAGAACTGTTTTTTCTGGATCCCAGGCAACCGAGCTGCACTTTCACGTAATACAATAGCTCACTTTTAGCTTTTTTCAGTTCTGTTTTGCATTAACAGACCCAATTATGACTGAAATACTGGCTAATGTTATGAAGTCATTGATTATGTGAAATATACAATTAAGGCGAGACACTACAGGTGAATAGGAACAAATATTAAACGTAAAGAGTGTAAACTTCTCCTGTCGTTTACTCATGTATTTTTCTCATAAAGAAATTAGGCATTTTATGTGTAAAAATGGCCATATATTTGGGAGAAATAAATCTGAAAAATGGACAGAACCAGCTTTAAATGTCTTTATTTTGGACAAATATTCGTTTCAAAAAGTGTTTTACTTAAAACTTCAATAAATCAGTTTTAGAATTAGTTATTATGTTGAGAGAGCAAACTGAACAAAAAAAAAATATATAATAATAATACATGTGTACTCCCAGTGGTGTTTGGCCTTAAACATCTGCGCGTCTCATCAGCGCTCGCTCATCTATGACACACTTGTTTTGCACTTGGTCGCTCGTTGCTCCCTGAAAATCTGGCAACCCTGCAAAAACCTTCAAAGCAGTGCGCACACGCACTGCCCACTGCATCACTAATACCTCGCAACGCTTTTTTCGAAGAATACTGTAAATAAAACCACCATTTTCCTATAAAGGAGCAAAGAAACCACTAGTGAAACCACCTAAGCTTTCACCTCCTCTAAACTCCTCACAAGCGGAAACTGCCACGTCCTGTTGACTCATCTCGATACCTCCTGGGTGTAAACAACACACACGCCCGGTAGCTTGAGGTCTGAAGGCGCTAAATTTGGAACAGACCTGATACGTAGACACCGAAACGATCGACGTATTTACAAATATCGGTCAAGACAAACCCACCTTTCTGCACTTTGTCGCACAGGAGGAAGATCTCGTCTCCTCCCTTGCAGCTGCCCGAGTTTCGGTTGACGCGGCAGATTTTCAGCTCGGCCGTGTTGGGCGCTCCTGTGGAAGAGAGTGGAAGGTTTCTGATCGGGTTCGACGGAAAAGGCAAGACCGCGCGCCGGTAAATAACAAGGATGTGGGCTGTGGTCGGACATTGGACTGGTTTAGGAACGAGCCTGCAGTTGAAAGTGGTGCTCGTCTGATGCTGCGCGCACACGGGGCCATGTATTAGGTGAATATTCAGATGAGTTGTAGTGATAACAAGGAAATTGTGCATGTTAACGTTCCAGCAAAGATCATGGCAATCGGTAAAAGGTCCCGTAGCTGACTTTCATTTCGTGTAGGTCAGGACAAAGCCCTCATCATGCAGTGTGTTGTAAGGCAGCCATTTATAAACAAAACCAAAAAGGATAACACTCTATAATATTTTTATTTTATTGTATTGTATTGTCTTGTATGAGAACTACAGACCCTTTAAAAGTCTGTGAACAAAAACATTCTAAATTTGGAATGGAGGCAAAAGTGAAGTGGAATGTAATTTGATATTCACTGGAGAAACTGGGATTTAACCTCAGAATATCACAAAATATGAAAAATGTTTATGATTTTGGAAAATGAAAAGCCTCAGACACATGTGAGAGCTGCTTTAAACACATGTATTATTGTATCCTACATTATGTTTAGGAAATTATGATAAACTCTTTGCATTTTTTTATGAAGGAACAATCCAGATTTATGGATTTTACTGTAAAAATACTCTTTATCTAGAGATATATTAGATACTATTCCATAAATTAGATTCTTTTGAAGCTAAAATACAATTTTAAGGCTAGGAAGTTGTATCGTTTGTTATAGAAAAACAAACTGACCTTTCTACCCTAAATTCAAATGTGTTGTTTTTTTCCCAACACATACACATAAAACCAGTACAATTTAGATCTAATGTGAGAGAATCATTGAACATTTTGCCTCCAGTCCAGATGATGACGTCCCATTTTAAAAGGGTCTATACAGTAACTTACAGACCACTTAAAATGCTGTGTCATCAGAATGTTCAAAATTCCAGAATGGAGGTGACTGAAGGCAAAACGAAGAGGCTAATAATACACTTCCAATGATTAACTGACACCAGATCTGAACAGTAATGATTTTAGGTCTTTATGTTACAAAATAAAAAACAATACTGAATTTCCAGGGTAGAAATGTCAGTTTTTTTAGTACAAAAGATGGAGAATATAAACATTTTAGCCACAAAATTGTATTTGAGCTTCACAAAAAGTATAATTTGTGATTAGTATGTGTGCAGATAATAAACAGTGTCATCCCCAAAATATGCCCTGCCTTTGTACAAGCTGCATTGTCCTTTGAAACAGTGTAACTCCCTGAATCTGTCTGCAGATCTGAAGAGTTTTTCTCAGGAAATTCATTTCTTGAAAAATACATTCCTGATAATGAATTGTGCCAGCATCAGTTCAGTTAACTATGTAACTGTTCTCCTATTGTTTACATTGTTCAATTGTAGAGTATTTGTATTTATTTTAATGTTGTCATCTTTATAAGCTGATATGATAGAAACTTTTTTTTAGAATTTTGTACTATTTGTAATGTTTGAACTTATGTGTGCACCTGCCCAGGGACAGCGGATGGAAAGTAGCTCTTCTCTTTTATAAGATGAATATGTTTGTAACTGGTTCCTGACAAATAAAAAAAATAAATTAAACACAGCCAAGAGGTTGAGTTTGACCAATGGGCAGTTACCTGTGCTCATGCGAGGACACAAGTAATACCTGCATGTGGGCTGTTGTGGTGGGCTGGGTACTTCTCTGATGACTGCAGTTCATTTACACACATTTGCATTTCCAGTGGTGGAAAGAAACAAAGTACAAAAGTAAAAGTACTCTACTTAAGTTAAAGTTTTAGGTATCTTTACTTAAGTAGTTTTTACAGTGGATTCTTTTTACTTTTACTTCACTACATTTGAGACCAAATATCTGCACTTTTTACTTCACTACATTTTGACTGAAAAGTAAAAGTACTTTTCATTTTGTTTGAGGGTTATTCTTAGAACGTTGATGGTGACGTTCTGCCTGAAGGTTTTGAGTTCAAGCTCAACAACAAGTATAAATAAAAATATACTCAAAAATTCTCTACAAAAATTAAGAAATTAATTTGAACTGACCTTTGTTGGGTTGACCAAAATTAAGCACAAATCTTAACCAAAATGATGCCATTTAATACATAAAACTGGTCTCATAATCTGCATGAAATACTTTTTACTTTTCAAAGAGGTACTTCAACACGTGCACTTCAGTAGATTTACTTTCACTTGACTCATTTTTTGCACACGTATCTGTACTTTTACTTGCTTCTTCCCCCACTGTGCTTTTCAGTGCACACTTTTTCAGTAAAGCAGAACTGCGCCTGCACGGTGTACAGACATGATACAGACGGCACGCTGCACGAGCTGTACGTGTAGCCGACTCACGGTTGTCGTAGATGGGCTGCGACACCACCGGCTCCAGCGGGTACATGTCGCCCGTGGGCAGGGTTATGGAGGCCTGGAAGCACAGCCGCACCGAATTCAGGTCAAACTCCTCCTCCCACACTTTGGCCTCTGGAACTGGGCAGAGGAGAGAGAAAGTGAGCGAGAGGAAGAGGGACAGGGTGTGGTCACCAAAACACAAGGGGCTCGGCATCCTGACTAATCTACTGGCAGACATTCACACGGCAGACAGGGAGGGATGGAATGTATTAAGCCAACAATGGGAAACGTTTGTAAATGTCAATTAAATGAGTAAATGAGAAAGATACGCAGAGGAATTTGAGGTGTTAAAAGCTGGTAAAGAAATAATAAAATAAGCTTTAATTGTGTGACAGTTTTAACGATGGCTGAAAACAAACCAGTCATGTGACCTTTAGACTTTTAACTTTTCCTTGTGCTATTTGTGTTGCATGTTGTAATTTTTTATGTATCTGCCTGCCTAGGGACTACGGATGAAAACTAGCTTTGTAGCTATAATCCGGCATATTTACATCTGTTTTATACTGATGTTCATTGCATTGTCCCGATCAAATAAATGAATAAATAAAATAAAATAAAATAAACAGTTTTTTCTTTTTTAATTTTAGGGCTGGTTGATATGGCACGATTTTCTTGGGGCCAGTGATTTCGGTTTTATCATGATTCGTGTTCACTTTATCTTTTTCTATTACATGTAATCAAGCTGCTGATTAGATTTGCAATTTACGTTTTAATAATAGGATTTTGTTCAAATTCACATTAAAAAAAAAATTGACACTTTTAGTCGCATTTTTGTCACGTTCCGTTGTGTGTGTCTTTGTCACTTTTAGTTTTGTTGCATTGAGTCGTGTTTGTTGGAGCTTTTGAACATATTTATATCACTTTTTGTTGTGCTTTCGACGTTTGTTTCAGAACATGTTTGTACAAATCCAAACTACAGTGTTTTGCAGTTTTTGTTCCAATCAAAGCTAGTCATATTGTTGTTTGTGGAAGAAATTATTGCACGTCAAAAATGTTTGCCTTAGCGATATTCTAATTGCATCCATGAAAACTGCGATTTTGTGTTGACTTGTGTTATGTTCCTGCTTCACGGAGAATAAAGCGCTCTATAATTAGATGCAGACAGGACACAGCAGTCTCTGCTCATTTTAACCCAAATAGATGCTCTTTACAATCTGTGCCAAAACAGATTTTTCTTTATCACATTAAAAAAATTGGATACAGACCCTTTAATGCAGGGGTGTCCAAACTTTTTCCATCGAGGGCCACATATTGAAATATAGACCAAGCGGAGGGCCACAAATCAATTGTGAAACGTTAAAAAAAGCTGCATTTATCTGATGTTTTAAGCTCCACCACATCTACATTCAGTCTCAGTGTCTTAATATCAGGTCTGTATTGCACCAAGATGTTAGTTATTTAGGTTGGAATTGTAGAAAATCTGAAATGTGCTGTAAATAGTACTTATCAGGACAATGTGGGCCAGTTCACCAGGAAGCCTAAGGGCCAAGAAAAATTGGTCTGAGGGCCGCATTTGGCCCCCGGGCTTGAGTTTGGACATGCCTGGTTTAATGTTTTAAAATGAATTGTGCTCAACAGTGATGGGTGGTTCCACTGATTTATGATTCGATCCAATACCCAGTCATTTGAAAAATTAGTTTTGGCCTACAATGCATCGAAGCTCCTCGACTATGAGCAGTTTCACCTTGACTGTTGACTATTTTCTTTCAACTTCTGCTTGAGCCAATATGAAAAGTAAATATGTGTAGAAAACTCCAGTTAGGGTTAATATTGTGTGTATTTAAAACATTTGAACAAAATTTATTAAACAGTATTTTTGAGAGAAATTTTAAGTATCCATATTTTTGCATCAGTAACGAAGATATAGTTTAGACAGCGGCGCAATCATTTTAATGTAGAACAGCTGCTCTATCACTCACTGTTTAACAACTACAAGAGCAAACGAGTTTAGGACATATTTGGCCAAATACATGGATTAGGAATAAAGTGGTCAAATGGCCCAAATTTGTATTTACCTTATTCCATTAATTTCCATGGGCGCCGCCATCTTTTTCTGTTGTAGTTTACATGGAGCAGGTGAGCTCAACAGAAAATAAGTTCTACACAGACTACAATGCCGTTTTCAGGCCCCAGGAAATCGGTGCAGTGTGACTTGTTTTTGCTCGTGTACATTAAACATTTTAGACAAAGCAATCCACTTTATATAATGTTCTAGCGGGAGACTTTTCCCTCGTTGCGCAAACACCGTTAGCATCAAACCAGAAGTCCCTTTACTACAAGAGTGCAGACCATAGACATAAAAAGAGGTAAAAGTGGACGGGGCGGAATAATGTGAATAGATCCAAGAATGCGGGATAAATGCTACTGTTGTATGTTATCTACAGAACAATCCGGTTACTTTTACTCTAGAACCTCCATCAAGATTCAGTTGTGACTTTGAATTAGTTGTGCCTAAAACAGACACAAGGAAACGTATTAGAAGAGGGGAAAAGTAGAGTTTCTTATTGAATCAAGTGAGAGTTGAGGGAGCAGACCACGCCCCCTAATATGACACACTGACTCAAACTATCTCAGTGTTAGACTAACTTTTATGGCATTGTTTTATCTTGTTTCTGATGTTGTGATTTCACGATTAGCATACCTATCTTCCAAAAATATAGAAAATATTTTAACTGTTGTTAGTGGTTTAGACCTGGTTTAGACCTAGTTTAGTCTGGTTTGGCCTGGTTTAGTCCTGGTTTAGACCTGGTTTAGACCTAGTTTAGTCCTGGTTCGGACGTGGTTCGGACCTGGTTTGGCCTGGTTTAGTCGTGGTTTAGTCCTGGTTTAGACCTACTGTAGTTTAGTCCTGGTTCGGACCTGGTTTAGTCCTGGTTTAGACCTGGTTCGGACCTGGTTTGGTCTGGTTTGGTCCTGGTTTAGTCCTGGTTTAGACCTAGTTTAGTCCTGGTTCGGACCTGGTTCGGACCTGGTTTGGCCTGGTTTAGTCCTGGTTTAGTCCTGGTTCAGTCCTGGTTCGGACCTGGTTTGGCCTGGTTTAGTCCTGGTTTAGTCCTGGTTTAGTCCTGGTTTAGACCTAGTTTAGTCCTGGTTCGGACCTGGTTCGGACCTGGTTTGGCCTGGTTTAGTCCTGGTTTAGACCTAGTTTAGTCCTGGTTCGGACCTGGTTCGGACCTGGTTAGTCCTGGTTAGTCCTGGTTTAGACCTAGTTTAGTCCTGGTTCGGACCTGGTTCGGACCTGGTTTGGCCTGGTTTAGTCCTGGTTTAGTCCTGGTTTAGACCTAGTTTAGTCCTGGTTCGGACCTGGTTCGGACCTGGTTTGGCCCGGTTTAGTCCTGGTTTAGTCCTGGTTTAGACCAAGTTTAGTCCTGGTTTCGTCCTGGTTTAGACCAAGTTTAGTCCTGGTTTAGTCCTGCAGATGTTGTTAAAACCTTTCATATTACTTCAGTATCACATTTTTGATATTTCAAAAGTGTTGGCGCGTTGGGCACGTTTCTGGCCCCGAGGACAAAACCATCGGAAAAATCTGACCATCGTTAAAATAAAGTAGAACAGCCCTGATTTAGGCTAATGTTGTCTCCTGCCAAGTCACTGTTCAGTAAATCTAAAGTGTGATACTGACTGTTGAAGGGGTTGTTGTTGGTCTGCAGGCGGCAGGTGATGGCCTCGTTCACGTCCTTTTTCTTCACACACTGGATGCCCAGGTTCTGAAAACTGAAAGCACATTTACAGTCACACTCCAGCCACACATGCAGTATTACAACACAGGGATTATCCTCGGGCCGAAGAGTTAATCACAAACTGTGATAGCAAATATCTAATAGAAAAATGAACTATTCTTGATGCTGAAAAAAAAGGTTTAGCGGTAGTAACAAGTAGTATGTGTACAAGTATGTAGGTACTTCCCAACACTGAGCAGTATAGCTTTACAATAAACAATAACAGTAGTAAAAGCAATACACATGGGGTAGTAATAGCCACTGCAGGAAGAAGCATTGCAGTAATCAATGCCATACGATTCAAATGAAGTAGTAGTAGTAGTAGAAGTAGTAGTAGTAAATACAACAGTAATAGTAGTAAAAGCAATACACATGGGGTAGTAATAGCCACAGTAGGAAGAAGCATTGTAGTAAACAATGCCATACGATACAAATGAAGTAGTAGTAGTAGTAGTAGAAGTAGAAGTAGAAGTAGTAGTAAGTGCAGAAAGAGAAATGTAATTGTATCAGCAGTAGTAAGACATGTTGTAATTACTGTTGTAAGTATTGACCCTTTGCATGTGACGTCACGGAACGCCCACTTTGCCATGACGGACGGCAGAAGCGCTGTTTGTGCGAGGTAAAATGATCGAAATTTGCCGTAAACCTACCTATTAGTAAGCTAACACTGATAAATTTTACACGTAGAATGGTGATATCCTGTTGTGCGGTTGGCTGCACTAACAGGCAAAGCCGTAAGCCCAATGTAGCCTTTCATCGTATACCTGTTGATGAAGACAGAAGACGGCGGTGGGTAGCCGCAATAAATCGAAAGAACTGGAAGGCCTCCAAGTACTCACGGATTTGCAGTGAGCACTTTTTACAAGGTAAGTCATTGCCAATGTTACAAGTGAATGACATTTTACAAGAAAACATATCTGAATATGTGAAACCGTCAAAGTTATGCGGGGCACGGCGTTAGTTATCCAGCCAAGAAATTAACTTGTATGTATGTATGTATGTATATAGACTCAAGCCTGCAAAATGGGTAATACATATTACATCCACAGAATATTTTTAATAATAAATCTAATTCCAGTCAAAATTATTATTTGTGAATAAAATATTATGATTATTATGATATTGACGTTTTGATTAAATCGGTGAGCATGGCAGGAGGAAGCAGGTAAGGGTCCGTTTCTAAGCTAGCGATCTTCACTTTCTCAAAATAGTGCGCTTTGTGAGCGCCTAAAAGATGTCCTGCTTCCACTGACAACTGAACTGATCGCTTAAGTGACAAAAATAATTGCAATCACTGTGAGTTTGTTACTTTTGCGCTCCCCGTAATTCTGCGCTCGCGTACTCTTGCCGTCCATTATGGTGCACCCACGTGATCGTGTGACGTAGGTGCAAAGGGTCAATAACTCCAGGTACTAATCAATACTAACCCTCATTTGAACAAGTATCGGTACAAAAAAATGACATAATCATGCTCATAAACATGACACAATCTAGTATTTCTTTAAATGTTTGACAAGTTTCTTAATCCACATCAGAACTAGTAAAAGGCCATATGAAAATGATATTCTGTGCACTAACAAAGTGTTTGTTGTTATTGTGGTAGGGATTTGTAGTAGTTGTAGTAGTAGAAGTAACAGGGGAGTAAACGGGGGGGGTATGTTGTCCAGGGCCTCAGGATCTCAGGGCCACAGAACTGGACCCTCTTTCTATGTATTTCTATTAGTGGGGGGCCCATGTGAGGCTTCTTGCCCCCAAAATTCTGTCGACGGGGCAGTGTAGTAATAGTACTAGTACAAAAGTATTTCTTAAATCAATCTTACTGGTGTCATACTAAAAACAATACATTTCTCTTCTAATTAACGATGCACTATGTAACTTTTCACTACCTACTTATACAGGTCAGATCTGTGGAGAGGCTCACAGTGAGAATCTATGTCTTTAACGTTTCTTTTAATCTACAAAAATATGTTAAATGTTTAATGCCATACTGTGGAACAAGCAGGTGCCAAAAAAGTTACAGAGTGCATCTTTAAGTTATAAGGTGACTAGTTAACTTATATTAACACAGCAATTTGTCTTAATAACCCATTGACCAACATGTGCTCTGACTAAAATGCAGTCTGGCTACATTTTGACACTCCTTTCCAGTGACACAATTTTTGACAACTCCCTCAGCACATCCTTTTCACTTTACATAATCACATCATTTTGTAACTGCGATTGGATTTGTCTTTTTCTGTCGAGCTTCAGTTCACAGAGCAACTGCTAAACTGTGATATCAGAATCACACTTGATTTCAGAACATGTTTGCAGAGATCTGAGCTACAGGGTTGTCAAACTTTATACAGAATTAAAGTTGATCTCTTGTGCGCTGGCAGAGAGCGGATGCCAAAGATGATTTCAGAGATTAGCCGTGGCTCTGGCTAACCACGGGCTGCAGGGAGAGCTCACGAACAAACTTATGTTACTAACTGTGCAAATAATGGTGTATATAGAATTGTGATTTCAATGATTATTCTATTCAATTACAAAAATGTTGTGAATACAATTGATTGCCTTCAGCTCAGAATTATAAGTCCATTCAAAACCACTAAAATATATTTGATCTTCACTTTCTCTTCTTGACAATATAGAAGTAAATGTAAGTAAATAATCGTGATTGCAATTATAAGCCAAATAATCATAATTATAATAATAATAATAATCATTATAATTATAATTTGTGCCATAATTGAGCAGGATGGGCAAAAATATCTTGTGATACAGCACTGACGTTGTGGGCAGATGGATTAGATTATGTTTTACAAAATGATTTTCTGACAGTGCAACAGTTTCGTTGCTTGTTCAGAGAAAGGAAACTTGTTTATGCAGGACATTTGATATACTGTTTTGATCGGGGTGTCATATGAAACATGAAGCAGAGCGCCACAGATTGCAAAATGTGCCATTTGACATTGTTTTGAAGCCACCACACCTTTAACATGGCTTGAAGTATATAATGATGTCAAAATGTTCGGTCATGATTGCAGATTTGTTTGTCAATTTCACAGTAAATATGATATTTGGGCCAATTTAGCAGAAAACCCAACAAAAATGGGTCTGAGGACCGTATTTTGGCCCCCGGGCCATAGTTTGGACACTCTTGGTTTTGATGATTAAAATGGGTGTATTTTAAGTTTGTGCAGGTACTGGTTAAACAAAGTAATGCTGTTGTTAAAATGTATTTGGTCCTTTGAACATTTGGCAGATTATCATGTGCAGTGTCTCAGCTTCAACGCAAAAAACGTATATGAAGCCCAGCCTAAAATGAACTTGAATTTACAATTTTTATCTGGATTTGAGTAGATTTGACTCGATGAGATTTAATTTCTTCCGTGATGCAGAATATTTCACTGGTTTCAAGGTGAAGGTTTCTGCCTGACTATGTGATCATTTAGCTTAAAACAAGAAAATAAATGTTGCAATGAGGTAAATCAAACAATCTTAACCAACTGGCAGATAATTTGGCTTGAAGTAAGAAAGTAATGTATTGAAACAAGTCAGAAACGGGTTGAAACAAGTAAAATTAGGTAGTTCCATCAAATAAATACTCTTAACTAATCTTAACTAGTCAAAACATCTGAAATTAAGATTAATATCCTGAAAACAAGACATTTTAACTCATCTACAAATTCATTAATCGTTTAATGCTAACAAGTCACACACAAGTTAGCTTAAGTAGAGTGACCCAGTCGTCCTCTTTTTCCCGGACATGTCCAAAAAAAACGTTTGGGGGAATTTCAAAATGACCCCCAGATGTTCAGAAGTCCACAGCTTTGTGTGGGCCACTTTTCTATGTTTTGGCAACAATCTTGGCTCATCTGATCAGATACATGACCAGCTCCTCTCCAGCAAAGTGCCTGTAAACTCTGCCTTCTCCCTCCTCTGCGCACGCTCACGTCCGACACAGCACGGACAGCCTGATCACTTCTGGTTTCTATTACAAATGAATATAATACAATACAATACAATATTTGAACAACTTGCAGCTGTACTGAGCTCTTTGTTAGCAACGATTACAGCTCATTGTCTCTCATGAAACCCTCCACAAAGAGACCAACACTTCATGCAGTTAATGTTCTACTCGTCTGCAAACCGCCAGTAACCCAGTATCTATCCTCTATTTATATCTTTGTCAACACGTCACCTCTCACAAATCAGAGCTCCTCCACAGGTCAAGGCTGCCGTGCTTCTCTCACTCGAGTTACAAGCACAGACTGCTCTGTTGTCCAGTCTGATATGGTCTACAGGCTTTCATTTTCTTTCACACACACGGCCTCATACATTACCCCAGGGCTGGGCGATATGGTGAAAAAAAAAAGTGAGCTCATCCCTGTGAAAATCTGTTATTTTTGTGAAATCATTGTATCATGATTCACTGTTCCTCTCAGTTTTTGAAGTGCAATCATTTCTTCTGTAAACAACAAAATGGGTTGCTTTGATTTGGATAAAAACTGCTAACACTATCATTTGGATTTGTACAAACATGTTCTGAAACAAGCCACAAAAGCTCGACCAAACGTGACAAAAATGCCTTCAAAAGTGACAAAAACACGCCTACAAACAACAAACGCAACCCAATACACCAAAATGCGACTAAAAACGACAAAGACGTGACTAAAATTGATAAAGACGTATTTAAATATGACAAATACAACCGAATGTGACAAAAATGCGACTAAAAGAAAATGTGAATTTGGTCAGAAAAATCACAATTTCAAGATATTTTTCCTAAATCGTGCAGCTCTATTAAAGGCAATAGAAAAATACAAAGTGAACATCATGATAAAACCAAAATCATGATCTGGGCCCAAGAAAATTGGGCTAATCATTTTTTGCCATATCGCCCAGCCCTGCATCATCCCTTTGGCTTGTTACCAGCTTTATGAAACCAAACCTTCTGAATGATAAAGTGAAACGACTGACATAAACAGATGGATCCAATTGTACTTCACATTTAGGGTTACTTTCTGGAGAACAGATAGTTTTGCTTCAAAAAATGACAGGATTATTTTTGTTTTGTTTTTTTATATTGTGACCTTGCGCTGCAAACGGTACTGATTTAGGCGGGACATCCGGCTTACTGGCTGGTTTTGATTTGTCCCTATAGGGCCAGCTGCTGTCCCGCATTTCAATCAGAGCCGCTATTGTTGACAGAGTTATTGCCGAATCAGCCTAATAAAGGACCACCGACAAGATCAAAGCCACGAGGGGCCGATCCAAATCTCCAAATACTTTCTAAAGCGAGCATAGTCCATGTGCTCCACCTCTGTGCTGGTGAGGGGCCCCGCTTCACTCAGTAAACAGTTCTGAAGCATTAGATGACTTATTCAGTTATACTTCAGCTGGAGAGGATTTAATCTGCGTCGGCCTGATGTGAAGAAGTGGTGATTAAACACGTTCAAGTGAAAAGCTTCATCTAGAGCAGGGGTGTCCAAACTTTTTCCATCGAGGGCCGCATATTGAAATATAGACCAAGCCGAGAGCCACAGATCGATTGTGAAATGTTCAAAAAAGCTGCATTTATCTGATGTTTTAAGTACCACCACATCTATATTCAGTCTCAGTGTGTTAATATCAGGTCTGTCTTTTACCAGAATGTTAGTTATTTAGGTTAGAAGTGTAAAAAATCTGAAATTAGCTGTAAAAAGTACTTCTCAAGACAATGTGGGCAAATTCACCAGGAAGCCTAAGGGCCAAGAAAAGTTGGTCTGAGGGCCACATTTGGCCCCCGGGCCTTAGTTTGGACATGCCTGATCTAGAGGCTCAGACAGGTGTGGATATCTGTTCTTTACGGTCTTCATGCACGTCTGGAGAGTGGATACTCTGATTACAGGCATGAAAGATGTGTTCAAGGACAAATATTATGCAAAATTGACTTTGTTGAGTTTTTAGCCATGTTCTAACATTGTTCCTTCATCAAATACACACCTGGAGTAGCATTTAGCTTGATTCAAGTTTGTTTGATGAATACTCGTTTGTAAATCCTCTCTCTCTGACACTGTGTTCTGAACTTCCATGAGTGACATAGATGAAGCTCACGTCATTTATCACAGAATCATTTGTCCTTAAATCATGGCCAGACTCGCTCTGAACATTTCTTACGTCTAATCACGATAACTACAACTTTGCCAGATCCATTCTTTACTGCAATGCACTGTGGGTATATATTCACATGTGTGTAGTTGCCTCTGCAGCCAGTAGATGGAGCCACAGCTAAGTCAAAATGGCATCTCCCAACACAGTGATAAAGTTATATTTTTCTTTGTACAAGCATTTTAATTTTAGTTCTAAAACATGACATGTCAAACTGAAGACACTCAGGAGCACGTTTGAAGTCTAAAAACACATAATATTTGTCCTTTAATATTAAAGCCAATGTGCACAAGACAAGCCACAGTTTTCTTTGAGCGTGCATCCACCGGGCTCGTGACTGCACACTGAAAACACCTTAACAGACTGGTCTCTGCTCTTTGACAGAAGAAGAACTGCTGTAAACTTTGATTACAGACAGAAGAGAGACAGAAAGTGGAGCAGAGAGAGCCTCCTCTCACCTAAAGCTGTAAAGTGTGAAGTGTTAAAAGTTGTAGCTGTTGTAGAGCAGTGACACACTGCGTTCAACTATGTTCTTGTGGCTTTTTTATAATGATCTATTAAGGCGAGACACTACAGGCAAAACTCATTTTCTTCAATTTTTTGTTTTTTGGTCAGTTTGCTGAAAAACTAAATAAATCCAAAATCCCCTCTGTCATTTTTTTTGTAACTAATATGTGTACAAAATGAACCAAGAAATGTAAACCAGATTCTGTCCATTTTTCAGATCGAAAATGTCCCAAAGATGTGTATTTTTGGCCATTTTTACTCATAAAATGTCTAAAATGAGTAAAAATGGCCGTTCGCGTCAAACCAGAAGTCCCTTTAAGACAAGAGTGCGGACCATAAACATAAAAAGAGGCAAAAGTGGGCGGAATAAGGTGAATACAGTGCTACTAATGTCACTGCAAACTTTCAGGCGAAAAAAAACGTGTCACTCGAAACCCTGCAGCCCAATGAAACACATCGACGTTCCAGTTTCAAAAGCATGGAACCCAAACCGGTGTCTTCCTGGTAAGGTGGATAAGGTCCCCCTCACCTGTGTATCCGCCGCTCCTGCAGGTCGGCCTCGTAGTAACCGTGTTTGCAGTCCTTCCCCACCAGCTCGTGGGGGTGGGGCTTGTGCGGGGGGTTCTTGGTCACCAGGGAGATGCGGACGCGCAGGGGGCCGCTGTAGTTGTGCACCTGCAAAGAAATAAAAAAGACGTCAAGGTGAATTACTGGTGATTGTAAGATGAGCGGAAAGTAAATTACGAGAGAAACGACGAGATGGAGACTTCCGCGTCATGTGAAGGCGAAATTCAATGTTTTTTTCTGTGACTGTACTTCCTTATTTCAACAAAAAGAAAAAGCTTTTGGCGTCATTTTACTGGAAGTGTATTTTCACAAGAGACCTGCAGGGGGAGCTCTGTCACTGAAGTTACTGAGTTCTGCTTTAAGTTGCTTTTATGGTTTTAATAAATGTGTAAAGAGAAGATCTTTGGCTTGCATGGGTGTTCTGTCTGGGTTCCATTAGCGCAAGAAACTGCTCCCATGAGCAGTTTTCAATTTTCAATAATATGTTTCTCAAACTTTTCACACCAAGTTGTCTTTCTGAGTTCTACCAAATCTAAGTCAGGTCTATTGCAGAACTAAACGAGAACTAGACAAAGCCTAACATAGAAGCAAATCAGGACTTAACCTTTATCTTCACACCCTACTTGATTGATTTGATTGATTGGCTTTATTTCGAGCTTATATTCGAGCATAAGGCACATTTGGTTTACAAAGTATTACACACTTCCTCCTTGTACACCTACAGACAGGTGCATACACCAATTCATACATAATTGCACCCACATTTGAACGTCAAGTAAACGGTCAGCTCAGAAGAAGAACTTAAAAGTCCTACTCCAATGAACATCACTGTGCATTGTGTGGTTGCAGTGATTTTCTGGTAAAGTTACATTCGACAAAGTCACATTCATTTCCCAGAAAAAAGGCTCTTATATCCTCAGACACGACAAGCCGATGCTGCAGCAGAAGGCCGACAGCGCATCGACCGCCACAGCAAGGAAACGAAGCCATCACCTCGCCGACTGTTTGATTAACTCCAATAATGGTATGGTTTTGACGATGACTACAGCCAATAGTGTAAAGTAAGCACAGATAAAGTGGATTTTCGTTAAGCTGCACAATATATCGAAGAAGAATCTATATCGCAACAAAATATATCCCAGTAACACCAAAGTCTTCCATCTGATAGACATGTTCTGTTCTTAAAATGAAAACATTTAAAAGGGAAAACCAAAGTACATTAGTTTTGGTTTTATATTTGTTGTTTTTTATTTTAATATAAAAGACATTATTGTATCAAAAATAGGGCTGCAACAAATAGAATAATTGTGACTAGTCGATATGTAGTCTAGTCCAGTGATTCTTAACCATAGGGCCGGGGCCCACAGTAGGGCCGCGAGCACCTCCTTGAGGGCCGCATAATCACTAAAATATAATACATTAAATATGAGACTGGGCCTCGAGTTACTTTAGATGGAAAAAGTCAGGCCTCAAGGTAAAAAAGGTTAAGAACCCTTGGTCTAGTCTAGGCTAGTCTAGAAACAATAATATTAATATACAATAATAACAGTTGTATTATTCTCTGGACTAAACAGGCTCTAAAACACAAACTTAAAGACTTAAAGACTTCACAATATTCACAATGTGGTTAAAAAGGTTACTTCATTCTCAATCTACAACAGAAATAATCACTGGCTACTAAAAGCCTTTATAATAAAATGTAAATCTCTTGATCATTTTCGTGACTGGCACATATTCAGTTTGGCCAAATTCACTTTGACATTGCTCCTTGTATTGCTCTCTGGTCTGAAACAGATCAGATCACAACTGTGACCGTCACTGCTCTGCCTGCTGACCAGAGCAGACGGTTTTGGTTTCTTCCTTCTTGTTAATGTAACGTTTGTTGTGATGTAATAACCCGATGCGCCACCGTCGGATGCCATCATGAGGTGGGTCGAGCCATTGCGAGCTAATGAGGCAAAATGATTCAATAGACTTGGATAACATGGACCTTTACACTGGGTGAAAATGCTTGTGTATAAGACAGAATGTGCGTGGGTTTGTTTGCATGTGTAAGGTGGCAATGGATAGCTAAACTAGTTAGAAATACAACTTTAGTTTTAGTTATTTGTTATTTTTTCGTCACTTTTTTTAAGTCAGGTATGCTTGTTTTGTTTGTTTCTTGTTCTACTTGTAAATTAGAGCTGACGACATTTTGCTGTTTAGTCGAATAATGGTGTTTTAGTCGACCGAAATTAGTCAAAAATAGTCAACAAATTAGTTTATTTAGATTATAATAAGAATTTATACAACTTAACAGAAAGGAGAAGGCATGGAATGTGTTGGAAGGTTTGAAGGTTGAATTGCCCTTCTTAATTATGTATTTATTAACTTTCATTTAACCAGATTAAAAGCTCATTAAGATAATAACCTGGGCTAAAAGTCAACTGCAGCACATGCCATAAACCCGTTTACACATCTGCATTAAAATAAAAGACACTGTAGGAGATTAAAACAGGAACACATTTAAAAGCACAGAGATTGTTGAAGGGACTCTCGCTTGCTGTTTTTAAAATAGAGTGAAAACCCCTTAAAGAAACAGATCACAGAGTTTCATTTCAGTTTGAAAATACTGCACATATAAATACACTGTTTTCTTTTCAGTATAAATAGTGTGGCTGTAGTTCTGCGAGTGCAGTTTTGGTCAGATACACACAGCTTTAGCCAGTTTCACTTCACTGTTTGATGCCTTTAGTCGACGACTGGCGCGGCCTGTCTTCAGTCGACCAACAATTTCTTCAGTCAACTACAGCCCGATTGTAAACAGTGTGAAAGTAAGATTTTAGGTCTTCACCTTGACATAAAAAAATCAAAACAAACAATCCTAACAGAGCACTGAGACGAATGGAGACAAAATGGTGAATTATTAACTTCTCCAACAACTTGCATTCTCTGAAGTCTGTTATTAGTAGGCAACTTCAGGCACAACCAGAGCAGCTCGAATAACAAAACATGTATTTGCTGGGTTCCTTGTAATCAGAAAACAATAGAAATCATAAACCTGTCATGAGGTTATAACAAGCCTGTGGCTTTTGCAGTCGTTTATTTAAGTAGTTACATCATTGAATCAAAGATGAAACATCAACATAAGAATTACCCACACGTGGTCTCAGAGTTGTACATCTCAGAGTAGTTTCCAGCACCATATTTCTACTCCTACTTGATTAATATACTGTGTAGGATACCAGGTACATAAACAGTAAAATCTGATTACTTCAAATAATGAGATAACCCAATAATAAGATCTGATTTTTGATGAGTTACAAAAGAGAATTGTAATCATCAAAAACACTTGCTGAGATGTTGGTTTATCAATGGACTTTTGTTGTTTTGTTGTTTGTATATTTCCATACTGACGATCAAAAAGTATTAATTCTAATGCACAAATATAACCTTGCCAGCAGGATGAATTCAAGGCTTTTGTGAGTTCACAAACTCTTGAGAATCCAGCCTCCTGCTGATCTGTGATAGAGTCCAAACCACCAGTGGTGCAGGACTGGACCAGTCACAGGGCAGCATTGTGATTCGGACCGAAGCTGAAATAACCGGCCCACAACAAACATGGCGGCGCCGAAGGACGTACTATGGCCTCTTTTGGGAGTTTTTTTAAACCGTGCACAGCGGCGCTTAGTGGACTGTGCTTTTCTCTCTAATGGATTTAACACTATTTTGATTTTTCTGCTTCTTCTGCTCTTGTGGCGCTTCAACCAATCAGCGTGTAGTATATTTTTAATGTTCCAACCCTCTCCAGTTTGATTCATGTGTAGAACTAAATTCAGAGTGCAACACATAAGATAATAATGCAAGGTAAAATGACTTACCCGGGCTCACACAGCACCAGTCCTGCTCCGGCTGCTGTGTGGGAGCGTCTGGTTGCTGTGTACCGCTCACACAGAGCGTGCAGCGCTGCGGTGCTTTTGCTGTGACTGTCGACAACGCCAGACCATGAGTTCACGGGAGTTTGCGCTCAGTTTGGGAATTCACGCAATAACCAAGTTATTAGTTAAGATTATAAGTACACAAACTCATCATCCACTTCAAGAAATTCTTCTATTTAGTGCCAGGCCTTTTCCTTTTTGATGTAACCTCTGATGAGGCGCAGCACACGTGACCCTGTGTCCCCGGTGTGCCGCCGTCACACGTGACTCTGTATCGCCGGTTAGAACATAATATTTACAGCGCCGAGGTTGTAAATTGATGTAGAGTGAACACATTGGTTTGATTTTGAAAACCAGCCGGATCCATTTCACTGACACTCGTAGGATTTCCTGTTTGTCTCGTCTCATTTTGACAACTTCACGGAAAAGGCGTGCGGTGGGCTCCGGCACTCAGGTGAAAACTGAATCCAACAGAAAGAATCTGGAGTGCCGCAGCACCTCCACCGGCACCACCGCACTGCATGGTGTGCGGTCTGAGCTCCTCTCACACTTCTACATTTGCATTTTATGTATTGGTATCAGTATCGGATTGATATTGAGACACTTGCCATTGTATTGCTTGGTATCAGATTGAAACAAAAACACAAAACTCACTTGTATTTCTTTGCTCTCAGTATAGCCTTAAAGTCACATATCTTATGACATTTAACTTATTTATCTTGGATGAAACTTTTCGATCTTTTATAAATTTGTGCAAAAATAGCTTGAAAAACCCCTTCCACAGATCTGCCCTGTAACTTGGCCTGGTGGCGCACCTGCTTGTCTCCATGGAGATAGATATGTTTCATTCCAGACAAAGCAATGACATCTCCATGAACACAAGCAGGGGGTGGACCCTCAATAAACAGTCACACCGTGCACCTTTTTATGCAGAAAGAAGACAATCATAATAACCGTACCTTGATAGCCGGGTGCGTCTTGGTGGTGTCGTTGCTCTTCTCTCCGGGGATGCTGCCGGCAGACCTTCCCTCGCACTTGTACCTGAAGCGCATGCCTCTCTGTTTGGGCTGCTCAATGATCTCTATGTAGGGCCTTGTCTGTTGGACTGCAAAACATACAAAGGCCTATACGTCAATATTTTGTGCTACAAATGGCATGGCGTACTTTGGGAGGTGATAAAAGTGGATGTCAACATTGTGAAATCGTGGATGGCAAAGTGCAGCGTGTTTGCGTTCGGTAAGTGACGATACATCCGCAGCAGGACAGGTCAAATGTTTGTTCATAAAAAGCTTGGTTACTCATTTATGGTGAACTTTACAGGGAGAGAAAAGGCCTACCTGGATTGACCGTGCCCATCCCCCAAGAAGAATATAAGCCTGGGAAGAGAAGAACAGCAATGTCAGTTATGCAAATCTGTAACACTGAGCAAGAATATAAACTGCAATATTAAATTCCCCACAATATTATGAATAAACATTTCAGGCAGGGGCGTTTGTAGCTTTGTGGGGGACTTTTGCAAGATGATTTTTGGGGCCCAAAGTTTGCCAAAATTGAGAGATACTTTTAGATCGTATCGGACATCGGACAGGAAGACAGAGCTGTAACGATTAACAATTAATCGTATACTACATAATAATTGTAGCTGTATTTTGATCATCGTAATCATTATTTGAACAATACAGACTTTAACAAAAAAACAAAAAGATATTCTGTAACAAAGGCAATGGCAACATTAAATCAAAATGTCAAAAGAAAAAAAAAAACTTCAGCAACAATACATTTTATTTGTATATAGTCTCTATCTATAACCTTTCAGTCAACATATTTGTATTTATGTATGTAAAAAGTCTCAGTGTACAATAGAAACAATTGCTTGACAAGCTGACAAAACGAAAAATTACTGGTTGACTAGTTTAAATAATTGCAGCCCTATTAAGCATTTGTATCATCTTCTTATTTAATTATTGCTTGAAAAAGTCCAAAACAGTGAACATTCAACTTTTGCGGGCCCCTAATGGCTGGCTGTTGGGGCCCTGTACATTTGCACAGTCTGATACTGAGAAACGCCCCTGATTTCAGTGGTTGAAAAAATTAAAATGTGCAAAAAAAAACATAACATGTAGCATAACAAAAGTGGTAATATACTTGACTTTACAGATGACGGTACTTTAGTGTAATCTGAGTAACTGCATTGTAATTATCAACGATTACTTTATATATAACCATATCATTATTTTATAAAAATCCACATACCATTGTTACGGAAACATATTGCATTCATTTGAATAATAAAAGTTTCTGTTTTAACGAGAAAAGTTTCTGTTTTTATGAGAAAAATAAATCCTGTTTTAACGAGAAAAGTAATTTCTGTTTTAACGACTAAAATGAATCCTGTTTTACCGAGAAAAGTTTCTGTTTTTATGACAATAGTTTCTGTCTTAATGAGAAAAGTTTCTGTTTTTATGAGAAAAATAAATCCTGTTTTAACGAGAAAAGTAATTTCTGTTTTAACGACTAAAATGAATCCTGTTTTACTGAGAAAAGTTTCTGTTTTTATGAGAAATAAATCCTGTTTTAACGAGAAAAGTAGTTTCTGTTTTAACGACTAAAATGAATCCTGTTTTTACGAGAAAGGTTTCTGTTTTTCTGGGTTAAATAAGTCTGTTTTTATGAGACAACATATGTTTTATTGAAATCAACGCGATACTATTGGAGACTCGCTCAAACAGACAGGTGGAGCTGCGTCTGAACAGGCGCAGATCCTTCAGATGTCGTCGCAAAGTTGACGCTGATGACAATACCGTCAAGACTGCTCAGTGACACCAAAATTTCCCAATGTCGTAAGCCTAAATCAAAATAAAAGCGTATCAAACTGGCTAAATCGTACATTTGCGCCTCAGTAGTAGCATCTAGCCAGCTCCGCCTAAACTTACAGCCCTGAAGAAACACCGTATTTTGCTCATAAAACACTTTTCTCGTTAAAACAGGATTTATTTTTCTCATAAAAACAGAAACTTTTCTCGTTAAAACAGAAACTATTGTCATAAAAACAGAAACTTTTCATGTTAAAACAGAAACTTTTCTCGTTAAAACAGAAACTTTTATTATTCAAATGAATGCAATACGTTTCCGTACATTGTCAATTTATGGGTAAATAGATGTTCTTGGTAAAAAGACATGCATTCTAAGATTTGACCAAAGTGTTCTTCAAAGGATTTAACCATTTAATTCACTTTTTCATGCATTATCTTAACACTTCTTGTGCTATGGAGTCTCTTCTTCCCGTTTTATATAACTGGTTAAATAGACCAACACTTTGGCCATTTGTGTTCTGCCATCAACACAAAACAGTTTCATAAGATCTGATCTGTAGTTCATTACATTCTGTTTTATTTATAACCAGTGGCCCAACTTTTTTGTGTCATTGGGGTTGTGCGATGACACAGCCCCAAACCCGCTCAGCACATAGTTGTGGCGTAGCCAGCAGCGTTGTGTGGAAATGTACTCGACTACGCTGCGTCCAAGGAGGTCAAAGGGCACGGGGCGTACACGAGCTTCCTGGTAAACTCATAATCACTTATCATAAAGTGTCAGACGTAGCGGGACACAAGGGGCCGAACAAAAGCTAGCTTTAGCACATCTGCAGTATCTGTGTCCTGTTGCTTTGGACGGTAACGGATCAGGCAGTGTCGCGTTTCAGGGCCTTTGAGCTGGATTGTGGAGGTTTGAATGGAAAGGTGAAGCGTGGTAGATCGGGTGAATGTGCTCCTCCCATAGAAAAGCATAGGACCTAAAGAAAAAGTGGAATTCTTCTGAGTCGTTATTGTAAGGATAATTGTTTTTCAGACTCGACAACTGGAAAACATCTTAATGCAGTGTAAAGCAATCAGAGAAAGACAGATGTGTTCCAGATTACCCGTGTCAAGTCCTGATCAAGTTCTGATTACCTTCCAATGTCTGATACTGATCGATCCCTTTTTTGCATCATTTAAAGCAACTGAGAGTGATTCTGTTATTTAATGAATATGGCGATTGACTGTAATTATTTTGTCATTAGACTGCAAAAAGTATGCTGCGTAAAAAGAAAAATTTGCATCATTCTCTCAGAAGTTTCAGGAGTTATCAGATTGTTGAAATGTTATGTAGTTACATCTATATGAGTAATCTGATGTCAGTCTGATTGTTCACACCTGAGCAGGTTTTGACAAGAAAAAATACACAGAAAAAGGGCCAAACTAAGACAAAAATGAAAGAGATTGAAATACTTGTTTTAAAATCCATTGTACTTACAAATACAACAGCTAATCATTAATTGACACCAGATGTTTTGATGGTCAGATTTCTTTCTGCGTGTAAATACACACCAGACATCACAATAACAACTAATTATTGGCTAATCTGATTTATCCACTTATGTTGCGCAATTGTACCCAGTGACGCTGCACTACACGTAATTATTAACATACTCATTTTTGTAGTCATAAAAACTTTTCTCACGACTCAAGGCATGTTCTGGAGTCTGCAATTCATCAGTTACTAGCTTTACATTTCAGTTATCGTTATTAGGTGATTTCTCCAATTAGTTGTTTTAGCCCCAAGTATTATGTTTTTGTAATCATGCCAATTTATACAGTACTATCAATTAATCAAACAAATTTGTAGCCAACTGTCCAATCTAAAAACTTAAACATTCCAAAAATCTTGCAATGGCGTAATGTAGGTCAAGTAACGAACACAAAAAGATGCTAGCCCCAGAGCGCGCAGCTAATACACATAGTAAACAAAAGACCAAAATTGCCGTATTTATAGGAATTTTAAGAGAAAACGTCGCGGATCTGCTTATCTATTATCATCTAATATGGAGCGCGCAATTGTGTAAAGATTTGCAGGTTTCATTTAGTGTCAGATGTGATCCCATGATGTCTCCCACAGTGGTCCAACATTCTTGGCATTTCTCTGATAAATCATTAGCCTGGAATGTGGCAGACGGGAAATGTAGTTTAGGAGTTATTACAAAGAACTCCGCGTCATCGTTTTATTGCAAAGAACTCCGCGTCATCGTTTTATTGCATGACCTCATGTGCTTGGCTAACCAAAGCACACGGGAAATCAGAAAAGTATGCAAATTAGAGAGAGATTCATTTCACACTGGTCAGTCAATTCTTCTGTCTGCAAATCAGCGCCTCGAAAGGGACTGTTAGATGCGTTATTACGGCTATTTTACATGTTATCGTGATGTGGTGGAGCATCCTGTGCCGCCACAATTGAGAAGGTTAATTACGCAATTTCCTCAGGCCCCAAGCTGATAAGGGCCCCAATAAAATATGACAAAGTTGACTACCGTGCGAGAAAATGCAACGGCTGTTATGGTAAGCTATATTTCCTCCCAAACACACTGTAAATACTAAAGCGAGGGAACACCCACTAACAGATCTCTGTGGAGGAAGCAACCCATTCATTTTAATGCAGAAGAGCTGCTCTGTCACCCACAGTCAACAACAACTACAAGAGCGAGTTTGGAGTTCTACTGTAGCAAATACCGACACAAAGTTATGGAGGAGAATGAAATGGTCCAACAGCCCAAATGTGAGAACGTCCAAAAATGCTAACTATCGCTTCAGGTTAAATGCTATTGCTAGCACCACCTGCTGTATTTTAATCAGGAGAATAATCAGTTTACGTTTCTGGGCTAACGACACACCCACAACCTCCATCAAGACTCAATTAGGACTTGATTTGAATTAATTGTGCTTAAAATAAACACAATTCACCAGGAAACTTCTTTAATAAAGTCTTTAATAAGGAAAAAAAGTTGTGTTTCCCATTAAGTCGGCTGAGAGTTTCCTCCCACACCAGACCACGCCCCCTACTATGATGCTTTGCCGACCAAATCTATTGTCAAAGTGCAAATTCCCTGGTTTTGATTTCAATTTGATATGAAAGGAGCCCCCGTGCCCATTCTTGCCCAGGGCTCCCACGGTGTCTAGAAACAGCACTGGGAACATCAAATAGAGAACTTGAGTAGAAACTTTAGTTCAGCAAAATTATATTTAGTCTTAAACCATTTGGGCCAAAGGGGTCACACAGTTTATACCTGATGTAATAAAGCAACAAATATTATGTTATTAACTATCAATTACACTGGGCTGCAACTCATGATTATTTTAGCAGCCGACCAGTCAAACGATTATTTCTATTGCACATAAAGACTTTTTATATACATCATCAACCAAATAAAGGTTGAACTATGGTGACTGAAGGCCTCTAGATAGAGAATATTTTTAACCCTTGCGCTCTCTTCGTTTGAGCAATGCACATTTGGTCAAAAGAGCAATATATGTTTTCATATCAGGAAAAAAAATACTTTAAAATGTGCTTTAATTGATGTTAGGTGATGTTTTGGACCACCCATAAAAGTTTCATAGCGATTAAATGAAAAATAAAACAAAAAATGAAAATGGGGTCAAATGGATCTGAAGATAGCGGGAGAGATATAATATTTAGTGTAATATTAATGAAAATCAGATGTTGTTTTTTTTTTTTACAATTTAAATAATAATGTCACTGTCTTTGCTGTAAATAGCTCTTTTTGTATGAGTTTTAGAGTCTGTTTGATCCAGTGGAATCAAAATAGAACACATTCAAATAGTCAACATTTGCTGATTAATTGCTGCAGCTCTAAAAAAATTCATTTTTTTTCTTTTGAATTAGTTTGACCACACATCTTTTAATCATAGGCCTATTTATATATGCAGTATAGAAAGTGAGCAAACTTTCTTTTTTTGTTGTTGTGATTGTTTTTATAAAGACGTCACCGGGTAACTTTTATCTTATTCATAACAACTATAAGCACACCTGAATATTGATTAAAAATTCGACCAAAAGCCTGACAAAGACACTTCCACGCATCGGATTATCGAGTTGTCAGTTCATTTCCGTCAGTGATCGCTTGCTGTACACAAGGTCTTCCCCAGGTGTAACTCACAAAACCGAACCTAGACGATATTTAATGACATGCCCCACGCGCAGACAAACCGGTTCAGCCCAATCCTTCACTAAATCGAGCCCAGCCGAGCCTCCATTTGCTCTCTCTGGCAGTTTCTTCCTTCACTCCTGCGTGTGCGAGCGGGGCTTTCCCTTGAGCGCAAAACAACTCGCTGTCAATCACGCACGCAGCGTTCGGGAAGGTTTTCGCCACCAAAAAAATGCGTAACGCGGCCGTACGTACCCGCCATGGCTCCCCCCTTCGTCCGGACCGGTGTCGAGGTGGTTATCGGTTGTTTTTCGGCAGAGATATGGCACTAAAAACACGACGTGCAAAAAGTTTCTTGCCAGAGTTGTGCGCCGCCCGTGCCGTGGCGTCGCCTCCTGGGTCCGCCCCGCTGCGTCCGCCTGCGTGAAGCGACAGGAAGTGCGCGCGACTGTATCCGGTTGGTGTGGTTTGTAAAGTAAAAGGTGACCGGTGTTAGAAGTCGCTACAGACGTCAAGGGCCTACGTGTTCAGAATACTCATTGTGATGAACGGTGTATGACTGTAATGAAATGTATGACTGTAATGAAACGTGAAACTGTGAAAGTATTTAGAACAGTGTTTCCCAACCAGGGGTCCGGGGACTACTAGGGGCACGTGAGCAATTACCAGGGGGCACTTGGAATGGTTTCAGGTTTTAAAAGAAGAATAAATGTACTTTCTTCTGAATAAAAAAGAGTTATTAGTTGTAAATTTAGCATCTTTTTGGAGAATCTTGGACCTTATCTACAATTAAAACAAAAAATACAATAGTTGACAATATGTGACTATTAAACTTATCTATTTGCCTGAAACTCAATTTAAGCGGTACTGTGTGTGACAAAGCTTAGGGGGTACTCGAGACAAAAAAGGCTGCAAACACTGATTTAGAATACTTTAATGCAGGTGTTCAGTATTATGTATCTAAACACAATTTAAAGTAGACTATTCTTGCCAACACTGACAGTAATGTAACATGGTTGCAACCAGTTTTAAGTGTATTTTAAACTTCGATTCACTTAAATACTCTTCAGTTTCACCCTCTTTTTAAATCTGAAAATATAAATACTTCCTGGTTGACGGCTGACGTACCCTCAGGGATTGGGAAACACCGACAAGAAGCAGTTCTAACATCACAGCAAGAAGCTGGCTTGATATCGAGGATTTATGTCAGGAGGATAGTGTCGTATGTCCCTTTTTACCATGTAAGATTATGCCTTAAAGGTGGAATGGAGGATTTCTCGCCGATTTGAAAATTTGCGACTGTTAGTCCTTTTTTTGAAAAAGCGCATGCGCAGGTTCCCCCTCCCTCCCGCCCCGTTTCTCCTGACTGAACGCCTAGCAAACCTCGTGAACGAGCACGCCCAGCAGCACTGCCTGTCACCATACTATTCGTCCCGGAAATACGATTCGTCCGGAAGTGCCATTGCAAGCATGCGCAGTACGAAATAAAGTATAAAATATTTTTTTACGGTGGTGTTCTTTTTATATTATGTAAAGTTCCAATCTTTGTATTTATTCTATACAAGGAAATACCGCTTTTTATATTTATTTATCACTTTTGAAGTGTTAAACCGCGAGCGTAATGCCACACGAGTCGTAGTGACGCATTCAAGGAAATGGAAAGATATACGAATATAAAAATATTTTGATTGTTCAGATTTGTTTGGATATTTTAAGGAAAATATTAGAAACATTTATTAAGATAAGGACCACGTTTTTCTGCTCCATTTATATGGAATAAGATTTATATAACTACCTGTAATGAAGCAAGAGCAGCAGCTCTTGAGCATCGATGACGCCAAAGTCAGAGGAGATTTAAATTTTAAATCGCTTGATTTTGTTTCTCGACCGCAAAATGGATCAGTACGTTTGTGTATCAAGAACTTTTTTGCTTTTAAGTGGAAAAGCAAAAGTTTCCACAACATTATTCAACAACATACTAGATGGACTACAAACAAGAACTCAAGAATTGATCTGGTTTATTGTTCAACGTTGCACTGACTCTAAGCTCATCACATCCTTTTTAATTGTTGACCAATAATACCCAGCAGTGACCCGGTTGAGTGTGGCCTGCATTCCACAGTGATTGCCTGCCCCTGGGTTGTTGTGGCACTCTGTCAATATACAGGTCTTCTCCTTTTCAGACATAACCACAAGCCTCTTCCAGTTTTTGTTTGGGCCAACATAGAAGAGGTGGTTGTCTGTGAAGAGGGGAACATACACAAACTAAAGATTTTACAAGCCTGCAGCCTATCTATAAGCTGTACACTAGTGTTACACAGAAAAGTGTTTTGTTAGTGTATGAAACAGGACTAAAATAAGTTTACTGATTATTCTTAACTACGTTTTTTAAATAAAAACTACTGTTATTGAATAATTGTTATCTAGACATAGACTCTAAAACATGCATGTGCAGAGGGAAGGGGTTTTATGATTCAGACAAAGCAAGAATTACATAACCCTAAGACAAATAAAACATGTATTTGAGTTGCAACAATGTTCTATGAAAAATAGTGAATATCAGAGTAGTAGAATAGATTTATGAAGATAAATTATTTAAAAATGCAATTGTTTTACCTTTAATTACATATTGAGGTGCCATCCGATGAACTTTTTTCTTGTTGAATAATTTGAACATTCTTTTTCCACTTAAAAAGCAAAAAGTTCTTGATACACAACGTACTGATCCATTTTGCGTGCGAAACAAAATCAGAGGCGATTTAAAATTTAAATCTCCTCTGACTTTGACGTCATCGATGCTCAGAGCTGCTGCTCTTCATTACAGGTCGTTATATAAATCTTATTCCATATAAATGGAGCAGAAAAACGTGGTCCTTATCTTAATAAATGTTTCTAATATTTTCCTTAAAATATCTAAACAAATCTGAACAATCAAAATATTTTTTATATTCGTAGATATCTTTCCATTTTCCTTGAATGCGTCACTACACGACTGTGTAGTTAACGCCTGCGGTTTAACACTTCAAAAGTGATAAATAAATATAAAACGGTATTTCCTTGTATAGAATAAATACAAAGATTGGAACTTTACATAATATAAAAAGAACACCACCGTAAAAAAATATTTTATACTTTATTTCGTACTGCGCATGCTTGCAATGGCACTTCCGGACGAATCGTATTTCCGGGACGAATAGTATGGTGACACTGCCCATGCGCATTTGTTTACAAGACGATTGGTGTCGCTTTCTCACGACAACCTCCGCGAAGAAGATTTAATAATACACTCCACATACAATAAGCTAAAAAAAGAGTCAGATAAACAGTTACCTGTCCAGCAGAAAGTTTGCAACGGAGGCATCAGTTGGAAGCCTGTTTTGCGCTAACGCTTGCCAGCGTGAAACGATTCCCCAGAATAACACGCGTTTTGTTTCTTTCCTCTGCAGACTTTCGTCTCTTCTGTGAAGGCTCGAAAAAAGTCTTTCTCTTTCGTCCCTCAGCCATTTCGGTACATCGCGGATGAAAGTTTAGACTTACAATGACGGAACTCGCCGCTAACCTCCTGCTACATAAACACACTAGCATATCAACCACGCATGCGCGGCCAGGGGAGCGAGCGTTTCCCCTGGACGAGCCTGTGGGCGTGCACTAGCACGCAGAGAATGATTGACACCTGAGCGGACCAGTTATTTGTGCTACCCACGAGGAAATGAGATTCTGATTTGTTGCCCGAAATCCTCCATTCCACCTTTAAGACAAGCAAACAATACAAATGTGTCTAATTCTTCAATACTTATTAAAAAGTTTTTGAATGATCAGAGTTTGTAAAGGTAGACGTACTGTTAATGTTGGAACAATGTGTACATGAACCACATTTGAAAGTTCCCACCATTTTTTTGTTTGTTTTTTAGTTCTTGGTTTTTGAGAGGCGAGATAGTTCCTCAGTGTGTCCCTTAGTGTGGGAGGCAAAAAAACAGGAGGCTCCGAGAAGATTAATTGCGTTGGCAGTACTGCTGTATTGCGTAGTGCAAAATATTTAGTTGGAGGTTTCTCTGTTTTTATTATTGTTCACAATTTAGCTTGCTAAAGCCCAGTGCGTAATTTTTAAGCCAAAAAATAGACTAAATAAATGCCTGTTTTTAGTATAAAAGCATGCATCCACAACTGTGAGCAGGCTTACATTGCCACCAACCTGACTTGTACTTGTTTCAATAGAGATTTTGTTCCTTTAGTTATAATATTCCACAATATGACATAAAACATCTATCGAGAATGTTCCTATAGGTATAGCTTTAACTTTGTAATTTCATGGAATCATGCGAGTGTCCATAAGAAAGCTACTTATAAATATGTCTATATACAGTATTACTAGGAAAAAATAAATAATAATATGCATTATTGTTTGTCATTTCTGTTTTTGTCTGGTCCCAACGTAAGTGTCTTTGAGTGTCATTAAAAGCACTGTTGTGTTTACTATATTATTCACAAGAGCGTTAATAATCGCCCTTTTTACACCATGCTTTTATTGTGAAGAGCACGGTGCTTGTGTTTCCGGTGCTATTTGGCTTCACTGTCTCCTCTGCCTGTCCTGCTCGGGCTCTGCTGCTGCAGTCCAGAAGTCTCCACCTACACCACCCTCCACCCACTGCGGTGCAAAGTGTGCGGAAATACCCAGATGACGCACTTGAAAGGCCCGGCGCAGAACAGCGTTGCAGCGGTGAGGGGGAAGAGAGCTGCTCCGGGGCCCTGAGCTGACTCACCGCCTGGCTCCTGTGTCTCCTCTTATCACAGGCTTTAGTTTAGTTTCACCACTTCCTCTGGGAACTGCACACAGCAAAATCCCAAGTTGCATCATGTAGGCTCCAGTGTGTGACATCATGTTTTCTGTGTCGTCCTTTCACTTTTTGTTTGGTTTGGTTGCATCAGTACGTTTTAATTAGGGTTCCCCAACAATATATGCTTTGTGTTTTTTTGTTGTTGTTTTTTTTTTTTGACCATTTACATTTATGGAGATAATATTTAACATGAATACAGTGGTGGACCTAGGAATTTGGGGCCCTAAGGCAAAATTAAGTACAAGCCCTTCCTCATCAAGTGGGATTTTCTATAACCTTTCTGTCTCTTGAATTGTTCTTGAAGGAAGCTTTAGGTTTTTGTTGTTTTTTTACATTTTAAAGCATACATGTTCTAAGCTGCTTTAATCAGGGGGGTTTGGGGTCCTTCCCTAGAAGAATACTTAAGAAATCAGTCCGTATTTCCTGTGTGTTGATGCATTTTAACACATGTTTCAGCTGACTTCATCCTCCAGCATCTGGACTCCCCGGGTACCTACACCAGGGTCCTGTTTGTGGACTTCAGCTCTGCCGTCCTCCTGCTCTGCTCCAGGACAAGCTCTCTCAGCTCAACGTGCCTGACTCCATCTGCAGGTGGATCACCGACTTCCTGACGGACCGGAGGCAGTGCGTGCGGCTGGGGAAGAATGTCTTAGACACAGGACAGCACAGGAACTCCACAGGGCTGTGTACTTTCTCCTCTGTTCTTCTCCCTGGGACACCA
This sequence comes from Rhinogobius similis, assembly GCA_019453435.1. Taxonomy (NCBI): domain Eukaryota; kingdom Metazoa; phylum Chordata; class Actinopteri; order Gobiiformes; family Gobiidae; genus Rhinogobius; species Rhinogobius similis. The sequence continues at coordinate 3,615,660 of CM033640.1, read as the reverse complement.
CCACCTGCAGCCACGACTCTGTAAAACTGATCAAGTTTGCAGACGACACCACCCTCATCGGACTCATCTGGGACGGCGATGAGTCTGTCTACAGGAGGGAGGTGGACTGGCTGGTGACAACAACCTGGAGCTCAACGCCCAGAAGACAGGGGAGATGATCGTGGACTTCAGGAAAGTCTCAGCCCCCCTGCCCCCCTCGCCCCGACAGACTCTCCCATCACCACAGTGGACTCTTCCTCGGCACCACCATCACTCAAGACCTCAAGTGGGAGCCGACCATCAGCTCCATCATCAGTCAGGCCCAGCAGAGGATGTACTTCCTGCAGCAGCTGAGGAAAGACAAGCTGCCGGCGCAGATGATGGTGCAGTTCTACACGGCCATCATCGAGCCCATCCTCACCTCCTCCATCACCGTGTGGTCCATCCTCACCTCCTCCATCACTGTGTGGTACAGGAGCCACAGCCAGGGACAAACAGAGACTACAGCGCATTGTGCGCTCTGCTGAGAAGGTGATCGGCTGCAGCCTTCCATCTGCCCAGGACCTGTGCATCACCAGGACTCTGGGACGAGCAGGTCGGATCACAGCTGACCCTTCTCACCTGGACATGGACTCTTTAAGCCCCTCCCCTCAGGTAGAAGGCTCGGTCCATCCGGACCAGAACCTCCCGCCACAAGAACAGTTTCTTTCCCTCTGCTGTTGGACTCATGAACACTTTAGAACACCTGCCACTTTAACAATCAGAGAATAAAAGAGCTATCTATTTGCACTGCCAATCTGCACTACTGTCTGTCCAACTGTACATTTCTGTATACAGTCCAAGTATATTTTGTTTTATTTTATTTTATTCTTAATCTTATGCATGCCCTTTTCTATATATATTTTGCTAATATTATATTAATTGTTTTATGTTGCACCTTACGCCAAAGCAAGTTCCTATGTTTGTGAATTTTGATCACTGACAATGGAAATAAACCAATTCTAATTCTGATTTAAATCCATGATATTCAATTGTAAATTTAGAATTTTATTTACTAGCTTTATTTTTTTTATCTTGTTTAAAAGTACACTGCACTACTTAACAGTGATTTTGAGAGAAAAGCAGCTGTTTTAGAGCGTCTATGATTATCAGGAAGGGCATCTGATTTTGGGCCCCTTTAGGCCTGTTATGGCCTGTTGCCTAATGGTAAGTCCGCCACTGCATGAATAGTAAACTGATTAAGAATATATTTAATATTGTAGATTAGATTAGATTAGATAAATACTTTATTAATCCCGAAGGAAATTGCATTGCTGTCCGTTGCTCACATTCATACATACATAAAAAAGAAAGACACATTCAAGTAGACATAAAAGATTAAAAGGTGGTAGTTAATACATACCACACTAAACAGCTACAAAATAATTTAAGTCCATAGGCATTGAAATCAGTGTAATGGATTACCTTGTTACATCCAAACAATACATCTTTCTTTTCTATGTTGATTGTAACTGGTGCAACTTTGTTAAGAGTGCCAGAAAAAGTGAGAATAAACACATTCATAAAGCAGATGGTTAACAGTTTTGTCTACTGAATTGCAGAGCGTACAAAGTGGGTCATTGTCCCTTTTGAATCTGTTTTAACATTTTCGACACGGATACATTCTATACATTATTTTAAAGGAAAATTACCGCAGTTTGTTACCCGTGCAGTAGTTTTGGTTTTGAGTAAAAGGCACGTTCCAGTTTATATCATCAAAGGTAACATTCCATTGATATTAAGCTATAATTGTTATGAGAAATTTTCCTTAAAAAGTTGCTGTCACATTTTCGGTTCATAATATCCATACCCTCTAGCAAAAGACGAAGGTCACAGACTTCAGCATCAACATCAGCAACATATCCTTGTTGTTGGTATTATCGCTGAGGAAGAGGAAGTAAAGTGACAAAAGCAGTTAGGCTAATAACCACATCTTCTTCAGCACAGAAGCCTTAATAACACATGAAGAAAGACTTACTTCATAAAGAACAAATACATTATTAAAGGAACGCAAAATCATTTGAGTTTTTAGGAAGTTGTTACCGCGATGAAAACAGCTACCTGAAGTGTGTTTTACTTCCCTCACATGTGGGTTTTGTTTGAAGAATCCTGCATTATTTGGGTGTCGACAGCTTCAAAACTTAAACTGCTCTGTTCAGGGGCGTAGCACCAAATTCTGGGCCCCAGGTGCAAACCTTCTTCATGGGCCCCTGATACATCATTTGTATTTGATTAATTGAACCCAGAAAATGTGGTTATTATTGTTATTTTTTCCATTCACTTTTACTTGAACATACATCCTCTGATTTCTACATACAGTTTTAACAATAATGCACTAATTAATGGACATCCTGTACCGGCTTATAATATGATACAGTAATGTTTGTTTTTGCAATAACTACTAGACCAACTTCACAAAGTACGTATTATTATTCAAGAAAATACACTAACTACAAATTATAATATCTAGTTTAATTTTTAAACAACTTTGCCAGTATGTGAGTAATATATAATGAAGGACTGACGGGGCCCTCAGGTCTCATGCACATGTATTTACTCTCTGAAGTACTTTAATGTGTTTCTGTTGTAACACAATGCAATAACAAAGCAGAGAAAAATGAAACAGAGAGTAAAGCCATCGCATGCTTTTTACGGCCGCTCCCTGCTCTGGGAGTCCCCAGTGTGACGCCCCTGGTTCTGTTCCACCGTATGATGTCAGTGAAGGCTCCATGTTTCCGACTTCATACCCTAAGGACATTTGTTAATATTTTGTGTTGTGCAACAATCGTCACATAATAATTCTAAAAAAAAACACCCATCTCTTGAATCAGTGCATTCACCTGGATGTAGAAAATAGAAAAGCTTACAGTGTCCTTTCTGTTCTTGAGTCTACTATTTTGTTATGGCATGGGATAGCATTAAAAAGAAAAAAGAAAAACATTCTTAGAGTTGTATTTTTTTGTTTTGTTAATCCTGCTCATGAAGCCCTCTCCCTCTGAGACTCAGAAAATACTCAGTTTCCACTTCTGTGATGTCATAAGTAGAGATCTTCTGTGTTGTTTTCAAGTCCATAACTCATCCCCAGACTCATTCAGCATTTCTGGCTCAAATAAGTAATAATACAAATAATGCATAATATTTGCTGATACCTATTTTTGCCCCTAACTGAAGCGCTTTACTCTGCCACGCACTACAGAGGCCTTATCTTCTGGTGCACTGAGAGGACTAAAACAATAGCTGTAGTTTAAAAATTAGGCAATTCCAGGGATGAATTTATCCAAAATATTCTACTGAAAGTGTACAGAGTTTAAAGGCAGTTGGGACATGGAGTGTTTTCAGTTTGGGAGAAAAACACAGCCTATGCAGGGTTTGTGACCTGTGTGAAGTTGGCCCCCCCGTAGTGTGCGATTGACCCCAAAATGGTGTCAAACGTTTGTGCATCGTTTGTGCATCGTTTGTGCACACAATATCAGCGTTTGTGCACGCTTCGTTTTTGAGTATTGATCATTTATAGGTTTTGGATTGGCCAAAGTGTGAAGTTGGCCCCCCCAGAGTGTCCGATTCACCCCAAAATGTCCGATTGACCCCAAAATGGTGTCAAACGTTTGTGCATCGTTTGTGCACGTTTGTGCATGCTTAGTTTTTGAGTTATTGATCACTGATTGGCACAAGTATACAGTTACCCCAAACTGTACAATTTTGTGAGATATTGATTATGGATTATGGACATTTTGGAAATATGGATAACCTCAATGCAACTGCTTTCTCCATATACTGCATATATACATATACATTCAAGTTAGTCTTAAATAACAGTTTTATATAATATTCAGGTATTGGCAGATTGTCCATATGTGTCCACATATAATTCAACAGCAATTCATCAACTTCAACGTTACATCTATCAGTTTAAAATTTATTTGATCCACCTAACGTGCACAAACGTTTGACACCATTTTGGGGTCAATCGGACACTACGGGGGGCCAACTTCACACAGGTGGATTTGTGCGTGGATGAAATAAAAAACAACTTCAGATATGTTTTGATTCATGAAACAACATCACAACAAATCTAAATGTAAAGTGTTATAGAGGCCAGTTTAGTGTACTTAATGTTGTTAAACTGAGAGGAGGAGACGACGACAGGTGAACCTCTCTGCCTCGGTAACACAAAAAAGACATGCAAAATACACTCACTGTGCAATAAAATCAGAAGCACATTAGGACAATGTTACTAGTGTCCTTGTTTGGTCGGCAGAGGGCGCCACACACTAAAATATCAATTACTCCGGTCACGTATACACCATTTATCTTATCCTTATCTTATTTCTGGAGTTGTCAGGGTTGTTTAAATATCATGTAAAGATCCAAATCTATAATGTAAATGTAGGATGTAAGATGTGTGATGCTGACATGATCTATTATAGACCTTACCACATTTCATATATTCACTGTTGCATTTATTTGGTCACTTTGGCAGCTGTATAGGCTAGGAATTATAGAGTAAATTTAGGTTATTAGCTTATCATAAACTTAGTCTAAGGATACGTCATTCACACTTTCTTTCACCTTACTAAAATTGGGACTAAACTGGTCTAGATCATGACTCAACAAGATCTAGAACAGGACTTTACCAAGACCACATCGAGACTCAAATGGGCTCCATTTAGAAGTAAATAAAGTGTGAACGAATCCCAGGACTGATCTGAAGGAAAATGACATGTCAGTTGTCAATACAGATGAAAATTAGCCTTTATAGCAAACTCTGGCACATTCACATGTTGTACTAACACATAATAATATTAAATAAATAAAAATACCAGTGGTAGGCCAAGTAGTTAAAGCCTGCTCGGTGCTGGTTTGACCCCGGTTAAATCCTGATGGTTTGGTCCTGTAGTCATGGTTTAGTCCAGAATTATTTTTAGATTTATTTTCATGGAGCAGTCATTAGCCCACATTTGTTGAATAAAACCTACACCATTCATCCACTCTGACTGACACATGAGTACAGAACGTAAAGAGTGGCCTAAGTGCCAGACAAGTTGGCAGTGAACATGTGTTTGTAATGTATTTTTGCAGGAGCATAAAATAGGACTAGATAGCCTGTAGTAGACTAGTAATAGTCTGTTGTAAACTAGTAATAGCCTGTAGTAGACTAGTAATAGTCTGTTGTAAACTTGTAATATAGTTTGTTGTAGATCACCTGTAGTTGATAGCCTGTAGTAGATTTGTAATAGACTGTAGTTAACTAGTAATAGTCTGTTGTACATTGTTGTACAGTTGATAGCCTGTAGTAGAATAGTAATAGTCTATAGTTAACTTGTAATAGTCTGGTGTAGATAGCCTGTAGTAGACTTGTAGTAGTCTATGGTAGATAGCCTGTTGTAGAATAGTAATAGTCTGTAGTTAACTAGTAATAGTCTGGTGTAGATAGCCTGTAGTAGACTCGTAATATCCTGGAGTAGACTATAATATCTTGGAGTACATAGCAGATCTGCAGCCTCACCATTGCCAGTGCCTTGTCCACACATTACGTTCATTCCAATGCAAGGTGGGTGAAGTATCTTGCCCAAAGGCACAAAAACAGTATGATAATTGCAGTCGAGCATTACATGTGGCCTTTGTAACTATATAGATGGTACCATATTTTGTTTTGAGGGTTGTCACTTGCCAGTGCCAAAGTAAACTATTTTTTAACACTCAATGACCTTTATTGCACAACTTGCCACTGTGCCAAATCTGTGACTGCACGTGGGTCTTATACTCAGACACACATAAGAGGAGGCTGTGTGCATGAGTTATCCTCCAAATGCTTGATCAACCACAGTTTTATATATATATAAAGGTCCATTTTTCTTCTTGTTCAAAATTGCTGATTTGGTAAGCTCCCCTTCATAGTCACATTTCACTGTGACATTGCATTTACATTAGCCTAATTTTTTCATTAATTGCACTCAAGATGAGGACAGTGGGCCGGGATAGGGGGTAGGTGAAAACAGGAATTTTCTGAGCACTCAAGCCTCAGACAATACAGGATTACTGAAACGCGCAGGAATCAATCAACGTAAAACTTTGAGTAGGCTACAGTAATATTATAAGCACATAAAAGCTGATTTTTGCATTATATACCCCATTTAATGCCATATTGTGGTACTTTCAAGACAAAGCAATGCCCTCTCCCTGGAGACCGTCCACCTGAGAGGCTGAAAGCTCAAATGATGAGTAGCTCTGACAGCCCTGTCTCTTCCAATTGTGTTAAATGTTCAGTGAAGCTGTTCAGAAACGTGGAGCGTCGGTGGGCGTGTCCTGGTTGGTGCTGCGCCGTACGTCAGTGGGCGTGCCGTTCCGTGCGTGGCTGCGTGCCGTCGTCGGTGCTGAGAGCGAGGCGGTGCCTGGCTGCTCCTGCTCTGCTCCTCACTGCGGCGGCGGGCACTGCTCTGCGCTACAGAAATGGCGGAGGGGGAGTTGGACGTGGACTCGCTTATTTCCAGGCTGCTAGAGGGTAAGACCGAGCTCAAACCTTCCCGTTTTCGCCATTTCACGCGGGTTGTTTGGACGAAAGAGCGCAATTGGCCGGCTTTACGCGCGCCTTGGCACAGTTTTGTCGGACCTTGAGCCAAGCCTCCGCCTAATTTTTTCTCTCTCAGTGCTTATTCTCCATGTTTTTTGTCTGTTTTTGAACTATCTGACTTTGATAATTGCCATCAATGTATGTACAACTGGTATTTAACCGCGAGGCTACAGGAAAGAGACGTTTTTAATGTTCGGTTACAAAGTTGTGCACTGCTTGTACCCCATTTGGAGACGTCACTGACCCTCCTTTGTGCCACCAAAATTTTAATGCCACAGTACATTCCTCTGCTGTCACCGGTTGTATCTGCATGTCATCTGTAATGGCAAAGAATAAACAACTTACAAAGAAATTCTGACCTGATTGGCGGTTGTTACACGATGTTAAGCAGTAATAACGTGCTACATTATTAGCCTCAAACTTCTTTGTGATGGATTAAAGTGCACAGATGACAGGTTCTGGTGGTTTTCATATTGTTACTTTGTTTGGTGGGATAGTACCTGTGGTTAATAATTATCACAGTTTTACATCAGTAAAGAGGCAGAAAATTTGAACAGTAAAAGTTGAAAACTACAGGAAGTAGTGCCAGGCTCTAAAACAGAATCCCTCTGTCTATGTCATCAGTTAAGCTCGGGATCATGACATCACAAATAAAATCATTTTCAGTTAGCCCAATGTTAAATCGATGGATTTTAAGACGCTAAATCCCAAACTTAGCGTTAATTCTAAAGTACACTATAAATTGATGAATGTATTTACCAGAAGATACAGTTCTTGATTTTGTGTTCACTTTTTTTTTTTTTTTACATAGTTTTGGCTAATGTTTCTCTATGTAAGTTTAGCGCACCAACAGCAAACATGGTGGATTTTCATGGTAACGGCTGTTTTTGATCCCGAGCTCTATAAGTGACATTTCGTTGAACATGAAGAGACTATTTTTCTAACCGTTTAAACAATCATTTAATACAACAAAAGTATCAGGCTCTTCGAATCATAAGTTATTGTAATTATACAGGCCTTTGTTTACAATATGGTTGCTAGGTAACAGTTGTGGAATTCCCTATGTCAGGCAGTAACATTATAAATGTCACCAAAATTGTCAAAGTCTGTTGTAAAATCTAAAATCTAATCATTACATTTAAGTGAAATGTCAAACCTGTCGAATGCACTTTAAAAGTACAATAAGTTGCTGTGAGTGCAGTGTTCATGTGGAATTGTCGGGGAGTGTAAACAGTCAGAAGAATAAATAAGGTACAATATGGTTTTGTTGTTGACACAGGCCTGAGCTGGACTATAATGGCGTGTAGATGGACTCTCGTTGTACTCTTGTACTTTTGTTTCAGACTTTAGGGGTGTAGCTGAACAGTACTGCACAGATAGGATCTTGTGACATCTGTACAAAATGTACAATGCCAGCAGTTTTTAATCTAACATTAGTTTGGCAAAGGAGTTTGAATTGTGGAGTTCAACATTGTCATTACAGTAAACGTCTTATTTCTTTGTGTGTTTGTGTAAATTACATATATAGACGTATAACGTATATAGAGTTAGTTGAATTTTGATGAAAAAACATTGAAATTTGACCAGTAAATCAACAGAATTAGATTAATGTTTTTATTGTTTGATTTTCATACTGAGGCCAATTTACAGGATACTAAGAATGACTTTGAATTTGTAATTAAACAATAATAATTATATTTGTGACTTCCAGCAATGTAATGTAGGCTTATTCTACTATATACTATATACTTACTAATATAGTTCTTGTCTTAAAATACACATTTGGCTATCTCTAAATCATAACAATGTTGCTACAAAACACAAACTTGAGTTGATATTAGAATAATGTATTGATTATTTTCCACAGGCAACACTTTTACAATGAAAGTCTTTTTTCTTTTTTTTTATTTGCAAGCAATTTTAAGAAATGATTTACTTTTATGACAGTTTTGTGAAAGGGAACTCCTCAGAACCTTTTTTATCTTATGTAAAGGGGGCCCAAGACATTATAATATTATTATTATCTGTAAATATTTATTTGATAGAGACATAGTTATAACATTGGATGAACCAGATGCATTGTTGTAAGTGTAACAGCCAAATGCTAATTTTCAACACCTGCTCATGGGAGGCTTTTAGGGCACTTCAGAACCGTACAAAAATGTAAGTTGACAAGAATGCTCAATAACCTACATTTCAGCGACAGTTTCAGACGTCTGTGAAAAGGTTCGAGTCAGTTTGCAGTTTAAAGTCGGTGCAATCGGAGTTCCACAGTCCATTGGAGGCTCTGTTTGGTGTTAGGTGCAAGATGCAAGAATATAAGTGAAATAAAGTAAGTAAATATAGGCTATACCACACTTTAATGACCCATTAACAGACTTCCTTTTACACATTTGAGGTCTTCACAGCTTCTCCAAAAGGTGACAGACATTACCTTGACTGTGTAACCCGATAAAGTGTACTCTGTTACCATGCATTATTGAGGCTTGTGTTCAAAGAGCCATGAAAAGTGGTATACAATCAATTCCTCGGCTCACTCCCTGAATCTTTCCTGTCTTTTTTAATCTATTTGAATACTTTCTAAGAACACTGGCAGTTTGATTGGCTGCTGCTGTTATTATGCGCTGGGTGGCAGTACGGCTGGGTGATAGTGCGATTCGATTTTATCACGATTCGAGTTCACTTTGTGTTTTTCTATTGCCTATAATAGAGCTGCACTATTTAGGAAAAATATCCTAATTGTGATTTTTCTGAGCAGTGCCACTGTGATTAGTTAAAGTGCGTATGACAGGTTTTCATGATTTTCTAATGTTTACTTTATTTGGTGTATTAATACCAGTTATACACATACATAGTTTTACACCTATTAAGCAGCCGTTTGCGGAGAAAAGTTGACAAGTATGTTGAAAATAACAGGAAGTAAACAGACTGATGACATCACACTGGGGAGACAAAGTTTATGCATAATTTACACAAAATAAACAACTTTTTTGACCCTTTATACATTGATTCAACAAAATAAAAGCTTTCACATGTATTTTTATTCATAAAATAAAAAAAAATCTGTAACATGAGTTTTGGCCCCGTGTACAGGATGGTTGCTAGGTAATTTCCTAGTGTGATGTCATCATTTACAACCAGGAAGTAAAATAAAAAAATGAAAAAATTGCTAAACTGTGACAAAATTTGTTAAGTATTTTGACAATATATTCATCTGAACTGCATTTTTCTCAAATGAGTGGTCCAACCTGTCATAGGCCCTTTAACTGTTCAAATTCACATTTTAAACACAATCTTGTTGCTTTTAGTCACGTTCAGTTGTGCTTGTCATGTTTAAACGCGTCTTTGTCACTTTTAGTCACGTCTTTGTCGTTTTTAGTCGCGTATTTGTCGTTTTTAGTCGCGTATTTGTCGCATTTTGGTGCATTTTGGTCGCGTTTGTTGTTTGTATGTGCGTTTTTGCCACTTTGACACGCTTTTGGTTGCGTTTTTGTTGCTTCCAGTCTACAGTGTTACCAGTTTTTATTCAAATCGAAGCAAGACATTTTGTTGTTTGTGGAAGAAATGATTGGATTAGGGCTGCACGATATTGGAAATTAGTGCGATATGTGATATGGGTGTCAAGTATTACGATCACGATATACTTGCGATATTTTTTCCGCTTTTGCATATATTTTTCTTTTCTTTTCCAGGTATAAAGGATAACAATTAAGTACTCAACTCTTAGTTTAAAATATTGTAGCTTAAGAACAAATATACACACTGGAGACCTTTGGAGTGTAGCTGCTTCATCCATTACTCTGCAAACCATAAAAATACATTACATTTTAAACAGACATTTCATTCAGCTTCATTTATGTTTGAATAAAATCATGAAAAAAGTTAAGAGGATTTTGAAGCAAGAGCTTTAACAAAAAAGCACTTAAACATTCACTTGCCGCATCTGTACTTGGCAAAACTGAGCTTTTAGGGGTGAACATTTAAGGGTGCGTCTGATTGATCAAAAGATTAATGCGTTTATCCACTCAAAATGATTGCGCATCTTTGTGATATGCATATCGCAATAATAACAATTGCGATAACGATATTTTTTGTAGATTTCACTTTAAAAATTGCAGCCTTTGTGATTTGCTAATTGCATTCGTTAAATATGCAACTTCATGTAATTTTTGAGGTATATAGCCCTAGTCAATAAGAGGTATTTGAAGTCATCTGCTCAGAGGCTAAACAACAGGAGAAAAAGTGTGTTTGAAGAGACAGCTGCATTAAAGTCAATCATGATACGATGATTTCACAAAAATAGCAGATTGTCACAGGGACGAGCTCACGATTCCATTTTTCTCACCGTATCCCCCAGCACTAGGTAGCAGTGGGTGAGTGGGTAAGGCTGTCTTCTGTTCACCTGTCATTCATTCTGTGTCTCTGTAAACAGCAGGTCTGACCAGAGGCGACAGTGGGCAAACATTCACCATTGATTTCATGTCGGCCATGCTGGAGAGAGTGGATGCACATGGATTTGTTTGGCTGGGATAAACAGAGGGATTGACTGGGAAAGAGTTAGAAGTTAGAGAGTTAGTTACGACTGGAAATGGGACGTGAGGTTAAAGGTGCTGTATCTGTCTTTAAAACAAAGTCAATCATTATGAAGTCATGCTCTCTTACCTAATGCATTCTGAGCATCCATATCTTTCACCGCAATGAGTGTATAAGCACTTTTCACACCTCTGAAACAGGGTTTCCACGAGGCATTAACTGTCACACACAGATGTACTGGATTTATTGAATATTGATGTTAGGAGCTTTGATTAAATCATCTTGAAAGCAAAAGACAGAGTCCAAAACATACATTTGCACACTTTAACATACATGTAAATTTGCTTTTTGAATATTATAAAGTAGTTTATTGTATTCTCGTCATTTTGGAGCCCAATGGAATGTTTATAAGCCTGTAGTTTTGACATGATAAAAACATCAATTAAAAATCCTCTTGTTTTGACATTGATTACAGCATTAAAAAGGTTGAAATGCGGCATTAAAAAGCAATACATTTGATTTGCTAAAACCTGCATAAACCTTGTCAAAGCAGAGCTTTCCGTCATAGTAAAGCTAACAAACAATAGCATTCTAACTGTACTTCCTTGTTTTCGGAGAATAAAACGCTCTATAATTAGATGCAGAAAGCACACAATGGTCTCATTTTCATTTGAATAGCTGCTTTTACAATATATCTGTACTGGAGCACACCCAAAACCAATTTTAGTTTATTACATAAAAATCGAGTACAGCCCCTTTAAAGTTAAGAAAGAATCGATTCGGCTCATTCTTCATCTTTTCACTGGGACGACCTGTAGAACATGAATGCTTTCATTTTCCAAAATATAACAATCAGACACGAGCACAACATGCAGACTTGTGTCAGTGATGTTTGTTGTTTGTTGACATGGTTGTGTGGTTGTTACCCTGGTTTATGCTTACTCCAATTATATTCTGTTTCTTCTTGGCGTTTTTCAACACTGAGCAGATTGAAGTGTATGGAAGTGTTCTAAAGACTTCCAGATGTGAGCTGTGAATATGAGCTCATTGATTTCCTGTCAGGACATTTCTCTGACTCATGCATGCGCTCATCATACCAGAAATATACTTATTTTGGTACAATAACAAGTCAACGTGCAATTTAATTTAAAGGCTCTTTTGTGATATGTTGATATTTAAATAATGATACATAATTTAGCTATATATAAACAAAACAAACAACAAAAAATATGTTATATAATTATAATTTAATTTAATTAACTTGCATCCATAGATTTATATGGGACATTATGACAGCAGGTTTCTACAAATGCATTTTTCTCCAACAGAGACACAAAGATAACCCTTAAAGTAGGAACTAACACCAAACTTTTAAATCTTGATTAATCATTTGTTGTCTAACTCTGAGCTTCATTTATTCAAATTTAACTCCAAAAATGATGTAAAGTTTGAATTTTATGTCACTTTTCAGTGAGATCTAGTTTGCTCAAATAAGATTTCCAAAATTCCCTCTGGAAATGTTTTTGTATCCAGAATACGTCAACAAAATTAACCAATACATTTAAACCTAGCTATATCTATTTTCCCAATCTATTTGTCCCAAATATGTGACCATTTATACACATAAAATGCATTATTTATATAAAAAACACGTAATACCTTTTTTGTATTACATCTATGTGAGTAAACTTCAGAAAAAAGTGATATCTCTAAATTTATGTCTTTTTTTCCCTATTCACGCCTCAAGCATTTAGCGGGACAATGACAATTCTATATCCACGTTTGGACTAAACCTGGTCCTCAGACCGGTTCACTTGGGGCTGGCTCGGGCTGCTTCTGTTAATAGTGGACTGTGCCTCCTGCAGAAGTCCAGCTCACGGGGGCCCGCTACGTGAGCAGCTGATGTCACCAAAACATGACTGTGTTTTCTTCATAAATAAAATCTAAATCCTACCTGAATTACACTTTTTCTTAATACGGTCCATCTCCCCCATTCATAAAAATAAGTTTAGTATTAACATGTTTATCAAATGTCAGTGTCAAATAATACAGATATGTTTAGTATTTACAGCTCAGTTATAGGTGTTTTAAACTAACAAACAAACTAAATGTATATAAGATGCACACACTTAGCACTTTTAAATCCTCCAGTGGACCTACATTTTCTGGTCCACGGCTCAACTGGTTAAACCGGTCCAAGTTTAACCAAATATTACCCTGTCTTCCCCCCAGCAATGCTCCCTTCTTGACCTTCTAACTCCACAGTCACGTCTGAAACCCTATCCCTCCTCAGACCCGGCACGCTCTCGTCTTACACTTGCACCGTCTTTGCCCTTTGAGCACCCACGGCCACAGGGACTTAGGTGTCTTGTACGCCGCTGGAAGAATAGGCCGGGATTCCCTCCACATTAAAGAGAGATGTGGAGTCCTTCGGGCGATGTACAGGAGGCCCGTCTGTGATCTTAAATGTCAACAGCTGTCCCCGTGACGACAGACACCCACAGCTGAGAGCCCGCCGCAGGCTAACATAACACCAGGTCGCCCCTCGCTCATGGAGGCAGAGTGAGACGTAAGACTATCATTAAGGTAATGATAATACGGCTCAACGTGAAGAGTGGGACTGGATCAAAGATTCCTCTCTCGATTGTCTTTAAAAAGTTACTTTCTTAATATCGAAATGGAGGAACATTAAGTGTAGAGTGTAAAATGTGTTAAATAGTAATTGAACAACAGTATTACGTTCTGATTTGGTGGCTGTATGGAAGTGTAAGTTAAAGTATAGGGGGTAATGTGGGTTGCATTTAAAGTGCGTATGACGGGTTTTTATGATTTTCTAATTTTGACTTTCTTCAGTGTATTAATACCTCTTTTAAATATAAATTGTAGTTTTATACCAATCGAGTCACTATTTGTGGAAAAAAGTTGAAAAATCTGTTGACAATTACAGGGAGTAAACAAATGATGACATCACACTGGGGAGACAAAGGTTATGCATTATTTACACCAAATGAACTACATTTTTGACCCTTTAAACATTGATTCAACAAAATAAAGGTGTTCACGCGGGTTTCTCTTTGTCAAATGAACAAAATCTGTGACATTAGATGAGTTTTGACCAATGTACAGTGTGGTTGCTATGGTAATTTCCTAGCGTGATGTCATACTTTACAACCAGGAAGTAAAATTTAAAACCTAAAAAATGGCTAAACTGGGGTACATTTTTTAAAGATTTTAGTAGAAATTTAATTATATGTATCTTTACTGCATTTTAATTGAATGTGTATTTCAACCTGTCATAGGCCCTTTAACTGCATATAACTTAAAATTAGGCGATTCTTTTGTTTTCATTGGTCTTTAAACATGCTCTTGAGTAGATTTGTGTTTGTAGTACCTTTGTAAACTGTGTAAGCAACGTGACCGGCACGCTAACATCAGTGAGCAATTATAATGAATGCAATTTCACAGTAGATGTTCAGAACGAGCCTGGCAATGATTTATGGACTAACTGTGCAGGAAAATTGAAACGGGTCATATGCTGAGGCTCAGAGCTAAACAACAGGATTTATTAAACAAGCGCGAATGAAACTCAAGACAACTCCAGGTGAGGCTGGGCGATACGGTGATAAAAATGGAATCGGGAGCTTGTCACTGTGACAATCTGCTATTTTTGTGAAATCGTTCTATCATGATTCACTGTTTGTGTCTTTAATGCAGCTGTCTGTTCAAACACACTTTTTATCCTGTTGTTTAGCCTCTGAAGCCTCGGAGCAGATGACTTTATTTACCTCTTATAGTCTAGAGCTGCACAGTTAAACCAAATAAACACAAAATCTCAATTCTAATGGATGTAATTAGTAAATCGCAAAGGCTGCAATTTTTGAAGTGCAATCATTTCTTCCACAAACAACAAAAGGTCTTGCTTTTATTCAAATTAAAAACTGCTAACAGTGTAGTTTGGATTTGTACAAACAAGTTGTGGATCAAGGTACAAAAGCGATAAAAATGCGTTCAAAAGCGACAAAAACGTGCCTTCAGACAACAAATGCTCAATCCACCAAAACACGAATAGAAGCAACAAAAATACGACTCAAAATTACAAAGACTAAATGCGACAGAACTAAAATGCGACAAAGACACAATGACAAACACAACATGACAAAAACGTGACTAAAAACAACAAACTTGTGTTTAAAATGTGAATTTGAGCTGAATCCTATTATTAAAATGTAAATCGCAATCGCAATAGTAGACATTTTTCCTAAATCGTGCAGCTCTATTGAAGGCAATAGAAAAATACAAAGTGAACCCGAATCGTGATAAAATCGAAATCATTATCTGGCCCCAAGAAAATCGTGATAATAATTTTTTGTCATTTCACCCAGCCCTAACTCAAGATATGTTTTTGTGAGAGAACAATGTTATAACACAGTGAAAAAAGTCAATTTAGCTTAATGTGTCCTGCTAATGTATGTTTTAGGTTACTATTATTTGTTGTTTGAAGAATTTTTACCTGTTTGACCAGTTTTAGAATTTTAGTGTGTGCCATCTGACGACTAATTTAACATTTACACCAGATGCCCTCCCATTCCATTATTAATTGTGCGGTGTAGCGTATCAGAAAGTGACGTCTCTAAACTCTAGCTGACATCGCTGCAGAGTTATGCCACAAACTGAGTAATCACCCAAACTGGCAAAGCGCATTTGTTTTCGATGAAACATTTGTATGCCCAATTAACCTCACCTCTAGGAAAAAGGGCTTGGAGCTGCCCAGAGCGGCTCACCGTGCATTTTAGCTTAGCTTTGCAGCCAATCATTTGTAAGCAGTACACTTTTTCAATGTTACTTACTTCATAAAGAAATTCAAGTTTGGTTCTGTTGCCCTTCACAAGGACAATACTCTGCTGAGATGTCTATTAAACCTATAAATTGTGGCGTGTACTTTCTATTTATTGACTAAGACTGGCAGTTTAAGCAGATTTGTGCAGATTTTTGACAGGTGGGAAAGCGGCTTTAAGCTGTTTTTGTTGACAAGGGCGTGCATTTAATTTACTACCTACAGTATTATGATCACTAACCCAACGAGAACATGAAAACATGAGAATTTGAAAATATCTAGCATGGAGCTGTTAGCTTCTGTAACTATGTTCTTGCTCTTGCAAATGTTGTCTTCCATAGTAATAGGAGGTTGCTCTCCTTTTGGCCTAGAATTGTTCACGGAATTATCTTAGCATACTCCATTAGCTTTCTTCCAAATGCACACTTAGCAACGTTCAATGGCAAGTGCTAATACCCTGTTATTCCTCAATTTGAGTCATTGTCATGGATCTATTAAATGAAATGGATAAGACACGCCCCCTCTGTCCACGAGCCAGATTGATTAGTGGCCGTGCGAGGTATTGCAGCCACTTGGGCCCAGCCTTTTTGAATAATTGCATTTTATAATTGCAGACAGTACTTCATTCTTTTCAGTATTTAAATAAAATAGAAGGAAATGTTTCTAAAGTCACAGAAATTACCATTTGTATATTAAGTGATGTCATGGTAAACATGTGCGAGCCACATGAATGAGCCGCGTGAACGAGCACAGGACGATACAAACAGAAGCACATGGACGTGGTTAGAGAGACACCTGTAAGTTGTATTTTATTTCATTTCAGACGCTTTCACGTATGATCTAATATGAAGAATACAATTCCAATCACACGAGCTAACGTCGACACATTCGTCAGGCTCGTCATCGCTCCTGTCGCTCAAAGCAGCATTAGCATTTGACACAAATTCAGAACTGACTGAAATTGCCGCATCACAACTACCATAGAAACGCACACATCTGCTCAGTGAACACAGCGGGGTGCACGTGGGAGGCGTGCACGTGGGAGTCACGTGTGTCAGACCGGACAAACCAGATTTTCTGAAAACACGCTCCATGCTCACTCCTGCTATGACTGGATATTTTGTTTTGTTTGTTTATTACTAATTTTCCCAGGCACATTTTAGCTTGATATGTTAGTTTCTCCTTTGGCAAAATAACTCAAACTCAGGTACAATTCTAATTCCATCCACTGGGAGAAAGCTTGCACGACATGGGCCCGGTAAAAGAATCGTTTTGGCAAGCCGAGTCCAGATGGTTGCAAATTGTAATTAGTGTAGAGTGATTTGTCATTTCAATCATTTACATTGGCATATATAGCCTAGCACTTGCCAAGTGGTGGACTTACCATTAGGCAATAGGCCAGAACTACCTTGGGCCCCCAACCTGAAGGGGCCCACAATAAGTTTCCCGATCATCATAGACTAGACCAGTAATATAGTGTACTTTCAAACAAGAAAAAGGCTCGTCAGATGTATTAATTCTGCCCAAGCCACCCACCCGAAAAAATCGAAAAAGTAAATAAAATAAAACGTTATAAAATTACAAATGAATATCATGTATTTAAATCAGCTGGAACATGTGTTAAAATGCACCAACAAATGGGAAATATGGTCTGGGGGAAGGACCCCAGAAGAAGAACATTTTTAAAGCTGTTCAGAACATGTAA
Source organism: Rhinogobius similis (assembly GCA_019453435.1). Classification (NCBI taxonomy): domain Eukaryota; kingdom Metazoa; phylum Chordata; class Actinopteri; order Gobiiformes; family Gobiidae; genus Rhinogobius; species Rhinogobius similis. The sequence goes on along the minus strand of CM033640.1, from coordinate 3,597,999 downwards.
GCTATTGCTCATATGAATTAGTAAAAACAATAAACAAGAACAAAAAACAAGCTTCCTTTCGAGGACAATTCAAGAAACATAACAGAAAAGTTATAGAAAATCACTCTTGAAGAGGAGGGGTCTGTACTTAATTTTGCCTTGGTCCCCCAAATTCCTATGTCCGCCACTGCACTTGCCACACATATTTTGACAAAAAACCAAAGCAATAACAAATGTCCTCGACCGCTTGCACTTTATTTGTCCTGTCCAAAATAAAATGGACTGCATAAATGTTGGGATGTAGCATTTGGCTTAGCATTTTTATCAATCAAACCTTTCAGGCCAGGACTCTTGACTGCAAAATGAAAGGATGTCCAGGTTTAATTGTATTTCAATTTTGTATTTATATTACGACCCCGAATTTGCAGACCACTTAAATAACACAGCCGCTACATGGATTGACATACAGTAACTGCAGAATCAATGGGGCTTAGGGCTGGGTATCGCATAGTACCCCACGATATGATACCTATCCCGATACCCAGAACCTGATACGATGCATTTCCTAATAAATGGATATCTTAGTTATTAAAACAGCGTTTCGATTTTGTAAAATAACTAAATGGGACTTGCCGGTCTTGACACTCAATTCAGATTTTTTTCCCAAATCAGATTTATTTGGAAAAGCCCTTCACATTACAAATAAAATGTGACTCAAATGAGTTTTAATGTGCGAACCCAGTCTGATGTGTCTGATGTGGAGGAAAACAAGACAGAAACAGGAGCCGTGCTGTTGTCACATCATGAGACCATAATGAGGTCTTTTCCACACTTTGTTAAACCAATTAAGTCAAAACTTCACTTTTTTAATCCTGCTTAGCTTGTTGTCTAGCATTTGAAGACATTTGAAGGTTTCATTTGTATAATTCCTGTCTTGTGTCTCTTGTTTCATTTCAGCGCAGAAGTCAGATTAACGTCACTGGCCTGTTCAGACTGCAGTCACTTTGCAAAAGATTTGAATCAGATTCAGTTCCACGTGTGAAAACGGCCTGGGTCGTCTTCGAACAAATCATATTCGGGCAGTGAACGCAGAGTAAAACGATATGATACGGCCCAGCTCCATTCACCAAACTCACTGCTAAAACGCTGAATGTTGCGGGGCTGTAGTCGACTAAAGAAATTCTTGGTCGACTAAAGACCAGCCCCATCGACCGACTAGTTGACTAAAAGGGGGTGTGGCAAAAATAGATCAAAACGTAAAGTATTTCCATTTATCTAAACCAGGGGCGTCCAAACTTTTTCCATCGAGGGCCACATACTGAAATTTAGACCAAGCGGAGGGCCACAATTAAATCGTGAAACGTTCAAAAAAGTTGCACTAATCTGATTTTTAAAGCGACACCACGCCGTAAAAAATATGTCTTAGGACAATGTGGGCCACATCACCAGGAAGCTTGAGGGCCAAGAAAAATTGGTCTGCGGGCCGCTTTTGGCCCCCGGGCCTTAGTTTGGACATGCCTGATCTAAACCAAACTGCACTCAAAAGAACACAGATGTAGAAGAATTCATGCAAAAAAGTCCTGGTTTAGTCCTTGTTTAGTCTTGGTTTAGTCCTGGTTTAGTTTAGTCCTGGTTTAGTCCTGGTTTAGTCCTTGTTTAGTCCTGGTTTAGTCCTTGTTTAGTCCTGGTTTAGTCCTTGTTTAGTCCTGGTTTAGTCCTGGTTTAGTCCTTGTTTAGTCCTGGTTTAGTCCTTGTTTAGTCCTGGTTTAGTCCTGGTTTAGTCCTTGTTTAGTCCTTGTTTAGTCCTGGTTTAGTCCTTGTTTAGTCCTGGTTTAGTCCTGGTTTAGTCCTTGTTTAGTCCTGGTTTAGTCCTGGTTTAGTCCTTGTTTAGTCCTGGTTTAGTCCTTGTTTAGTCCTGGTTTAGTCCTTGTTTAGTCCTGGTTTAGTCCTTGTTTAGTCCTGGTTTAGTCCTTGTTTAGTCCTGGTTTAGTCCTTGTTTAGTCCTGGTTTAGACCTGGTTTAGTCCTTGTTTAGTCCTGGTTTAGTCCTGGTTTAGTCCTTGTTTAGTCCTGGTTTAGTCCTTGTTTAGTCCTGGTTTAGTCCTTGTTTAGTCCTGGTTTAGTCCTGGTTTAGTCCTTGTTTAGTCCTGGTTTAGTCCTTGTTTATTCCTGGTTTAGTCCTTGTTTAGCCCTGGTTTAGTCCTTGTTTAGTCCTGGTTTAGTCCTGGTTTAGTCCTTGTTTAGTCCTGGTTTAGACCTGGTTTAGTCTTAGTTTGGCCTTAGTTTGGACATGCCTGATCTAAACCAAACTGCACTCAAAAGAACACAGATGTAGAAGAATTCATGCAAAAAAACAACTATTTATAAAGAAAAATACTAAGAGACAGTGTATTTATATGTTAAGACTCCAAAATCTTCCGCTGACTCACTTGACTAACGACTAATAAAAACCTTGGTCGACTAAGATACCACCGACCGACCAATCGACCAAACGACTAAAGGATTACAGCTCTAGACTGCGCTGTTGTCATCTGTATAACCTCTACAGCAGTTGTTTACTAAGCACCTCTGTTATGCAGCTATCCCAGGCCCGCACGTCCCCGCCCCTGCCTCATGCTAAGCCCACTCAGCCCCGTCCAGCCACAACAGAGCGTCTGTGTGGTGCCAGGGCAGGTGTCCCGTGGGCCGAACCGGAGCTAACCGCTGCCCCACACTGGCCGGGTAAGAGGTGCCAGGGTGCCATTTAGGCTGGAGGAAAGAGAGAGCACTGGAACTCGATAACGCTGCTGCGAATCGCCCCAGAATGGAAGTTTTGTGATCGGCCACTTTTTTTTTTTAAGAGAAGGGAAGTGGTAGACGAAATGTTTGTGAAATGCGATTGGGTTTAGGGCCGTGCAATTAATAGTACAGACAGTATAATCGTCATTTAAATGATTACTCTATTCAGTAACAAATAATGTTGTAATCCAGACTACAATGAATTACCTTCTGTTCAACTTCTGGTCAACTCAAAACTAAAACTAAAGATATCTTCCAAATATATAGCCTTTTTTTTTAGCTGTTTTATTGGTTTAGACCTGGTTTTGTCCTGGTTTAGTCCTGGTTTAGTTCTTGTTTAGTCTTGGTTTAGTCCTTGTTTAGTCCTGGTTTAGTTTAGTCCTGGTTTAGTCCTTGTTTGGTCCTGGTTTAGTCCTGGTTTAGTCCTTGTTTAGTCCTGGTTTAGTCCTGGTTTAGTTTAGTCCTGGTTTAGTCCTTGTTTAGTCCTGGTTTAGTTTAGTCCTGGTTTAGTCCTGGTTTAGTTCTTGTTTAGTCCTGGTTTAGTTTAGTCCTGGTTTAGTCCTTGTTTAGTCCTGGTTTAGTCCTGGTTTAGTCCTGGTTTAGTTCTTGTTTAGTCCTGGTTTAGTTTAGTCCTGGTTTAGTTTAGTCCTGGTTTAGTCCTGGTTTAGTCCTGGTTTAGTTCTTGTTTAGTTTAGTCCTGGTTTAGTCCTTGTTTAGTCCTGGTTTAGTCCTGGTTTAGTTCTTGTTTAGTCCTGGTTTAGTTTAGTCCTGGTTTAGTTTAGTCCTGGTTTAGTCCTGGTTTAGTTCTTGTTTAGTCCTGGTTTAGTTTAGTCCTGGTTTAGTTTAGTCCTGGTTTAGTTCTTGTTTAGTCCTGGTTTAGTTTAGTCCTGGTTTAGTCCTGGTTTAGTCCTGGTTTAGTTCTTGTTTAGTCCTGGTTTAGTTTAGTCCTGGTTTAGTTTAGTCCTGGTTTAGTCCTGGTTTAGTTCTTGTTTAGTCCTGGTTTAGTTTAGTCCTGGTTTAGTCCTGGTTTAGTTCTTGTTTAGTCCTGGTTTAGTTCTTGTTTAGTCCTGGTTTAGTTTAGTCCTGGTTTAGTCCTGGTTTAGTTCTTGTTTAGTCCTGGTTTTGTTTAGTCCTGGTTTAGTCCTTGTTTAGTCCTGGTTTAGTTTAGTCCTGGTTTAGTCCTGGTTTAGTCCTGGTTTAGTTCTTGTTTAGTCCTGGTTTAGTTTAGTCCTGGTTTAGTCCTGGTTTAGTTCTTGTTTAGTCCTGGTTTAGTTTAGTCCTGGTTTAGTCCTGGTTTAGTTGTTGTTTAGTCCTGGTTTAGTTTAGTCCTGGTTTAGTCCTGGTTTAGTTCTTGTTTAGTCCTGGTTTAGTTTAGTCCTGGTTTAGTCCTGGTTTAGTTCTTGTTTAGTCCTGGTTTAGTTTAGTCCTGGTTTAGTTCTTGTTTAGTCCTGGTTTAGTTTAGTCCTGGTTTAGTCCTTGTTTAGTCCTGGTATAGTCCTGGTTTAGTTCTTGTTTAGTCCTGGTTTAGTCCTGGTTTAGTCCTGGTTTAGTCCTGGTTTAGTCCTGATTTAGACCTGGTTTAATCCTGGTTTAGTCAAATCTGGTCCAGTTCTGGATTGGCAGTGCTACAGATGCCTTTCATGTCACATGTTTTTTGTATTTCTAAAGCGTTGGACTTGTTTCTGGCCCCAAGAACAAAACCATCTAAAAATCTGGCCCTCGGTGAAATAAAGTTGAACAGCCCTGCTTTATTCCATTCTCCAGGTTTCCATAAGACACATATTTACAGCTGTAACATTCAGGCTGAGGTTATGAATATATGCAGTTATGGCACACATTCTCAAAAATAAACATCAGAAGCGTTTCGGTGTAGGGTAAACATGTTTTACAGATAGACACAGAAGCAGAGAGCTCCAGATCGTGACGTTATGCATTTTCAGTTATAGCCTAGAGATTTTAAGCTGCTAAAAACTAAACTAAGCGTGGATTTAAACGTCTGCTGACCGTATACTGTGGAAAATGTATGTAAAACTTTGCAGTTTATCGAGTTGTTTCATGGTTCTTTTGTTATATTTCTACATTATTTTGTTGATGCTAATGTGTCTCTATGGACGTTTTGCACAGTCGTTTTTTGACGTTCCATCTCGGTGGGCAACATACCACATTCTGTTCTAGACATCATTGTGAATGCCTCCAGAAGACACGCACAATCTGAATCTGATCTGAGCGTATTTTGTTTATTGTAAAAAATGATGGTACAAATAAGACACCTCTGCACATCTGCAATCTGCGATCTGACAGACACCCCACACCTGTCCAACAGTCAAACCTCAACCAACACTTTTTGACACAAAAATTCCAGTTATATTGAAACTAAAATGTGCATGCTTGAATTTACTCATCAAAAAAAGCTTAACGTTCACAAAAACAAGATGAAAACAAGGCTAATTTTGGACAATTCAGGAAAAGAAATAAAATCAGCCTCTTTCATTTAAAAGAGTACCTTGGTGTTTTTGTGATATATATTTAGTTTCTCGCGATATCGATGGAATTGCGTTAGCCAGTATTGCAATATCGATACCTTTTTCTGTATAAAAGCTGCTAACCTTGTAGTTCAGAACTCTGCAAACATGTTCTAAAATACATGTCTTTCTACTGTGAGAGATTTCTTTTTCAAGATTTTTAGTGCTATAAAACATCCCTAACGAAATGAATTCATTTTTGTCTGTTCTGAATTCGTGCAGCCCCCTGTCCAAGTCTGAAATGTAAATCGAAAGAAGGAAATTTCAGAACATCTGTAGAGGTCGTAACTGTTTACACCGACGGAAACAAAAGGATATTGTTTTTGCAGAAGACGGTCACAAAACTGCAGCCTTTGGGATTATTTGAAACTTCTAGAATTCTTGGTATTGTCGGTGAACAGTTTTCGTTGGGTACACTCGGCCTGTCACGATAATCACCAAATCGACTCAATAAATGGGAGATGGACTCTTTGCCGTGTGTATTTGGTCCTACTGCTAGCGGGGGACGGTTTGTTATTTCTCTGCACCAGGACAGGATTTGAGCAGTGAATGATAACCTTTTGGGGGGGATTTTCCTGCTTTAGTGTTATGATGTCAGTGGGTGGCATAAATTAGTTTCTAAGTTATCGTTTAATATTTATATTTTCCTCAGCAATATTCCACGCTGAAAAATGTGTTATCGTGACTTGCTATTGGTACATTGTATTAGAAGTGATTTGTGTGAAGAATCCAGTGTCTGCCTGGAAATGTGTCGTGTACAAGAAGCTGTTGAAATATTGCTGTCTGCTTTTCCAACATAAACATAAATGAAAAAATGAAAAATATTGTGATCTTGTCTGAAGCGCAGAGTCAGCTTGAAGATTGTACTTTCTCCTGTTAGAACTCTACTTTATTATCTACTTTATAATGGTATTCCTTAGGGCTGGGGGATTTGGCAAAAATGATTATCGTTATTATTTCTTGGGGCGAGATGATGATGTCGATTTTAATAAAGATTTGTGTTCACTTTGTATTTTCTATTGCCTTTAATGGAGCGGCACGATTTAGGAAAACCGTTTTTTGAACGGTGTGATTGTGATTGGATTTGTGATTTATGTTTTAATAATAGGATTCTGTTCAAATTCACATTTTAAACACAATTTTGTCACTTTTAGTCATGTTTTTGGTGCATTGAGTCACGTTTTGTTTTGGCTGTAGGTGCTTTTTGACGCTTTTGAACGCATTTTTATTGCTTTTAGACGTACTTTTGTCGCACATGTTTGTACAAATCCAAGCTACAGTGTTTTATTCAAATCAGCTTTTATTCAAATCAAAGCAAGACATTTTGATTTTGTTGTTTATGGAAGAAATGATTGCACTTCAAAAACTGCAGCTTTTGCGATTTGCTAATTGCATCCGTTAACATTGCGTTTTTGTGTCGATTTCGATTCATTCTGCAGCCGTAGCCTATAAGAGGTAAATAAAGTCATCTGCTCAGAGGCTTCAGAGGCTAAACAACAGGAAAAAAAGTGTGTTTGAACAGACAGCTGCATTAAAAGAGACAAACAATGAATCACGATACAATGTTTTCACAAAAATAGCAGATTGTCACAGGGACCAGCTCACGATTCGGTTTTTTATCGCCGTGTCTCCCAGCACCACTTTCTCCTGTTAGAGCTCTACTTTCACTCTTCTTCATAATGGTATTCCTTGTGTTTTGGTCAGCTGTGGACATTCACTTTCCCTGGAACTCTTGTTATGGCAACAACAACAATGGTGGAGCCTTCGCGGCGTCGCCCCCTGGCACCGGCCGTGGCACCCAGCTCACCCGCCGCCCGCCCCCACCCCCGCGGGCCGCTCCAGCTCCCGGCAAACCCCGTATACCCACCGCATTTCTCAGATTCGACCCCCTCGGCCCGTCGCCCCCCTCTCAATTTCGTCTTTTCTTCTGCTCTCACAAAGACCGCCATTGAGTCCGACAGCGAAAATGGCAGACACAAAATACCGAGGGATTTCTCCAGACTTAGCGCTCGGTCTCTCGGCGCCAGTGTGTTCCGCGGTGAGAGCGGCGAGGCAAGAGGGGGGGCCGCGAGTTGGACGTCTGCCCGGGAGCGGAGAATAGAGCTAAATAAAAGTCTGACATAGCATCTTCACCCGAGAAACAATGGCCAAACACGCACAGTCATTGTTGCTGCTTAGAATTCAGCAGTTGTTCCAGCGCTTTTCTCGCTGCATAAAAGCGCTGATAACTTAAAAGTCTCCAGTTAGTTTGTCTGGATGGAATAATGAGCGTAAACATTAAAAGCTGCGTTCGTTTTAGGGCTGCAGTGATTCATCGACGGATTGTGACATAATAATAGTCGTGTTTTGACAATCGTGATCGTTATCTGGACTATAAAAACTATAAAACACCTTTTACAACAAAGACTGGCGCGTTATAGAATAAGGATTCAAGATTAATTGCAATTTTGATGGATGCAATTACCAAATCGCAAAGACTGGATTTTTTTGAAGCGCCATGATTTCCACCACAAATGACATTTGACATTCTAGTCTAATTCTGCATAAAATCTGCAAACCCTGAAGTTTAGATCTGCACAAATGTTGAAAAACATGGGGTTCTTTAAAGTTTGTCAGTGCATTTCATTCTATTGTCAAAATTTGAACTTTTAATTATAAGATTCTGTTGAAACATAATAAAAAATCTAACCACAAACAGAATCATTGTCAGAGAGATCGCAATTAGATATTTTCCTCCAATCGTGCAGACCTAATATTGAATCAAAATGTCAAAAACTAAGGAACAATATCTGATTTTTATTAATAATACACTTTATTCGTATATATCCTCCATCTAGAAGCCTTCTGTCACCTTTTTCAACCTTGACAATGTATTTAAAAAGTTTCAATGTATGGAAATAATTGTTTGACTCGTGGGCCGATCACAAAATGTATCGCTGACTTGTCGACTACTAAAATAACCTTGTATAGTAGCATATAGTAAATTGTGTGCCACAGCCCTAATTCATTTGCCTCATCACAGAGGGCTGCCTTTATTTTACTGAGCATTTAGAAAAGAATTGTGAAATTAAAAGTAATTCAACCTTGATTACACGTGCGTTGTCTGGTTGCAACATCTTTTGGAGTGAAGTAAAGTTGGTGAAACAGACGTAGAACAGTGCAACCCACACAACATTAAGTGTCATTTAACCAAGATTCTAACATTTAAAGTTAAACAAGTATGTGTAGAATATGGGACCTTTAATAAGTTCCAGTTATGAGTGCAAGCAGGAAGTAAACTATCCTTTTGAGGAATTAGCCTATTTTTGGGTCAGTTAAATGTATTACTCTTGTATTGTATAGATATTTACAAGAAATACTGTAGTTTACCTCAAATTAATAAATCATATTGACTAAAACAAAAGCAAAGCAGTTGCTATGTCAAATTTGTATTATTCATATTCATGTTATTCACAAATACCCGCTTGGATAAGACATTGATATAGTTATAACTGGCATGACGCAACTTAATTGTTAAAGGTCCCATATTCTGCTATTTTGCCCTTTACACAGTCTATTCTAAGGGCTTTGTTGATAAAATTTTGCGTTGTGCAATATCCATAACATAACAGTTTACAAAAAAACCCCATTTCTTGGACTGGCCCCCCTCCTTGCAAAAGCAAACGGCTCACTCTGAGATCCGACCCCCCTGAACAGAGAGCAGCCTGCCTCCCCCGCCCAACTCGCGCGCCTCCCCCGCCCAACTCGTGCCGAAGCCTAGAGCGGAAATAGTGCACATGCGCCAAGTGCTCCGGTAAACAGCGATACACAAACACTGAATAAACCTTTTATCCGTCCTGACGGTGCGTCGTGCTGAGTCCTACGTCCTGGATCTGACCTGGAGTTTGACGTGCTCCAGTACCTCGACGACAGACGTTGCCGTTTGGTAAATAACAAGCTAACTCTTCGATCTGTCGTATCCATCGTGTAATTACTGTGTAGCATTAGCATTAGCTGTTTTTATTCTGCGGCTGCGCGCTTCCCGGAGGCGTGGCTTAAACACCGCGTCATCCTGGTGAAGCCTCGTCATCCATGGGATGAGCCCCCGTCTGCCTGCTCAGCCGAGGGGGACGGAAAAGACAGTTCTCTAGTGAAAACATGCGGGAATCAATCAAAAAACCACTTTGGGCACAACATACGAGGCCCAAATAGCACTGTAGGAAGGTTAAAACCTCTGAAAAGTCGATTTTGCATGTTATGGGACCTTTAAGTTTTTGTGTGATTACTGAGGACGCTTTTTTTGGTTTTAGTAATAGTAGACATTTTGATATGTCATGTTATTTCATTCCGAAAGAATTATAAACCTGTCTCACGGGGAAAAAATCCAACTCATCGAATCGGAAACATTGCCACCTTCCTTTCGTTTCTTTATCTGAGCCGGTGGAAAGAAAATGTTGCTAAGTGAGTTCCTGAAACTTTTTATCGTAGCATTTCTGTAGCTGTTTGTAATCAAATTTACTGTTAGCATTGCAAGCTAACTTTGTTCCTTTTATGTTTCACTTATTTTTACTTCATAACGTCCACTATTCTTTGTTGACGTTTTCAGTGGCAGACCTAGGAATTTGGGGGCCCTAGGTAAAACTAAGTAATTGGGGTGGTAATTGAACTATTGAAAAAAAAAATCGACTAATATGTAATAATTCCAATAAGTTACATGTTCTAGAAGAATGCTTTAGAAATCAGACCATATTTCCCATTTGTTGGTGCATTTCACACATGTTTCAGCTCATTTAAATACATGATATTCATTGGTCACTTAAGAGTCGCACCAGTATATCGGCCCAGTATCGGTATCGGCCGATATTCACGTCATTGAGTGATATTGGTTTCAGTCTAAACCACTGATAACAGTGCTCTGATGTTACGCTCCAGTGAAGAGTTACTCTGGTCCCTCCTTAGAAACAGGAAGTAAACAGCTCCGTTTACTCAAACAACAGTCTGTAAACTTTAGTCCTGTCTTTATTCTGAGAAGAAATGACAAAGTTTTAGACAAAACTCGTCATTGAATCGGCTGCGGGCGCGACCCCTGATAAATGCAATGAGTTTTTCAGACATTATTTGACTAATTTTTCTCTTAAACGATCAGTTTAGACATGTCCATTCCAAGTAATTTTAGTGGGAGAGGTTTTAAGAAGAAAAGAAGAGCTCTGAGTGTCTGAACAGGCAGTCCAGAGGAGGAACAACATGAAACACACAGAGGGACTGGATAAAAGAAGGGAAGAGTGAGGCTCATTTTACTGTAAAGAATAATCATATTAAAGCATACAGTCTACATACATTTAACCATAGTGCTAAAAAAATAAATAAAAACCTTTTTCCCAAATAAAAAGTATTAGGTGTTATGTAACATTTTAAAATTGATTTCTTATTTTAGAAATAACTCAAAAACTAAAAAGTGGTACCTAGTATACAGCTGGTATGGAAACATACCAGCTGTAAACCAGGTATTTCTAAATTAAGAACTTCATTTATTCATTCAAGCGGTAGAGAATAAATGAATGAATTTCTTATTTTAGAAATAACTCAAAAACTAAAAAGTGGTACCTAGTATACAGCTGGTATGTTTCTTTCTTTAAAAACATATGAAAGTGTTTAAAATGAAAATACACAAGTGTTCAAAGTATGCTAACTTAAAGAAAATATTGGCCCAATATCAGTTATCGGCCCTAGCTAGTTCAATAATATCGGTCTCCATATTGGTGCACCACTATATTTGATTTACTGTTTAACTTTAGGGAGAGGTAGTTTGGGCAGAATTAATACATTTGACAATCCCAGACTATTCGGTTTCTTTAAAAGTACACTCCACTACTTTACTGTGAGATTGAGAGAATAGCAACTGTTTCAGAGCCTCTTATCGGGGGCCCCTTCAGGTTGGGGGCCCAAGGCAATTGTGTCTCGTTGCCTAATGGTAAGTCTGACATTTTTCTGTATAAAATGTTATGTAATTTAACTTTGAACGCCATGTTTCATTATTCAAACCTAATCCGAGCCATTTGCTACCACAGAGTATTCACTGTGAAAGATGGTAATAAATCGCTGACATCAGTGTGTGTTAGCCTGTGTTAGCCTGCGTTAGCCTGCGTTAGCCAACAGACCATACATTGTTGCACCCCCCCCTGAATTCCATCGCTGCCCTGTCTGTTCCCTGCACTTTTTCCATCACCAGCGCGATCGGCCTCCTGACCATATATGGACACGCCTTCAAGAAGCTCCCTTATCTGCCCCTGCGCTCCGTTTCGGTAACTGTTAAAAAGCTAAAGGAAACAGCTGACCTATTCTTGAACCGTCTCCAAAACGAGCCGCGGAGGAGACAATACAGCCTGATTTGGATAGACGGTTACACAGCCTTTAATAGCCCCATGATATGTAGCTATTCCGCGAACTCTTAACCTTTTGTTCCCGACTCCCGTGGCAACAGTGAAACAAATGACATCACTGTAATAAGGGAGTCCGTGTTTTGATTTACACTACAGCTTTGCGCCGCTGTAAATCTGCGTTTGTAACAGTTTTGTTTAACATTATACCCTGCGTGCTTTTTTCATTTTGTGACGCAGCATTTTTGTTATCCGCTTGTTTATATTTGCCTGTTTTTGTGAGGCGGACTAGTGTTAGCCTTACGTAGCAGGTTGTACCAGTACGTTTTTAAAAATTGTGTACACAGAGCTCGGGACTGAACGTCAAAAAAGTATTGTTATTAGCTAAATCCGCCATGTTTCTGTCCCATCGTGCAAAAAGTCCATAAAAATGCAATGGCCAAAACAATATTTAAAAAAGCAGACAACATAAATCCAATCCAATGAACTAATTTATCACTCTAGAGTTAAAGTGCGTATGACAGGTTTTTATGATTTTCTAGTTTTTGCTTTATTTGGTGGAATAAAACCTGTTGTAAACATTTATGAGAGCTGAGTGTCAGTTTGTGAATGAACACGATGACATGACACTATGGAGACCCACTAGGGAACCATTTACAACCAAGAAAAACATTTTTCTTATCGTTTAAACATTAATGCAAGAAAAAAAAAAGGCATTCCCATATATTTTTATTGGTCAAATCATAATTTCTGTGACATTAGAGTTTAGACCCAGTGAGCAGTTACAGAATTTCCTAGTGTGGTGACAGGATTGACAACCAGGAAGTAAAGTTTGAAGCCTAAAAAACTCCCAAATTGGGATAAAAATTGTTATTTCTGTAGCAGAAGCGTAAATATAATTATCTTAATACCTGTCATAGGCACTTTAAGGAATGCAACGAACCATTATTTTGGTGATCGATTAGACAGGCTATTAATCAGTTAGTTGTTTACATTGTGAGTCACCAGTGAATTTGAGATTTTTACTGAATTGGACCCGGACAAAGCTGCGCCGAAGCCACGTCAGACGCCCTGGTGGAGTATATTTACTCCAGGACATCTGAAGATTTTTTTCATCAAAAACACCAAATGTAGAGATTTCTCACGTCATATTTGTGTGATTCCTGCTCAGTCTGAGTAATAAAACCTCTTCTCTTAGCTCAGGGCATGTTTGAAGTCTCTGTTTCTGTAATTGATTCATTGCGATGAATCGATTAACTTGCTGCGGCTCTAATAGTTACATACAGTACTTTTGAATGAATGCGAAGATTAGTATGTTGCATCCTAGAACTGATTAAACGTTGGGCTAACAGAAAAAGAATCAGAACAGAATCCTCTTTAAAAGGATTTATTATTTATTTATGATGATTTCTATTTATTATGTATTATATGTTGTTTTCCCCGTGTTCAGTGATTCTGGAACTGCTCTAACTAGGACTAAACATCAGCAGGAAATTGGTCATCAAAAAAACGTTAAAAATGGGAGTAAAACAGGAATAAACGTCTAAAATAAAGTTGAATTAAATGAGATAGTACTGATGAGTATCGCCAATAGATAAATGTAAATCAGTGTTTGTATTTGTATGTTTTAAGATTTGATGCTAGCTCGTACCCACACCCGTTTGTTGTTTAGCGCTCAGACGTCCCGCACGTTCAGCTCGCACCTCTTTTCACTTCTGAGCGCTCACGTGACGCCGATGTACTCACAATAACGGTGGAGAAATGGCTTTAACTTCACTACCCTCGCGCTCCGTCGGTTAATTTGGCGTCGTGTTTTATTACGTGAACCCGACCCGTGTGCCCCGGGGCGGCGCTGATCCAAGAGTGTGGAATGTGGGCACGAGCACAGAGGAGCCATGTACAGTAGCAGGACAAGGTGACGTCAGTGCAGCTCAAGCCATGACCTCAGCTGCTCAAGAAGACACAGGGATGAGACGCTAGTTTGTCCAAGAGCGCTGCTGACTTTAGTCGTTGACGGTGATAAAAATTGAATGTTGAGCTGGTCACTGTGATAATCTGCTATTTTTGTGAAATCGTCGTATCGTGATTGACTGTTTGTGTCTTTAATGCAGCTGTCTGTTCAAACACACTTTTTCTCCTGTTGTTTAGCCTCTGAAGCCTCTGAGCAGATGACTTTATTTACCTCTTAAAGGCCAGAGCTGCACAATTAAAGTAAATCGACACAAAATCAAAACTTTAATGGATGCAATTAGCAAATCGCAAAAGCTGCAATTTTTGAAGTGCAATAATTTCATCCACAAACAACAAAATGTCTTGCTTTGATTTGATTAAAAGCTGCTCACTCTGTAGCTTGGATTTGTACAAACATGTTCTGAGACAAGCGACAAAAGCGTGACCAAAAGCGATAAAAATGCACCAAAACGTGTCTAAAAGTGACAAAAACGTGACTAAAAATGACGTGACTCAAAGTGACAAAAATTCAAATGTGACAAACACAACTGAATGTTATAAAAACGCAACTAAAAGCGACAAAATTCTGTTAAAATGTGAATTTGAACAGAATCCTATTATTAAAACATAATTGCAAATCTAATCACAAATGCACTGGTCAGAAAAATCACAGATATTTCTCCTAAATTGTGCAGCTCTATCATCTGCAATGGAAAATACAACGTGAACACGAATCATGATGAAATCGAAATCATGTTCTGGCCCCAAGAAAATCGCGATAATAATTTCTTGTCATATCGCCCAGCCGTATGTTGACTTTAGTCCTTTAGTCGATTAATCAGTCGACGGAGTCTTAGTCAACCAATATCGACAAATCTTTTTTTTTTCTTTAGATTAAATTAATTTATATGACAAAAAAGCAAAAACAAGAAGATATTGAGTGAGTTAGCTAAAGATTTTTAACTATGACATATAAATACTGTGTTTCCTAATACTTTTATGTATAAATTGTGGTTTTCCCATGTTTTTCTGTACATTTTTGGTCTTTTGAGTGCGTTTTGGGTCAGATACATGGAGATATCAGAGTTTTAATATATATTTTCCACACACTCTTCTAGTCGACTAATCGGTCGATGTTGGCTACGGAACCTACTTAGAAATATTAGCTGCGTTTCCATTGATCATCAAATTTGCACATCAAAATTTCTCAAATGGAAACGTGTCAATTTAGAAAAAAACACACTGCTTTGTTGAAGTAATATTTTTACTCTTGCAATAGGTAGTTTTCTGCGAGCACCGAAATGCACGCAAAACAGCAAAGGAAACACATCAACAACACATCCACAACGAATTACATCATCATCAAAAGTACAGCTGCATTTTAAAACGCAAATGTGGCTTTATTGGACCGAGTTATGTCGAAAATGCTAATAAATGACTTGCGTTAGTGATTAGCATACAGGTCAAACTTAATGGAGTCCAAGAAATCTTATAACAACTGAACTCTGGCTTGTACGTGTCCGAAACGTTCCATGTTTGGTAATAGTGCCGCACTAAATATTATTTGGGCTTTTATATGTTTAGAGTTTTTGCCAGTTTAAAGTCTGTATAAAGTCATGAAAACTCCATATAAAGTCGTGAAAATGAGGTTCGAAAGCCCTGATATCTGCGCTGACTGCCCTTTGAGACGTTAGTTTGCAAAAACCAATATCTTTCAGGCAACATTTGTGAGCCTTTTTTGTGCTTATAAAAAGGCAAAGTGCAAAAAGTAAACACTTGTTGCTTCCCTTAGAAACAGATATGTCTCCGACCAGTTTAATTCTTGAAATGTGACGTACGTTGGCATGAAACAACATCAGCTTTTGTTTGCGGTACTCTGTCTTGTTTTTGAATATTAAACTTTTTGGATTGCCTTCAAAGTGTGTATGACATGCTTTTATGATGTTATAGTTTTGACTTCATTTGGTGGAATAAAACCCGTTCTAAATATATAGGATAGCTTTGCACCAATCATCAGTTTGTGAAGAAAACTTGAAAAATATGTTGAAATTTACAGAAAGTAGAGCAGAGTTCCAAAACATGATGACGTCACACTAGGGAGACACACTAGGGACAATTTACAACTGAAACACAATTCTTCTGATCGTGATTAATTCAACAAAATACAGATGTTCCCTTTTTTTTCCGTCAAATAATCATTTCTGGGACATTAGAGGAGTAACAGTTACAGAATTCCTAGTGGTGTGTCATGATTTACAACCAGGAAGTACAATTTTAAACCAAAAAACTTGCCAAACTGGAATAAAAATGGTTAATTCTTTAGCAGAATTTTAAATATAATGATATGACAGGTGACAGGTTTTAACTAATTTAGATTTTTATTTGGTGTATTAATGCCTTGTT
Organism: Rhinogobius similis; assembly: GCA_019453435.1. Lineage (NCBI taxonomy): Eukaryota > Metazoa > Chordata > Actinopteri > Gobiiformes > Gobiidae > Rhinogobius > Rhinogobius similis. The sequence continues at coordinate 3,582,012 of CM033640.1, read as the reverse complement.
GTACATAAAACATCTATAGTTCTACACCAATCAAGTCGTAGTTTATGGAGAAAAGTTGAAAAATCAGTTGAAAATTACAGGAAGTAAAAAATTGATGACATTACACTAGGCAGACTAATTCTATCCAAAGGTTATGCATAATTTACCCAAAATAAACACCTTATTTTACAATTAAAACATTAATTCCACAAAATAAAGGTGTTCACATATATTATGATTTTTCAGATTAAAAAACTGAGACATTAGCTGAGTTTTAGCCCAGTGTACAACAGTTTACAACGAGAAAGCAAAAATTTAAACCTAAAAAATGGCCAAACTGGAATAAAAATGGTTAATTCTTTAGGAGAGTCTTAAATATAATGATCTGAACAGTTTTTTTGGTCCAATTAGTCCCCCTCCTGTTATAATCTGTGTATTCTTGGACGTTCTCGTTAGCATGCAGGGCGTGGGCTGAGGGAGACTCCGCTCTATCTGCACATCGCCTCCCCCTGATAGAGCTCCGTTACACCTAACACGCTCCCGCAAATTGGCCCGAGCGGGGGTTGCCATGACGACGGTGTGTACGGATACCGCCACCGTCTCCCGTCTGAGCACCATATGTGGCACTAATTTGCCTCCAGCGCAGTGCAGCAGTGACTGACACACATCTGGCCAAAAGAAGGTCACCTGGTGAAACTGGGCAGCCTTGACTGATAACTCCATGTTGATGTGTCTAAATCCAGATGAAGGGCTAATATTACTGGTTATGTTCTTTGAGCAGGAAGAATATGCAGTGAAATTCAGTGTCCAGTATGTTATTGTGCTTATGACAGGTCGGACTACTCATTCATTCATTTTCTACCGTTTGTTCCCGTTTGGGGTCGCGGGTGATGAAGCCTATCCCAGTGACTTTGGGCCTAAGGCGGGGTACACCCTGGACAGAGGCCAGCTCATCCCTTTAGGGGGCCATTAGGGCTGTAGTCGATAAATAATTTTATTTCAATCAAAAGAATTTATACGACAAAAACAACAAAAAAGTGAAGATATGTTGTGGGTTAGCTAAAGATGAATCATGAGTTTAATCTAATGTATAGACATATAAATACATTCTTGGTACTTTTTAATTGTTATTTTTTTGCATGAACTCCAATGCAGTTGTATTTTTTGATGCAGTTTGGGTCAGATACAGAAAGATACTTCATAGTTTTGCAGTGCCACCGCAAATCGGTCGATAAGGTCGACCAAGGTTGTCTTGAGTCGACTACAGTCCTAGAACAGCTGCATGTGTTTGGACGGTGGGAGGAGCCAGAGAACCCAGAGAGAACTCACTGTACACAGGGAGAACATGCAGACTCCACCCAGAGAGACCGTGGGATGTTGGTCTGGTCTGGGATTCGAACCCACGATCTCCTTATTGGGAGGCAAGAGCTCTAACTGCTGTGCTCCCTGGTTGGACTGACCAAAATGCAGTTAAGATAAATATATATCAAATTCTGATAAAAAACTTTTCAAATTTTACCCTACTTTAGCAAATGTTAAGTTTTTTGTTTTTTTTTACTTCCTGGTTGCAAATGATGACATCACACTAGGAAATTACCAAGAAACCATCCTGTACAAAGGGCCAAAACTCTAACGTCACAGATTTTTTCATTTGACACAGAAAATACATGTGAACACTTTTATTTTGTTGAAAGTTTAAATGATCAAAAAAGTAGATTCTTTTGTGTAAATTATGCTGTAACCTTTATCTCCCAAGTGTGACGTCATCTTTTTTTTTTTGACTTCCTGTCAATTTCAACATATTTTGCTTCACAACTAGCTACCTGCTCGGTGTAAAACTATAATTTATATTTACATATATAGATATTACAGATATAGAATAATACAGATATATAGAATAAACTGAATGAAGTCAAAATGAGACAATGAGTGCACACAGTCTATATTTTGTTAAGTCCTTGCTGAGAGTATTCTCTCTACACTCCTCTTTATACGCACAAGCCTGAACAGCGCTGTCCAGAAGGACTAAATGATGGCAGCCGCAATTTTTCTTGGAAATTGTTTTTTTTTTTTTGTTAGGTTAGAAAAAACACAACACTGCTTGTGAGAACTTGAAATGGACTTTTTACCTTTACTAAACAGATCTGAGTACACAATAATACATTCAAGTGTTAGTTTAGTTTATGCGGGCTCTTTTTAAATGAATATATTTCCATTGTTCATCAAGGATTAGGCTGAAGCAATGGCTTATGGGAGCCCACCCCAGGCCATTTTATTCACGGCTGCCTGATAGTTGCGTACATCATCTAATTCAGAGTGATTCCTTATTCCTTATGACTCTACAGTGTCAGTGTGTTGTGTTGTGTTGGACTTGTCCAAACAAAAGCCACGCGGACACAGCTGTGTGCCTTTTACAATCCCACTCACAGGCGAACACGTGGAAGTAGCACGGCTTTTGATACTAAAGAAAAGGTCTGGTACTCGTACTGATTTTAATACTAGCAATATAACAAAAATAGCATTTTTTAGACAATAGACCAGTGGTGTCCAAACTTTTTGCATCGAGGGTTACAGTTTGAACAGGGGTGCGCCGATATATCGGCCCAGTATCGGTATCAGCTGATATTCTCATCATTGAGTGATATCGGTTTCAGTCCAAAACCACTGATAACAGCACTCCAATGTCGTGCTCTGGTGATGAAGTTAACTCTGCCGTCCCTCCTTAGAAACAGGAAGAAAACAGCTGCTCCGTTCACAGAGGCTTTCTGCAGCTTTATTCAAAAAGAACAGTCTAAACTTTAGCTCTGTCTTTATTCTCAGTTAAAAGACCCCAAATTGTCAAGGTTACAGGCTTATAAAAGCTCTAGAAAAGTTTTAGACAAACTTATCATTAAAGTTACGAATTTACCCACGACCTGTGATAAATGTGATGATTTTTTTCCAGACATTATTTGATTAGTTTTTTTTTCCAAACAATCAGTTTAGACATGTTCACTTCTAATTATTTTAGTGGGAGAGGTTTTAAGAAGAAAAGAGGAGCTCCGAGTGTCTGAACAGACACAGACAGAGGAGAAGCTGTTGTTACAGGGAGAAGGGTGAGTCTGCAGAGCCGGAGGCTGCACATTTAAGCACTCTCTCCGAGTCTGCAGACTCTACTGTTGGTTACAGGAGGAGGAACAACATGATGTCACACAGAGGGACAGAGAGACTGGATAAAAGAATGGAAGAGTGAGGCTCATTTTACTGAAAGAAGAATCATATTAAAGCTTACAGTCTGCATACATTTAACCATAGTGCTAAATAAAGGATAGCTCTATCAAATGTTTTCCTTTTTACCAAATAAACTATTATGTTACAAAAAAGTTACAAAAACGTCACTTAAAGTGACAAAAACTTGACTAAAAGCACCAAAAACATGACTATAGTGACTAATATGATGCAATTAAAATGAGACAGAAACACGACCCAAAGATACAAAAACTTGACTTAAAGTGAGAAAAACACTACATAAAGTGGCAAAAAGTGTCGGAAATGTATCTGAAAGCAACAAAACGCTTCTATAAGAGTCAAAACATTACTAAACGGAAATAAAAATTTGACAAAAATATGACAAACATGAATAAAAGTGACAAAAACATGAGTAAATGCGACAAAAACAAGACCATAGTGACTATTATGCGATTAAAATGCAGCAGAAATGCAACTTAAAGCAACAAAAAACGACACTAAGTGACAAAAGGCAACCAAAAGTGAGAAAAACACTATTTAAAGCAATAAAAACACTACTGAAAATTATAAAAATAAATACGTGACTAAAAGAAACAAAAATGTACTAAAAATGCAACTATAAACAACAAAAAAGGCAACTAAGTGACAAAATGCAACTAATAGTGTGAAAAACGCTACTTAAAGTGACAAAAACGCAACAAAAAACAACACAAAAAGATAACAAAAACAACACAAACGCTCTAAAAACACTTCTCCTGGTTGTGTTTAAAACATGAACATTGAACAGAATCCCATTATTAACACATCTAATCACAATACTGATCACAATTCGTTATTTTTCCCAAATCGTGCAGCTCTAATTTGAACCTAATTGCTCTTTTATTTCCTCTATTCTCAAGGACAAATCTAACGCACTTTTTTCGTTACCGGCCAATACAGATATTTGTGAAAATCCGTCAGTATCGGCCGACACTTGAACCTGATAAAGACACGTGCAGGAGCCGACATGACTCCCAGCAGCAGCAGCAGGAGGAGCGACAGGCAGGTTCACGGCACTCCTTGCATTGTTCACACAGGACTTTCACAGTTGCCTGAGCTCTTGTTTAGGGATAAGAAGGTCATAGGTTGAAGAGGCTTGTGTTACTATGTTTTGACCGAGTGCGAACAGGGCGACGGCGCCGTGGATGCAGCTGTATCGCGGAGACCGGGCATTGTTTGTTTGAAATGCGGAACGTTGCGCGGCAATTTTATCATTGGGTTTCGCTCTGAGAATGTTCAAAAACAGACAGGGGATCATGTCATTTTTGCTGAAACAAGTCGGTACACCCTTGTATTCAAGATCATCCAGGATTTAGTAGGAATTTGTGAACCAGACAGTGTCCCAAACTGTAAAGTAAGAAGATAAGTACAAGCTTGTCTTGTCTGTCTTGAAAATTTGTTCCACATGAATTAAAGTCTATATGACAGGTTTTCAAATGTTCTAATTATGACTTGGTGGGAGGGCACCTGTGGCAATTATTTATCATAGTTTTACATCTGTGAAGTTGCAGTTTGTGAAGAAATTTAGAAAAAAAAAAGTTTAAAATTACAGGAAGTAGAGCTGAGTTCCAAAACGGAATCCCTCCACCAAGAAGCGAGACAATTTACAGACAACTACACAACTTTTGGGCAGTTTCAACTGTCATTCAACAAAATAAAGTAGTTATCAGGTATAATTATTTGTCGAATCATAACTATTGTGTAATTAATGTGGGTTTTGGCCCTTGTTTTTAAAATGGTTGCTAGGTAACAGTTGTGGAATTACCTCTACCTTTGTCATATTTACTGCTGTCCAACCAGGAAGTAACATTTTAAACATGACGAAAACTGTCAAACTAGGGATAAATAAGCGTAAAATCTTAAATATAATCATGTTCACAACGTTTTAGTGAAATGTGTCGTCTAATCTGTCATATAGACTTTAATTGCCTGCATTTTGTGGAGGGAAATACTACGCGGTAAAGTTTATTTTAATATCTTTGACCATTCTTTTGTGTTTTGTTTATATTTTAATCTCAGACTTAACACAATGAATTGGAGTTTCAAAATAAGATAGGTAGTTTGCCATTATATCGGTGATTGTTTGCATATAAAAGGCAAAAATTAACCAGTGAGAAGAAAAAGTAATCCTGTAATTATGCAATCCAAAACAGCAGCAGGTCTTTCTGTGACCAGTCTGCCAGGTTAGCCGCGTGAATCACTCCAGCGACTCCTTTTGCAATCGTTTGTTTGCGATGATTGATAAATAGTCGGGCTGTAGTCCAGTGTTTCCCAACCAGGGCTACGGGGACCTCAAGGGGTACGTGAGGAAATACCAGGGGGTACTTGGAATGGTTTTGAGGTTTTAAAAGAAGATGAAAAGTACTTTTATCTGATTTAAAAGTGTTATTAGTTGTAAATTTAGCATCTTTTTGGAGTATCTTGGAGCATAAATATAATTAAAACAAAAAAATATAAGTAATAATTGACAATATGCGACTTTTAAACCCTTTTATTTTGCTGAAAGTCAAGCTAAGGGGTACTCGAAGTTTGAGACAAAGCTTAGGGGGTACTCGAGACAAAAAAGGTTGGGAAACACTGCTGTAGTCGACTAAAGAAATTCTTGGTCGACCAAAGACCTGCCCCGTCGACCGAATAATCGACTAAAAGGGGGCGTGGGAAAAAGACATCTAAACCATGAAGTATCACGGTGGATCTGACCCAAACTGCACCCAAAAATATAAAAATAAATGCATGCAAAAATATCAGTTTATACAGAAAAGTACTAGTAAACTGTGTATTTATGATAGAGATACAGATTTACTCCAAAATCTTCAGCTAACCCACTCCAAGTCTTCTCGTTTTTTGCTGTTTTTGCTACATACATTTGTTGAATGCAAATAAAACAATATAACAATAAAAATCTTGGTCGACTAAGACAGGGGTTCCCAAACTTTTCTGCCCGGGACCCCCAAATTAGCCACGCAATTGACTCGGGACCCCCAAAGCGAAATGAAAATGTAGCAATAATTGCAATAAGTGACAAAGCATGTTAATTCAGGTTTAATATTGGTTATTTGAATAGTTTATTGTCTTATTAGACCCTATTTCACTAAAAGATACTGTTTAAAATTGAAAAAATAGAGCAAATACAATGTCATATTAATGAAAATGAGATCTTGAAATCATCTCACGACCCCCAGCTTACCCCTCGCGACCCCCCGAGGGGTCCCGACCCCCACTTTGGGAACCACTGGACTAAGACACCACCAACTAAAGGATTACAGCCCTAATAAATAGAGCTGAATGGTTTTGACAAAATATCTAATTGCGATATTTCAGACAAACATTGTGGTTACTTTTGCAATTAACTTTGTCATTGTGGAATTCTGTTCAACTTTCACATTTTAAACATGTCTAGGAGCATAAACATTTGAGAGAAGACTCAAGTATGAACTGACATGTTAATCACAAAATTCTATGCATTTCACAACATGTTTGTAGAGGTGTAAACTACAGGGTTTGCAGCGTTTAGACAGAATAAGGCAGGATATTTTGATTTGATTGTGATTAAGTTCTACTGATAAATGAGCAAAGCCAGAAGGGAAACCGACCCACACACATTTATTTTGTACAAATACCACACTGTGAATGCTGCTAGTCTGGTTCAGAGCGACTGCAATTTCAATAAGATTGTACATGACCAGATTTTAGTTTTAAATGCATTCCAAAATTATTATATAGATTAGGGCTGGACAATTAATTGAAATCGAATCAGAATCACAAAGCGACAAAGCAAAGTGACAAAAGCTTGACTAAATGTGACAAAAACTTGACTTAAAAGTGACAAAAGGGACTAAAAGCGATAAAAACATGACTAAAATTGACAAAAACATGATTAAAAGCGAAAAAAAATGCAACTAAAAGTGACAAAACATGACTAAAAGCAAGAAAAACTTGACTAAAAGTGACAGAACGTGACTAAAAGCGATAAAAACACAACTAAAATGGACAAAAACATGATTAAAAGCGACAAAAACGCAACAAAAAGTGACAGAACATGACTAAAAGTGACTAAAATGTGACTTAAACTGACAAAAATGCAACTAAACAAGACAAAACATGACTAAATGTGACAAAAACACAACATAAATTGACTAAAACATGACTAAAAGCGCCAAAAATGCAACTCAAAGAGACAAAAACGTGACTAAAGATGACAAAAACCTGACAAAAAGCGAATCAAAGCAGGGCTTACATCAAAAGGACAGCTTCATCTGGATCAAAAAGGTAAAAAATGCATGTCTTGCGGTCTAAAGAACAAATTGATTAATCGACAGTAGTGTTTTCAAAGTATTTTGGCGGCGGGACATGTGCGGCACCAGCTTTGGAGTCACACTGCACATCGTAAACCTCTGTGCGCCCTGAAACTGTCCAAATATTTGTCCCGGCCCTTTACAAAGTGCTGTGCAGAGTGTGGACGGCCCGCTCCCGCCCGCGCCCCTGCTCTCTGTCACCGAGCTGTGCTGACAGGGGCCGCCTGACTCAGCGCTGGCCCACTTCTCCGCTCTCACACTGGGGGACAGAGGGGTTCGTGTGGGGGGGGCGGGACTGGACTGGACTGGACCGGACAGTATGTAGGACAGAGCAAAGCAGGCCGTGTGGAAGGGCATGTTGTCGGCCCGTCCGTGAAGAGCCAGAAGGTCGTCTAAAATGGTACCTGAGTTTTTGTGCGAAAGGTGAACTGATGAATGTTGGTGACTAAGGTGAAAGTGAAAGTGCCACAAAGAGCTCCACACTAGACATGGGACGATATTGAAATTTAAGTCACGATTATCACGGCCAAAATAATTGCGATTAACGATAACATCACGACTGTTATTAAAATCGCTGACAGTTTGAAAATGTGACATATAAAGACATTACTTTCTCATTATAAATAACTTCTGACATATTTGTACTTTATAATACGTGAAAACAAAAACGATCTAGAAGAGAACATAATGGGTAAATTGCTTTTTTCTGCACAATCTGGCGACAAAATGGCCATTATCTTTGTTGGCGATGATCACGATTATTCTTTTTCCAGAAGTTGTGTTTTATTTTCTTTGTCGTATTGAAACTGGTGTGGAATATCGAGCCATTTCCTTGATAGTGAAATCAAGTTTGACATTTTAGTCTTTTCTGTGGACAAATCACCACTCTACTACTGCAACTGCTACTACTACTACTACTGCTATTACTGCACTACTGATAGTACTGCACTACTGCTACTACTGCACTACTGTACTACTGCTACTACTACTGCTACTACTACTTCTACTACTGCACTACTGCGACTGCTGCTACTACTACTACTGCACCACTGCTGATACTCCTACTGCTACTACTACTACTGCACTTCTGCTACGACTGCTACTACTACTGCTACTGCTACTACTGCACTACTGCACTACTACTACTACTATTACTGCTACTACTGCTACCACTGCTATTACTGTACTCCTGCACTACTGATACTACTGTTACTACTGCTACCACTGCTATTACTGTACTCCTGCACTACTGATACTACTGTTACTACTGCACTACTGCTACCACTGCTACTATTGCTACAACTGCTACTACTGCTACTACTGCTACAACTCCTACTACTCCTACTACTGCTACCACTGCACTACTTCTACTACTAATACTACTGCTACTACTGCTACTTCTGCCACTACTGCTACTTCTGCCACTACTGTCACTTCTGCCACTACTGTCACTACTGCTTCTACTGCACTACTACTAGCGTGGGAAACTCTTCTCTGTTCTCTTTCGTCATGGACAGTACCTCTGGAAGGATATTGTGATATTGTCTGGAGCCGGACATCACTGTAGATTGTTTGTGTGTGTGAGTGTGCAGCTGTGGTCCCGCCCCCTCCGCTGCCCTCGGTTACACAACAGGAAGTGTCTCCAAAAACACCCCATGACACCCACCCTGGCCTGCAGCACCCATGGGAGCTATTTCTATTCTGTGTGTTGCCTAAACCCTGTCACCCATATTTACAAGAGCGTGGTGTGGAAAGGCCATGGAGGTGCTTCCTGGAACATACGAGCCTCATGTCCACACAGAGTCCAACCTCGTATACAGTGCATTACTTAAAGGAGACAGATTATGAAACAACGTTGAAAAGCCTTTATCATGTTAAGAAAAGCTGATTCCATCTCGATTTTGACTTTATCACAATTCACTGTTTTTCTTTTGCTTTTAAAAAGTAAATAAAGTCATCTGCTTCTTCAGAAAGTTCACATTTCTTGGTGATTGGTTTAAATTTAGCTGTCACTCATTCAGAGGATTACAGTGTAATAAACATATATATATATATATATATATATATATATATATATATATATATATATATATATATATATATATATTAATAGAAATGGTTGTCTCCAAAACATTCTCTGTGTTGAAAGAAGAGGTTTTATTACCCAGATAGAGCAGGAATGACTCAAAAAACACACAGGAAACATGTACATTGTGTGTTTTTGATTAAAATACAATAAATATTCTTCACCAGGATGTCGGTAAAAGGCTTTATCTGGGTAAAATTTTGTAAAATGCTCATTTTCAACGGTCTTTCATGTTCTAAACAACTAATCGGTAATTGCTAGACTAATTGACTACCAGAATAATTGTTAGCTGCAGCCCTACTGCTGATATATTCATCGATGTAAAAATAAATAGTTTGAGGCAGCTGACAAAAAGTGCTTCAGGTTCTATTGGTTTTAAATGAGGTTTATTTAGGTGACATTTACAGTGAGTTCTGAATACTGAAAGTATGTTTGCATAACATTCTTTTTGATGGACTAATCTACTATAGAAGTGAACACGCCTAAAGGTGAAGGTTCGCCTCATTAATATGTGTGCACGTCACACTTATTCATATGTGCAAAAGCATGAGTTCATGCCTCTTTTTATAGCTCCTTTGCATATCAATGTGGGTTCATCTACTTCAGTGCAGCCAATCAGAGCACAGACAGCATGTCATGATGTTGTGGGAGCATTTCACAAGCTAAGCTCTACCTAAAGTGAACAAAAGAAATGACACATTTACAACAGTCACCGCCCACAAGGGTACGTGTCACATCACAACTCTTCACAAAGAAGAGTTCTTTGTTGTTATATACATTTTAATCCATAATTAACAAACAAGACAAAACCCAAAATATAAATGAAACAAACTTAAATAACAAAAGAAAAATAATAACGTAAAGGTATTGGATCTAGACATATACATACACTTACACTTACACATACTGTACAGATACACTATATACATTTATATATACATACCCATATACACATATATTTAAAGACGGCAGACATGAGGGGATGGGGTGGGGTTACACTTAATCTGTATTCCCAGATGTAACACAAAAATGTAAACTCAAACAAGATTTCTTTAATCCTGTCTCCAAATGACTGTCTGTAGTGACTATAATCCAGTGTGTCCAGCACCGTGCTGTGTTTGTCTGATAAGAACTTCTCTTCCCTGCAATGACACTGACACTGATATTAACAATCCCTGTTTTGTCTCTGGTTTGATCTGTGCTTAAGTTACCTTTTACTCTTGCATTAGTTCCTGAGTTGAGATCATTTAAATCCAGTGCGGCCTCAGTCAGAGCCATGAAGGGTCAGAGGTTACAGACAGGAGCGTCACTCTGGAGCTGCCTTCAGGCTTCTCACACACAGAGCACTGCTAGATATATATATTGGAGCCACGCCACATATCGGGGCTTAAATCTGTCTATAAATTTGATTAAAAGGTTGTATTCTAGAGAGTCTAAGCATTAAATTAAAATAAAACATGTCCGGGTGGAATATTGACCCTGTTGGCTAGATTTTGGCCGACAGCCGACATAGCGGTCAGGCCCTACATTGAAGTCTTTTCTTGTCAATAATAATGGTTTGAAAAGCATTCAATGACTGTAAAGCTGTTTAAATAAATAGGTTTATAGACAACACTTCAAAGACTAGCAATTTAGCACGTTTTACGTATGAAATGCTAATTTATCTGGCTGCTTTTGTGGTAGATTTAAAATAATGTGTGCTTTACTTGCTACAGATGCAATGGTTTATCAGCAACTTAATTCAATATTGCACGTGATTGAATAATGCTGCCACTGATTTATTCTCAATATCTAATCGAATTGCATTTTGCTTACACTGGTATTTTTTGTGTGTTTAAGTTTTTCACCTGCTTTGTCACGCTGGAATTAAAATAGAAAAGGCCAAAAGTAATTCCAAAGGCTTGATGGCTGAGTGAAATCCATTTTCTTTAAACCTCAGAGTGGACACGCCCCCCTCCAGTGTGCGAAGTTACAGCAATAGATGGCACTAATACTCATTTCATTTGGATCGTGCTGTGCCCTTTCAACATATTTATACTCACGATAAAGTCACCTTTGACACTGCGACTCTGTTCTGACTGTGCTGTGTGCGTTTGTGTGTCCGCAGTGCGAGGATGCAGACCGGGGAAGATCGTGCAGATGTCGGAGGCAGAGGTCCGGGGCCTGTGCATAAAATCCAGAGAGATCTTCCTGAGTCAGCCCATCCTGCTGGAGCTGGAGGCCCCGCTCAAAATCTGTGGTGAGCTCAAGCCACGGCTATTAAATACTCAGGCGGAACGTAACTAATTACAAATGCTCACATTACTCACATTAAGTACATTTTGTATCATCATTGTGCTTTTTAACTTTAATAATGACATTTTATGTAGAAGACTGATCAAAAATGATACTAAAACTAAAGCACTTTGAGTAGTATTTTATATGTGCACTTTTTACTTTGACAAATTTTGGAAAAAGTACTTGTAATTGAGTATATTTTAGTCTTTTTACTTTACTTTTGTATTAAATTTGTATTAAATGGGACATATGCTAAATCAAAAAGTAGTATTTTGATTAGTATTTGCGATTATTTGAAAAATGAAGACTCGGAGTGATAGATGCATGGTTATAAAATGTCACGTAGCCACTTTTCAAAAATAAAAACATGTAAATTCTTCTACTTGCTACAGTGAAATGTTGCTACGAAGAGGCGGGGCTTATCAGTTCTGCGGTTTTGAACAGGAAGTCAAAGTCAGTTTGTATTATTAAGCTGTTTTAGACCAATATTGCTGTTTACATTGAACAAAATATAAAATGAGGATCTACTTAAATTATAGTTCAATATTTAGCGCTTGCAAAAAAGCACAATATGTCTCCTTTAAGACCACCAGACCGTCTACGCCGCTCTCTTGGTGCGCTTTAAATAGGATTTTTATCTGCAGATTCCTGACAAAAAGAGAGACATAGTGCAAGGCTGAGTGAACAGAGGAAAGACGGTGGTGTGAGCAGGTTATAGTGAGCTGAGAGTTTTCTGCGCACGGAGAAAAGCTCACGTCCCTCTGTTCCAAGTTTACAGCACTTCTTCTCTCAGACACAAAGCAAAGCGAAAAAAACATGTATTTTCTGTGTTTGAATTCAACAAGTTCCAGTCAAGACACGGGTCGAACACGGGTGCACGGTCATAGAAAATAATGAAGGTGCCTACTGTGCCGCGGTGTGCGTTGGCCTTCACTCTGGGTTTCCGCGGAGCATTAAAAAGCATTAAAAGTCATTAAATCAATTTGAGCAAAAATTCAATCCCCACAAGCATTAAACGTAAAAACTATTTTGACAAAAAAAAAAGATTTATCCATCAGAACAATAGATATAAACGTAATAAAAATAAGTGCAAATAATTCTTATAGTCCGTGTCTCCCAGAGCCGCTGTATCGGCCAATCAGAAGAGTGTATCCATGACATTCATACTGTTTGAATCAGATGTCCTGGATTTAAATGTTAATAGCTTTGATTCAGTCATATAAAAAGTAAAAGATAGGGTTAAAACATACATTTGCATGTGTCAATTTTATGTAAATTATCTTTTTGAATATTTCGAAGTGTATTATATTCTGTTCATTCTGCTGCCAAATGGAATGGTTAGGAGCCAGTCATTTTGACATGATTAAAGCATAAATCGTCTTGTTTTAATGTTGATTATTGCATCAAAAATCATTACATTTTATTTGTTAAAACCTGCATAAACCCTGTTACTCTTTCCACCAATAATTAGACCTAATTTCAATACAAATGCGATCGTTGCCAGCTGAGAGGAGAGAAATATTAAATAAATTAGGCTAAAAACAATATTTGCTGCTGAAACAGTCGCACAGTGTTTGTCTGGAGTTCACGTGCACAGATGCAGCGTAGTGCGTTTGATTGGCTGTCACTGTCACTCACCGTATGTGGGCGTGTCCTCAGGTGACATCCACGGCCAGTACACAGACCTGCTCCGGCTCTTTGAGTACGGCGGCTTCCCTCCGGAGGCCAACTACCTGTTCCTGGGAGACTACGTGGACCGGGGGAAGCAGTCCCTGGAGACCATCTGCCTGCTGCTGGCCTACAAGATCAAGTACCCCGAGAACTTCTTCCTCCTGAGGGGCAACCACGAGTGCGCCTCCATCAACCGCATCTACGGCTTCTACGACGAGTGTGAGTTACAGCAGGATGCTCTAGACTACTTAAATTCAGTAGTTCAGACAAGTTGTATCCATTGTTTTTAAGTAAAATCTGTTTTGCTCAGTCCAGAGATGTTGAAATAGCAGCTCTTACTTTGGGTCAGAATAAAGTCAGCATGTGTGCCGTCTGCAGCTAATTGTGGAGTGTTTTGTGCTGCTCTCACGTGGTCGTCGGGATTGGATTTCCCAGATGAGATGTCTGGCTTCTGACTTGTTTGCGTTCATGTGCTTTTATCTTGGAAAATTAGGATCTTGAAGTAACCAACAATAAAATCCCTGACTCAGCTCTTTTACAAGGTTCAATTGAGCCAACGGTGAGATATGTTGTTGTTAGCCTCTCCAAAAGCTAATATTCAACCTTGTTTGTTTAGGAAAATATCCCATCTCATGTCTATTTTAGTGGCTAATGGTTACGGTACATCAGTAATTATTTAAACCAGGCATGTCCAAACTCCCGGGGGCCAAATGCGGCCCTCAGACCAACCTTTCTTGGCCCTCAGGCTTCCTGGTGAATTGGCCCACATTGTCCTGAGATGTACTATTTACAGCACATTTCAGATTTTCTACAATTCCAACCTAAATAAGTAACATTTTGGTGCAATACAGACCTGATATTAAGGCACTGAGAGTGAATGTAGATGTGGTGGTGCTTAAAACATCAGATAAATGCAGCTTTTTGAACATTTCGCGATTGATTTGTGGCCCTCCGCTTGGTCTGCATTTCAATATGTGGCCCTCGATGGAAAAAGTTTGGACAGCCCTGATTTAAACAGTGACATGTGTGGCTTTTAATATAAACGACTGACAGTAAACCCCTAACTGTAGTACCATAGTGCTTCATAGCTAGGAGGTCCTGGTTTTGATTCCCGGACGGTGTGGGGCCTTTCTGCCTGTTTATTCCCTGAAAAACAGATCTTGAATCTCAGTGGAACTGTCCTGGTTAATAAAGGTCAATAAATAAATAAATAAAAATAAATAAACGTTAGTCAGTGACCTCAATTTATTTCTCTCGAGTGAGAAGCTACATTTTTCAAACTCGGAACAACATTTTCCCGAATCCCCGAGGACCACTTGAACGCAGCAATATTCTCCATGAAGCAGGAAGTGCACTGTTAGCGTGCTAATGTATGTACGCTATCATGGTAGAGTCTGCGCTGGCTCTGAAAGGCCTTACAGCACTTATAAATTGGGAGCATCCCAGTGTCAATATTGAGGCCGATATCAATGTAGGAGGCAGTCTGGGTCAAAGTTCAGAGGTTACACTAAAGAGTTTTAACTGTTTGTGTCACATATAATACTAACATTGGACATAATTATGATCGGGGACAGGTTTGGTTGAATAGCATGTGGCAATAAAATGCTTGTTGAGTTGTGAATGAGCAAATAGAATTGCACAAGACGAAGAGGCTCAAATAAACAAATATTAAACTATTTAATGGACAGCCCTTTTAAGGTTTGGTCGCAGCTGGGTATCTGTTGCAGAGAGACTGATTTGAGCCTATAATTAATATTATTGGCCTATTATTATTGTTCTAACAATCCCATGTTTTAGGAGCATTTTTGATGATATGTTCAAGTACTTTTGTAGAAAGTCAGTTGATATCAGGTATTGGCAGATACTTAAAGCCCAAGTATTGGCACTGGTATTGGTATCGTAACTGAATAAGCTGAATTGGCTCATGCCTACTTATACATTTGTCAATAATTATGATGCATGCATTAGGTA
>CM033640.1:3541466-3561466 GCA_019453435.1 Rhinogobius similis | reverse complement strand
ATTAGACGAGTATGCAGAAATTTAACCACCAATGCGACTATAATTAATATTGTCTAATGTTGTAATTTTCTCCCCTATAGTTTCAAAATGAGCGGCATAATAATGATTTCCACACAAGTCCACAATTTTAAGACGAAAGATAACTGTTAAAGAACCTTCCAAATGTCGGACTTCTAACCAAATGGAGTTACAAGTCGAGTGCCTACTGTGATGCTGCCATAAAACAGAGCGTCCTAAACACTGAGCGTGTCCTTAAGAGGATGTGAGAGGAGCCATGGTGAGGTGTGCCCTTATAAGGACGGAAAACTGGGATTTCACTTCACTGGCAACTCCACCAAATGCATACACCAATGTTAAGTTTTCCTTTAATTCACTAAAACACATTTTTCACACGTTTTTTTTTTTTACCTCATCAAAACATAGATTCCTTAGTGAGTGATGTATTTAGTATTTAGTCTGTATTTAGTCTAGCTTCCTCATCATTATCTAATATGCTATTTATATCTTTACAGTATATCTATCTATCTATCTATCTATCTATCTATCTATCTATCTATCTATCTATCTATCTATTTATTTACAGTATGACCCAATTATCCAAATATTTCTTTGATTATTACAGCAGGAACAATATTTACACATCTTTTTCTAATAATAAACTTTATAAAACTAAACTTAATTTAACTAGAATAGAAAACTAACAAAGGCTTCAATTGATAGAGAACATATTTAACTGTTTCTACTAAGTCAAATTATGAAAATATAGTCATGCTAACAGACTAGCATGTTTGACGCAAATTGGGTAACTTCAGTGCTAGCTGCTATTGTTTTTAGCTTGGATTTCTCTTCTTTACGCCTCACTGAGTCAACAGGTGGACTCTTGCTCCCTCTGGTGGCTTTTTCTGTTATTAAAAATCAGGGCAGCATTGTTTTATTTAATCATTTACTTTATTTTAACTATAATTATGCATAATATGGTACGTTTAGCAGTATTTTTGAACATTTTAACCATTTCTACTGAGGAATAAATTATGTCTGTGATGTTTGACGCATATTGCGTAATGTCAATGTTATTGTGTTTAGCTTGGCATTACTCCTTAGAGGTATTTTCTGTTATAAAAATTAGGACAGTGTCGTTTTCTTTTATTGTATATTTTATTTTAACTATAATTATGCATAAACTGGCACATTTAACTGTATTTTTGAACATTTTTGTAACCATTTTTAGTGAGTAAAATTATGAAAATATAACCAGGCTACAGCAGTTTAGCATATGCGACGCACATTGGGTAACTTCAAGTGCCTATGACAGGTTGGACTACTCATTCCACGAAAATGCAGACAAGATAAATATATTACAAATTTTGCTAAAATACTTGACAGATTTTATCCCGGTTTAGCAATGTTTTTTTTTTTTTTTACTTCCTGGTTGTAAATGATGACATCACACTATGAAATCACCTAGCAACCACACAGTACACTGGGCCAGAACCATAGACTGTAGATATCAGTGGACTATGGGATTGTGACGTCACCCATAGCGTTTGGCTACAGCCAAATGAAGCCAATCGCGGCTAGCAGTTATAGCGGCTAAAGCGGAGCCAGACTCCATATTTGGAAATCCGAGTGCGTATCGTGGCAACCACACGGACCAATCAGGAGTGCGGTTGCTAACGGTATCCGCCCCTCGGTGAGAGGAGACGGCGGCAACGTGCGGCGCTAGCTGTCAATCAAACCTGTTGCTAACACGAGCGAAAACGGCCCACGGAAAAGGAAGCACCTGATTGGTCAGTAATTATTGCTAATAACTTGATTTATGAACAACCAACGAAAAAAACCCACCCGATTCATGTAGAGTGTGTCAAAACAGACGTTTTAGTTCCAGATGGTGAGCTTGACAGAAACAGTTACAGAGTAAAGCGCACCAGTGTCCCAATAGAAAGTGAATGGCAGCTCGGCTTTATGGAGCCAGGAGCGCCTCCATAGCTGCTTCCTATTTGGAACGCGGCGGCTAGCATGCTAACATGGTCCACTGATATCTACAGTCTATGGCCAGAACTCAAATAATGTCACAGATTTATGTCTTTAATTGTGTGAAAACCTTTATTTTGTCAAGTTAATGTTAAAGTGTTAAAATGGTAAAAAAAAAAAAGTAGTTTCTTTTGTGTAAATTATGCATAACCTTTTCTCCCCAGTGTGATGTCATCAATTTGTTTACTTCCTGTATCTTTCTACGGATTTTTCAACTTTTCTCCACAAATGGCAACTTGATTGGTATAAAACTATAATTTACAGCTGGTATCAATACACCAAATAAAGTCAAAATGAGAAAATAATGAAAACCTGTCATACGCACTTTCAACGCTAACCGCTATTGTTTTTAGCCTGAATTCCTCTTCTTTAGTCCTTTTCTGAGTCAGCAGGAGAACTCTTGCTCCCTCTGGTGGCATTTTCTCTCATCAAACTCAGGATAGTGTGGTCTGTAAGTGTAATTGTGCACGATCTGCTCCGTTTACCGTACGGTTTGTGTGTTCCAGGCCTGCTGTGCGACTTGCTGTGGTCAGACCCGGACAAGGACGTTCAGGGCTGGGGGGAGAACGACCGCGGAGTGTCCTTCACCTTCGGCGCAGATGTGGTCAGCAAATTTCTCAACCGCCACGACCTGGACCTCATCTGCAGAGCGCACCAGGTCAGGACCAGCAACTCTGCTCTTCGGCAAGACACTTCAGCGGCTGCTTTTCACCACCATTAAATACATGAATAGAGCTTTGTAAAGTGTTTTAGATGTCCTGAAAAGCTATAGAAATCCAATGCAGTTGAACTTTATTGACACTGACAGAAACAAAATTCATGAAGACAAATTGTACAGTTGAATTGTTGAATTGATTTCTGTTGTACAAAGTGAAGAGGGGCTGCAGCTAACAATGATTTTGTTACGCGAAAGACTGTTGAATGTGAGAATGTGACTAAATTTGACCCAGACAAAGCTGAAGTGAAGGCGTTTGACGACGTCCCGGTGGAGAATATTTATAGATGAACAAGGATTTTAATCAAAAAGACATTTTCCCGTGTTATTTTTGGGTCATTCCTGCTGTCTGTGTAATAAAACCTCTTCTTTCAGCCCATAGATGTGCATAGACCAGCTAACAATTAATCAATTATTTAATTAGTTGACATTTCTATAGTTGTAGTTAACTTGTTGGCCTAGTTTGAAGTAATTTCTATTCTATAAATGTAAACAGCAAGCGGCTGAAATAATTTTTTACAGACGTACTCAATCTAGCAAATAGCAAATGCTAGCAAATCTAGCAAAATAAATTAACAACGGATTATGCAAACTTGTCTTGCTCCCTCAAGATTTTCAGAAACAAACTTTTCAACTGCATAGTACTAGTTCAAAAAGCCATAAACTTCCCACGACAACACAAATCAGACGTCTAACAATATCCATCTGACATTTTTGTGCTGGTCTGTCTGTGGTAACCGTGTGTCCTCGTGTGTGGCGCCCCCAGGTGGTAGAAGATGGCTACGAGTTCTTTGCCAAACGTCAGCTGGTGACCCTGTTCTCAGCCCCGAACTACTGCGGAGAGTTCGACAACGCCGGGGGGATGATGAGCGTGGACGAGACCCTCATGTGCTCCTTCCAGGTGGGTCAGAGAACGCCGGGGGTCCAGCAGGCGACCAGCAGGGGGCAGACGGGGGCTAAAACGAGAATTAAAACTAGATAATCTTTTGAACGTGTATCAAAAGACAGTCTAAATTCCAGAATGGAGCAAAAGTGAAGTGGAATATAATGTGGTTTGACTGGAGAAACTGGGATTAACCTCAGAATATCACAAAATATGAAAAACTGTGACGATTTTGGAAGATTAAAACCGTTCAGACACAGGTGAGTGACATCAGAGCTGCTTTAAAGACGTCTTTTATTGTATTTTACATGATTTGTTTATGTTACAGGAAATTATGATAAACTTTTAGCATTTTTGATGAAGGAAAAATCCAGATTGATAGGTTTAACTGGACAAATACTCAAAGAAATGATGAACCCACAATAGTTTGTCATTGTATCTACAGATATATCACATACTTTATCATAAAACTAGAAAGAAAATGATATATTGAGCAAACCAGCTGACTTTTCAACCCTGGAAATTCTAATTTGTTGCTTTTTCCCATCACATAACTATTTAAAACCATTAGTATTTATATCTGATGTGAGCGAGTTATTGAAAATGAATTACGGTCTGCTTCATTTTGCCTCCATTAAAGAATTTGGCGACATCACGTTCTAAAGTACTCATAAACCACTAAAGTCAAATGACAGGTTGGACTACTCTTATGACTAAACACAGTTAAGATACTTATATTTAAGATTTAGTTAAAAAATATGACACATTTCATCTCAGTTTTGCAAATTTTATGTTTAAAATTGTACTTCTTGGTGTAAATCGTGACATCAAACTAGGATAATTGTTACCTAGCAATGAACAAAAACTCCTCTAATGTAACAGAAATGATTAATGGCCAAATAAAAATATATGAGAACACATTTATTTAGTTGAATTCATGTTTAAAAGGTCTGACACTTTAGTTGTAAATTGTGGCACATGTTTGGATGATCAGTGTCTCCCTAGTGTGATGCCATATTTTCATCAGATTTTTCATCTTTTCTTCACAAACTGCTGCTTGATTGGTGTGAAACTCTCATTTATATTTACAGCAGACATTATCTCATCAAATAAAGTCAAAATCACAAAAACCTGTCATTCGCACAAAGATAGGGCCCCTCATTTACACTCAAAACCAGCAAAACCAGAAGTATGTCTGTAAATGTGTCTAACTAGTTCCAGCTCTCACAAGTATCCATTTTCAGGCGCGGGCACAAAACAGTTTTTTCAGAAGACAAAGTGAAGCTTACGCGGTCCAGCCCGAGCACAGCCAATCAGAGCGCTGCTTTTGGCTCTTATTTTCCAGGTTGACGAGACATAAAATACTTCTTATTAGAAGTAGACAGCACGCAGCAGACACAGGGCTGCTTTATACTATACTCTTTGGGGAAAACACTACATTTACTCATTTACAAAAAAAAAAGTTGGGTTCTTCATCTTTTTTTTAGCAGTACATTTTATAACACATTACATCACCATCCAATTACACACGACAAGGGGGCATCAACATGAGGGTAGGTGTGTGTGTGTGTGTGTGTGTGTGTGTGTGTGTGTCGTAACTTTTATCGTAATTAATGGCAAAGATATGAAAATATTACAGCAAAATATGCATAAATCATAGTTATCTGCACCATTTGTAGCTTATATACACATATACATACAGATATACATACATACTCACATATACTCACATGTACATAGACACAGCACTCCTACACAGAGCCATCTTCGTTTAATCTATTAGAATTTAGCTGATGTGTATGTGAATAGTATCACATTTTGTCATTTTTATTTCTTTTATTTATTCCTTTTCAATCTATAGCACAGAGAGAGAGCATGATTTTCTGTTCCACTCCAGACCCTGTTGGGGGGAAGGGGGTTACTGGTGAATATGATTCCATAGCCAAGGGGCAACCATCTGACCCTACAAGGAGCTGGTCTGCTCCAGATGTTATGAAGCGTCAGCCATTGCTCCGTTTTCTAGAGTCAGACGAACGACTGGAAGGATGAGTCTGCACTTGTTAACTGGGGACGGCGGGGGTTCTGGGGAAATGTTGAGCCCATAATAGTTTTTCATTTTATCTACAAATATATTATAAACTTTACCACAGATGCTAAAATACAATTTGAAGGATGGAAAAACACTCTTCCCCTTCCCCTTGGAAATCGTCAGTATTTAGATGAATTGTGATGTCAGTTGATTATTGAAAGCGTATGATGGACTTCACTTTGGCCTCCAGGCAGCTCCGTTCCGTTCTGCTGACACGGCATTTTAAAGCGTCCATTGGGAGTCGAAGCCTGACAAATTCTTAAACTTTTTGCGTGAGCTGAAACGGCATCTCTCTTCCCCCAGATCCTGAAGCCGTCTGAGAAGAAAGCCAAGTACCAGTACGGAGGAATGAACGCGGGACGCCCAGTGACCCCGCCCCGCACAGCCCAACCGCCCAAGAAACGATGAACCGACCGCCCCCACGACACACACACACACACGACACACACACACACACACACACGACACACACACACGACACACCATGAGGAGGACACCACCAGTGCGACGTTTTCAAAGCAAGTGTTAAGAATGGATTAAACTACAGTCTAAAGGTCGTTCTGTTTGCATAGTCCAATGTACTTTTTTTCTCTTTTCTTTTTTTTTTTGTTTGTTTTGTTTCGCTTTTACGTGTTTTCTTTTGACGACGGAATAACGACTAGTTTACCACAGCGCCCCCTACCTGTACAGGAGTTGATGATGACTGCTGGGTTTTCAATAAATACAGGGAACAGACTGGTGGATTTGTGTGGTTTTTATGAAGATTTATCGAGTTCAAAGGCAGGTTCATACAGACAGTGGTGGAAGAAGTGCTCAGTTGTGTCACTTAAATGAAAATAAAAGTAGCACTTTTGCTTTTAGAGAAAAATTCAAAAGTATTTCACACAAACACAAAAAATTCTACTCAAGAAGTCAAAATCTTTCAGCAGGATTTCACCATAAACATGCTAAAACATATCCTCTCAAACCAAACAAAATGTAATGGAGTAGAAAGTACAAATACCTGCTCTCAAATGAGGTGAAAGCAAATTACAGATAAACAGATAAAAAAAGGTTTACTTTGTTATTTTCCACCACTTTGTAGAACAATATATAATGCCAATATAGCAACAATGTAAAATGTATGTTTAGCCTCACCTTTGCAAACAGTTTTTACAGTAACTGATTGGATTTATTGAGAAAAGTTTACATCTCTCCAATGAAACTATCGCGTTCACACAAACTTTGATGCACAAGGTACATTTCTCTGACACAGTAGCTCATATATATATATTTGATATAATAATCAGATCAAAAATAATGAGTGGTAACGAAATGTAAAGTAAAGAAGCAAAATATTAAGATGTGAGGTAAAAATAAGTATATTTAGTTGTAAGTTACTTTCAGTTTTATCACATGACTAAGTCAAATTGTATTTTAAAGTAAGAAAACAAACATGTCTGCACTAATTAAAGTACACACGGTTTCTTTAAAGTTTGGTGGTATACAAATGAGTTAAAGTCGAACGTGTGCAACAATTTAACTGGTATTCTGTTGCCTTTTCCACCTCTAAGAAAATGGGGAGATTACCTTTGACTCCATAGACTACATAATGTACACAAGTGGACTAAAGGGTTTGTCCTGGTTTAACGTCCTTGTCTCTGTGCACATCGCTTGTCCAACACAAACACTTACTGATCTTGCAATAAAATATTTAATCAAGAAAATACAAATAAAAAAACTCCACAGATCACAGCAGTAATGACGAGTCCAGTCCGGTGCTGCTGGAAACATCCATTTATTGACAGATCTGGGACACATATGTACAGTTCTGATGCGTTGGCTTCCCTTTAAACCACATCCGACTTCGTTTTACACGGTCAAAGACGAGATGACAGTTACCCAGGCAACCCACCGGTAGATTACATACATTTTTTAACACTTTATTAAACCCTAGAGGCGGACAGCAGCTTCTACGTACAACAAAAAACTTCAAATCATGTTAAGGCTCAACTTTGCTCCACAAAACTAGCCCTTTGAGCTAAGAGCGTTCAAAAACCATGACATAGTTTAAGCAGTGATTTGCATGAATAATTACAATGAATGAAACGAGCAGCGATTTTGTACAATTCAACTCATTCATATCCTTTTTGCACATTTCATGAACCATTTGTATTGCAATTACATAGAAAAGGAACAAGTGTATTGCAGTAGTTGGGGGAAGTAGACAGTGGCCTGGAACGCTGAGGTTTGAATCCTACTGTGGCAGGTTCATTCTGTTGCTCTGTCATCGGGCAAGACACCTGTGGCCAGACGGGCCGGTCCCGAACGAGTTAAACCAGACCGTTCTGTTGTCCATAAAGGCGCACCGCAGGACCTTTTTTGAATGCTTCGCAAAGTTTGGCTTAATACTCGGTTTGCTGGTATGGTCCTTGTAAAACTGTGGTGTATATTTACCGCATCAGGCACATTTTTCTGATGGCATTCATGGAACAAAATAGTGCAAAGTAAATTTTAAAATCAGAGCTGTAAACTGCATTCGAGATTTGGTCGAGAATTTGCTCTTGAATACAGATCAGTGCGGTGCTGGAAGTCTGAACAAATGCAGAGCTAAAAGAACAACTTCAGTTTCTGTTACTAAGAATAAACGCTGAAATAGTAGAATTTGAGGCCACCGAGAACAGAGCACAGAATAAACGCATTTTAAAGTGTTAAATGAAGGATTAGCCAGATTAACCAGAGGTAACACAGTATATGAAATGATCGAACTAGCAAAGATCTTTGATGAAAGCTGAAATGGAATGGTGTCAGGTAAGTTTGAGTGAAATGAGTAGGCTACGCTGTCATATGCACTTTAAATTAAAACATGTATAAAACACAAAAATTCAGTTCTCCAAATGTTTGTTCTAAAAGTTACAAGGTTATCTCTTAAGGCGAGACACTACAGGCAACACTCATTCGTTTCAATTTGTAGTTTGTTGGTCAGTTTGCTCTCAGCATTTCGGCTTTCATGTGGAAACAACAAACGTGTCCAATCTGCTCCTTTTATTCTTTCATTGAATCCACTTCATCCATAGATTTCTCTGGGACATTGGAACTTCAAAGGCTGATTTCTTAAAATGCATTTTTCTCCCTCGAGACATAAAGATCAGCCTTAAAGTAGATCCTACACCAATATGTACAATCTGGACTCAACAAGATTTAGACAAAATGTACAGAAACAAAACAGAATTCTAAAACTGATTTATTGAAGTTTTAAGTGAAAAATAATGAGGCGAAATTTGAATTTTTAGGACAATTTTCAGTCCAATCTAGTTTATTAAAAAAGTAAATAAGAAATCCAAAATCCCCTCTATACATTTTTTGTAACTAATATGTGTACAAGATGAACCAAGAAATATAAACCTGGTTCTGTCCATTTTTCAGATTGAAATGTCCCAAATGTGTGGATTTTTAGCCATTTTTACAAATAAAATGCCTTATTTCTACATGAAAACATAAAATGATGAAAAACTTATATTTTTTTTCTTTACATTTATGTGAGTAAACTACAGGAGAAGTTTACAATTGATATCTTTAAATTTTAAGATTTTTTCCTGTTCACCTGTAGCGTCTCACCTTTATTTTCACAATAATTCAAATATAAAAAGTGTAAAAGAGCCGACTGTTGCTGAACTGTCGTACGCATGTTATGACACTTAACTCCCGTCTCCTTCTCCAAACACAAACATATTTTTCACCAGTTTCATACTCTTGCACCACGTATCCGTCGTGATACTCTCAGAAGTTATTGCATGGCACATTTTCAAAGTATAATACAGTACTTTGCTCAAGTAAACGTCAAATTAAACTTATTACAATATGCATTTTCATACCGTCTCCGTGCAGCAAAAAATATATGTCGTCAAACCTGTCCAACCTGCAGTCACCTTCAGCTAAAAATATTCCTGACCAGCAGATGGCGCTAAACCACTTGGAATGGAAATATCAATAAGGAATTCATGTTATTCTCTCTATCCCAGGTTGTTTATTTGTGTATGTATTTATACCTTCAGTTTGTTCATTGTAACAATATTAACATAAGAAATTGATAAACAACAATCCAACAATCTAACGCATAGTTTAAATATATAAAATAGGAATATAGTCATAATAAAATAATCTTCCCTTTTCCTACTTGTAAATGCCGAGGAATCTACAAAGATACAAAAACATAAATAACAAAAATAAGGGAATTCTTCTAACCCGTGTCACACTGGTTTTTGTCGTATTTTAAGAGCTTTTTGGCCCCGTGTTTTCAGGATCGTACTCTTAATACACATGGTTTTTACACCAATGCTCTGAGGGGGAACGAGAGCGCCGCCCCGATGGACAAACCCAGCGCCAGGAAGAAGGTCATCAAAGCGCCGGCTGTTTCTGCGTCTTTAGGCTCCACCATTCTGAAAAGGAAAGACACATGTTTAAGAGTTAAAGCTCAGGGATAAGGAGGGCTTCACTTTAAAAACAGAACTGGTTTGTAAAATTAAGTTCTGGCTCTACAGACTCAAGTCTTGGTTGAAAAGCCAGACCAATTACAAAATACATTAGCAATTTAACATCTCCAAGTACAAGAACCTTTGAGTGACGGCACAACAAACCACAACACACAACCTACGAAAACATGCTTTTGTCTGGCAAATAATGTTTGTGCTATCTGGGTCTTTAAAGTTGATTGGTGGTGTTTTTTTAATAGTGAGGACACTGCAGATGGTAAATTGTAGGGATCAAATGAAGACTGTGTCCAGGCCCTTGTTGGTCCAGAACATCTCATGATGTCTGAGGTTCTGTTCCATAAAGCTCTTCTGTCGTTAGTTGAAAGATATAAGTATAAGATAATAGTTTCAGAACTCATTTGGATTCTTTGTCATACATTATTCTGGTTTTAAGAAAATAAATGCTATTGTCAGTGGCTGCAGAGGTATCGGTTGATATCGGGTATGGACGGATACTTAAAAGCCCACGTATCCAAATCGGTATCGGACTTGAAAAGGCTGGATCGGTGCATCCCTAGTAAATACTTCAGTTAAATGTATCTGTGAATCCATTGCCAGGTTTCAAGTCACACCTGACAATCCCTCAAGGCACACAGTGTTCTCCGGCACAACGGCTGAAAATCAAGGGAACATACACTCTGTTTTAGTAACAGATCAGATCCACATTTACACTTCCAAGTGTGGTTATAGTCACATTTACACTTTTAAAACGCTAATGAATTTATAGCTAATTTGTTATGTTTTCGTTGCTTTTTTCCTTTCCTTTCCTCTCGATCTGCACATGGATGCATTTCTGTGGTTCTTACCTTAATCTTTTCATTTAATACTGAGACAAAGAATAACCAGTAAATGATAAAAGAGCCTGAAATGACTGACATTTAGCAGTGAAATGTTACTGTTTTGGGGACATGGCGTACCGTATTAGGAATAAAATATGTAAAATGTGTTACTTCAAGAAGAAAACTCTCATTTGATGTAAGTATGAACCATAGCTTTTATAGAATTTGAATTCATTTGCCTGCAAGAATATTTTACTGAAAAATACAAAACAAAAAAACGTTCTTGATTAACTGAAAAAAAGAATTGTTGTGATACTTGTAGCGCTGTAATCCTTTAGTCATTTAGTTGATTAACTGGGCGATGGTGTCTTGGTCGACCAACATTTTTAGATTAAAGGGATTTTTATTTATATGGGGAAAAAAAACCCACAAAAAAACAAGAATGTATGGCATGAGCTGAAGATTTTTAAATTTAATCTGACTTATATTCAAATCTAAAACATAAAGGCACTGTTAACTCCTACTTTTCTGTGTAAATGGTGTGTCTTTTGAATGCAGTCTGGGTTAGATACTTAGAACATAGGTTGATGATATTTATGCCACACCCCCTTTTAGTCAACTAATGGGCTGACAGGGCAGGTCTTTAGCCGACTGCAGCTCGATAACCACAGCTGCAGAGCCGGTAAAGCACTCCTGGACGCGGTGGGGTACTCACTGTGGGGCGTAGGACATGGAAAGGCACACGAAGTATCCGCTGGACACGGAGAACAGGGACATGATGACGGTGAAGGCAGCGTCGTGGTGGAAGTAGACGGGGAGGTAGGAGCGCGTCTGCACGTTACACAGCATCAGGAGCGGCACGAAGACCACGCGACACACCACCAGCACGGGGAACAGGCGCGACGCTTTACCCGGCTGAAACACAACAGGCGTCAGGCCATTAGGAGCTGCACAAGGACCTGTGCTGGGTCATGGTTGGTTCATCTCTTTAGCTCTGTGGGCCCGAGGATATTTTATATGATTGGAGCGGTTCCTTTGGCTCTTCTGTGCTCAGACTCTGGCTCACAGGGTCCACTGCCTGAGCAGCTGACGTCACTCAAACATAACACGTTTCTTAATAAATGAAATCAAAATCGTATTAGGCAAGGCAAGGCTAGGCAAGTTTATTTGTAGAGCACAATTCGTACACAGGGCAATTCAAAGTGCTTTACACAAACAGGAAAAGTTGCATTAAAATCACAAAACACAAAAAGACACACAGAATCATTTTAAAATAATTTTAAAATAAAGTGCTTTAAAAGAGAAGAGTGCAGATAAATCTTTCAGTCGTATGCACGTCTAAAGAGAACTGTTTTTATCCTGGATTTAAACATTGTCAGAGTGGAGGCCTGTCTCACATCTTCGGGGAGACTGTTCCAGATTTTAGCTGCAAAAAACTGAAATGCTGATTCCCCATGTTTAGTCCTGACTCTAGGCACCTGCAGGAGGCCTAGAGTCAATATTACTTTTTAATCCAGGGTTTATGCAGGTTTTAGCAATTCAAATCTTATGATTTTTAATGCCATCATTAAACATTAAAACGAGACGATTTAGGCTTTTATCATGTCAAAACTACAGGCTTCAAACCATTCCATTTGGCAGCAGAATGAACAGAATATAATAAACTACTTTATAATATTATAAAAGAGAATTTACATGGATACACTCTTCTGATTGGCTGATACGGCGGCTCTGGGAGACACGGACTGTAAGAATTATTTGCTCTTATTTCTATTACATTTATATTTATTGTTCTGATGGAATAATCTTTTTTGGTCAGAATAGTTTTTAGATTTAATGGCTGTGGAGGTTGAATGTAATGCTTTTTAATGCCCTGTGCAAACCTTGTAATCATAAGGCCAATCTCAGAAATTCACAAAAGACATTTAGTAATACCAAATGTGTGGCTAAAGCTGGAGTAAACAGGAAACTGCTTCCAGTTAATAGTCTTCTCTGCAAAGCCTCTGCGGCGCTTTAACACCACTTTATGTAATGCATGGGGTTTGGATGATGTTAGATCCATTACGCACTGGAAATATGATATTTTTGATCTTGACATGAGTACTGTGGGTCGATAAACAGGAAGCAGCTGATGCTAATGTGCGCTAGTTTTGTTTTGCTAAGTCTGTTATTTCACAGATAAAATTACACGCTTGATGAGAAATGATTCGTTTCTCTTGATTGCGTTTATTGGCCGGTTTGTTTCACCTCAGTGACGCGCTCTCTCTTATATAATCATCTGGCTCAAAAACATTAAGATGTTCCTGTCACAATATCCAACACTAAACATCTTCATATTTGCCCTCAAGCTCATTCGCCTTGACTCCTGGAAAACAGACCCTTTATATTTGGAAAATTCATCCCGTCTTCTTTTAATTATAAAAAAAAGGTTTAAAAAAATCAGACCCTTCCAATATACTCATCACTTGTATATCGTAGCAATTATTGACGCTATAGAAGACAAACATAAGTGTGTTGTGTGACTGCACTGATGCTGCACTTACCCACTGGAATAACGTGGTGATGGTCCTGCCGATCCAGTCGTTTATGTTGAAGATTAAAAAGCAGCACACAGAGATGAAGTAACGCTCTGAAAATACATCACAACATCCTGAGTGTGTTTTAATGTGCCGTTAATTTAAACTGTGTAATAGCTTCGTACCCCATTTCCCTGGAAAAGCTGTTCTGACGTCTGCAGTGACAGCGGGGAAAACAGAGAGTGTGACTGTGAACACAAAGGTCACACAGAACGCCATCACCCAGATCTGTGGAACAAGAGCCGGAAGAATAAATCAGTCAGGAGCTACCTCCAGAGAAACAGTCCTTCTCCAAATAAGTCATTTCACAAGGCAACGAGAGGCGGAGTGTTCAAAGTCGAGTCGAGTCGAGTTCAAAGGTGCATCCAGGATGTCCAAGAGTCTCCAGAGTCTGCCCTCAAAAGCAGCCACGGTCTGAACAATTCAATTCAGTTTATTTTTGTAGTGCCCAAAATCACAACAACAGTTGCCGATGGGCCACAGGTAGAAAGTAACAAGGCGTAAGGCTGTGCAATTCATCTAAACATACTGCTTCAGAGTATCACTATTATTATTATACTTTCTACCATAACAGTACACAACCATCTGTGTAAATGGGATGTGAGGGCTAAATATTTCTGTTGTAGATTTTAGAATCTAAATACAAAAGAAACATTTTCACAGACGCACACAAAAAACATCTTAATAATTATAATGCATACTACTTATATGGCACTTTCCATGACACTCAGAGATGCTTCACACTGCATTATTTATCCACTGCACACTCGACGGTGGGATGGTACTATTCTAGGCACTACTGTCCTGGGGCAGACTGACAGTGGTCAGGTGTTCCAGTGGTCTGTCCAAGTACTAAACAGGTCCTGACCTGCTTAGCTTCCAATCGGGCACTGACAAGCAGCTATGTACAATACCACACAATCTTTTAAGAAACAGAATGTTTGTAGTAATGTCTGTACACACAGTTATATTTCTACATTTATTTTTACATATAAAAACTTGACCAGAGAGAGAAAACACAGCAGAATTCTTCTTTTCACTCCAATTTCACCAATTATCATGCCCATGATCTACTGTTTGGAGGGCTGTCACTAACAGTTATTTTTGTAGTAGACTAATCAGTGATTCGTTTTTTATAGAGCAACAATGATGCATCGACGAAATCAACGTTGTCGACTAAGAAAATACATCAATCCACTTTGAGCTGATGGATGAGTCTTTATATAATGTAGTAGATCCTGGTGTGCTCTGGACATCCACAGTGTGGACAGAGCACAGTAGACACACATGAGACACACAGACCCCAAAGAGAGCCCACGCTAACAGCCACTGAAAGGAAAGTGAAACTTTCTCCTCAGGTTGAAAAAGTCAGGACGGATCACCAGGTGTCAATGTATTTCTCGGTGGAGCAACACGTACAAGTGCTGTTCACACGTGCACCACAAACTGTGCTTGGCATAATCCACACACGGACCACAGCCTAGTGTGAACTGTGTACTTCTGTCAGCTGTTCATCAAACACTGTGACTGTGTCCAGACCAAAGCTCTCCTATTACAGCTTTAGTGAGATCTTACCATGAAGCTACAGCCTAAATTCAAATAACTTAGTCACATAAGTATAATCCTAAGGTGCAGTTTAGTGTTTTGTTTAAACGTGGTGTATTATTTGCGCTGACTTTATTAAACCTCTAACTGTTGTATATGTATATTCTGTTTTCATCAGCAATGCTCTTAGTATAAACTAAAAGTGTATACTTTTATTATATGTAACTAATAAAAACAACACAAACTCATCTTTATAGAAAATAAAATACTAAAAACGTTAATCAGCTGATTAATAAAAAAAAAAAAAAATCAAAAGATTAATCAATAAGAAAATAATAGTTAGTGTCAGCCCTTGTTTTTAATTAGTTGACAAGAAAACAATTATTTCTATTGTACATTATCATATTAATGATTACGATTACCTAAATACAATTATAATTATTTTTTAATGAACTCACGATTATTCAATTAATCATTGCAGCCCAAGCTGCATCTTGTCTACATTTTTGAATCTACTATAAAGATTTTTTGTACAAGAGTCACTTGTATTTTTCCAACGTTTTCCCTTAATAAAAGATTTTTAGTTAAAAATGTATAACTCATCAAAATATGTTACAAAGCTGCTGGGAAAGTGTGACGTAGCCTACACTGACTGACCTTCTTGAAAACCTCTACGACAGAAGCCTTGTCCTGCCTGGGCTCCTCGGGCTCCAAGGACAGAAAGGCCTGCTTGCTCTTGTCAGGACTGGACTCCAGGTCCATCTCAGAGGGCCCCTCTCCTTTGTCCGCTGTACTGTTGGGCACTGAGCCGTTAGTATGACCGTTCAGCTTCCCGTTCTCCACTGGCTTGACGTCTGAAATCACAAGTATATTTCAATGGTGGACAAATAAATAGAATACGCAATAAAGTAGCAGTATGTTCTTCTGAACCTTTAATCACCAGGTTCAGTTTTAAGGCCGGTTTCATTGTTTAAGGCACAGAAAAATCAAGTTACTCCAGAAGCTTAGACCTACTCAACAGTATATGTGTGAAAGCATTTCATTCATTTTCTACATTAAAATGTCACGTCCACTTTTGCAAGCAATTTTCAATAAGTACAATTTACTAGTGCTACTTAATTTATCCTATCCAACTGGTCACAATAGCCTTCTTGCATTCTTCAGCCTGTCATAATAATCAAACAAAGACAACTACTGGTCTATTACATCTACAACACCAGTACGGTAAGGCTAAGGCCATTACCACAGGAGATTTGGGTACAGTTACATTTCTAACCAATGGGCTCTTTGCACGATAGCGCTCAGCTAGTTCTGTGTTTACATCTTAACATGCTGCCAGTGATTACGCACCCATAACTCTTTGTCTGGCGCGTGATCTTTAAATGCTGATTGTTTTAGAGTTATTTGAAGAAAACCCTTCCAGAAAATTAGGATGGAAACTGAATCCCGGACATTTGAGTCAAGCAGAACTAGCAGAGCCTATTCAAAACACCATACCATCTAAGAGAGGTTAAACACATACACTATCTTCTTCATTTACAACCTTGAGTGTAAGATCTCTCGAGTCTCTCTCTATCCTTAAAAATGACTTTCATAAAGCGTTACACGGTTGAGTATAACATAACATTTACAGTCATATGTTCAAACAGCAGAGTCTGAAGTGTGTCAGTCTGAAGACAAAGCAGAGCGTGTGCGTGTGTGTGTGTGGGCCTACATGTGTTTAACAGGCCTATCTTTGTCCATGTATAAATGGAAGGTCAACTGACTTAATGAGATAATGGCCCACTAAATTGATTAGATTCAAGCTGGCTGTGAAGAGCGCAAACTGTGACTCATGGAAACAAATACATGTTTATTCTGTCAGAGCAACGGGAGGTCAACGTCAAACACACTCGACTTTCCCAAAGCAACAAGAGTCAACTTTTGTTCAGTCAAATTGACTCACTAGAATTGGAATAAAGGTAAGTTGTATTCAGTAAGATCATGTCAGGGGCCATTTGTGTCCATTATTGCTATAACATATTGATATGTAGGGCTGCAACTAACATTTATTTAACAATTTTAACCAGTTTAAAGTGGTTAAAAGGCCAGTTGAAACTAGTGGGCACCGCTTAAAGCATCTTTGACCTTATTTTTCAATTGTCATTTTTCTAATACTAAAACTTTGTAACTCATACTCAGTTACAGACACATTTTAATACCAAAAAGTCAAAAATGTGAGCATGATTAAACATAAAAACAAGTTAAGGTGCCATTTCCTTTGACTAAGCTAAGTAAAAATTCTGAGGCTGTGACTAAGCACCTTTAAGCAGCTCGTCTGTTGTTCCTGCTTCATACTTGCCACTTCTGTCCAAATAAAACTGTGCAAATTTCTGCAAAAAGTGAAACAAGACAAACAGGTTAGGTGACGTTATCAGAAGTATAAAGAGAACAGTTCCGGAGGCTGACCAGGCGCGGCAGGAGCAGGTAGCTGAAGAGGGTCACCAGGGTTCCCACACATGGAGTGATGAAGTAGCCCAGGGCGGCGGTCTCAGAGTCAGTGTCACCTGGAAAATAATCAGACAAAAGGTCAGATGATGTGATCTTTGTAAAAGTTCCCATGTGTTATTGTTTTAGTCCAATGAAGTTTTCTACGGACTTCAAAAACATGGATGAACCCTAACTAGCTGCAGGAAATCAGTTTAAAATAATATGGACTTCAAACAGGGAGCTAAATCTGGTTCCTGAAGGACAAAACAAGCTGTTTTCCAGCTGGTTCCATGCTGTTCGCTGACAATGGGACAATGGACAACTTCAACTGTGATATAACAAACAAAAAAAAAAAAAAAAAAATTATACTCCACTCAAATGTGTACAGTTCCATATCAATTTTATTGGTACAACATTAACACAAATTTTTGTCTTTAAATGGCCCCTTTATTCTCCAGAATGTATTCTCTGGGCTTACACAATGCATTTTTGGGTAATTTTAGGTGCAAAAAAATAAATAAATAAATAAATAAATAATAATAATAATAATAATAGGGCTGAATTTTGTCTTTGTTTTGATATTTGTCGTGGGTTGTCGGGACCCGTGGGGATCTCTGGGATGGACGGGAGCCATCAGAGAAGCTTCAAGAGTCCTGTGCAATAACCCTGCAAATAATGCATACTGTGTCCTTTAAACATCGACTTGTACCTTTACTTTGGCATATTGTGTTTTAGCACTTCAAAAATGGTTTTATAAAAAGAAGCCATGACTGCATCTACTGACTGCAGAGATTCTTGCATAGGGGATTAACAAACCTTGCAAGCCCCCGATATTGACCTTATTCTGCCCCGCCCACTTTTGCAGTTTTTTGCACTTTTGTTGTAAACGCACTTTCGTTTGACGAGAACTCCGTTAAAGCTAATGACGAACGAGGGAAAAGTCTCGCTGCTAAAATATTACATAAAGTAGATTGATTTGTGTAAAATGTTTAATGAACACGAGCGACAACAAGTCAACAACGCACCGATTTCCTGGTCAGTCTGAAAACGGCTTTTTGGTCCATGTGGAACTTATTTTCTGTTGAGCTCGTCTGCTCCATGTGAACTAATACAACGGAAACAAGACGGCGGCGCGTACGGCAACTTCCGGAATAAGGTGAATACTAATGTAATCATTTGACAGCAAAAATGCTCTGGACGAGTCTGTTGATGATGCCACTCAAAAGACGCACAGAAGACCTCAGAACTCTACCAATGAAGTCACAGAAAGTAAAGCAAGATTTATCAAACAAGGCTGAATGAAGCTAAATGTAGCCTTCAGCTAAATCAATATTGACAATTGACAATTGACAACCTCCTGATCAAACTTGGTACTATCCCCACAAAAAGATGTACTGGGCACAAAAATGCCTGGACAAAGGGCATGAAGTGTCATTTTATTATACACTGCTTCTACGTAAGATCAGTTCCAACAGCTCTATTAACAATACATGGGAAAGGGATCTGGGTTGTTCATTTACAAATAGACAGTGGAGAGATTTTATCCACTCTTAATCACATGTCTAGGTAGCGGCGGTCGGTCAATAAGGGGCACAGATCCCCCTGACTTGACCCAGATTTAAAAAGAAAATACATAAAATCATAATCTTATTTTAACTATAGGTTTCACATATTGTGTAAAAAATACTGTTTCTAAGTAGTATGGGTTTAATAATGTTAAACGTAGTTTTGCGACACTATTTAGTTAATTTGTTTAATTAACTAACGCAATCTGAGGACCTCAGGGACCGGCCTCCTGCAGGTGCCTAGAGTCAGGACTAAACATGGGGAATCAGCATTTCAGTTTTTTGCAGCTAAAATCTGGAACAGTCTCGCCGAAGATGTGAGACAGGCCTCCACTCTGACAATGTTTAAATCCAGGCTAAAAACAGTTCTCTTTAGACGTGCATACGACTGAAAGATCTATATGCACTCTTCTCTTTTAAAGCACTTTATTTTAAAATGATTTTAAAATGATTCTGTGTGTCTTTTTGTGTTTTGTGATTTTAATGCAACTTTTCCTGTTTATGTAAAGCACTTTGAATTGCCTTGTGTACGAATTGTGCTCTACAAATAAACTTGCCTTGCCTTGCCTTGCCTTGCCGTGTTTGCATTTCCTGGCTCGTTGCTCACTGAATGGGTGTGTGTGAGCTTAACCACATTTGACGTCACTCCAGAGCTCCTGCCCATTCGTTTCCATTACAGCAATAAAGTCCCTCCCTCATTCGCACACCTGAGTACAGGGATTGGGACTTACATATTTCTGTCATATTTCTGACCCACTGACTCTGCTTTGGTGCATTTTCCTACTGTCTGTGTTCACTATTTCACCTCCAAGTCATACCTTCAATCTCATGAGTAGA